>JAJHSJ010000005.1:38186676-38236524 GCA_021015155.1 Magnolia officinalis | reverse complement strand
CAGGTCCGGGTTTAATCAAAATCATGCTCTGATACCAACTTGTAACGCCCTGAAATTCGGGGGTCGAGTATGAACTCAACCCGAGTTCCAACGCATCACTTATGCAACATACACAATGCCGGTTAAATGTTGTCTGAGTTAGCGCAATAAACATGAATGAGATTAAACCAAACAGTAATTCATACTCCAGTTCAATTGCATTTGAAAGCAGCGGAAGACTGAAATTTTATATTCAAGTATGTAAAGTAACAAAATTTTCTGAACTCCAGAGTATGAGTACTAGCTGAGCACCAATATACATGTACTGTCTGTAAGTCAAAACCCAAAATACATCCTCAAAAGAGGCCCCGAGAATCCCGCGATGCAGCCGGCCTAAGCGTAGCCGTCAGAGTACTGCATGAAGGAGAACTCCTCCTGGTCCTCATCAACGTCGGGCTCTGGCTCCTGAACCAAGGCGCCCTCTAACCTGCGACAGAGTCTGGTTGGTGTGTACAACACCGTCCCGTAACGTGGGAGTGAGTAGCTAACTCAGTGGAACAATAATGCATAAGTTAACATGTTATCAAATCAACCAAGCAGTAATGATAAAGCAGTACAAATCAAACATTTCTAACTACTCTTGTTAAATGCAAAAATGATATGACATGATGCTGTATGCCCTTGCCAAACCACCCTCAAGCGACATCATCTTACGTTCGCGAATGCTTACTCCCTCAGTGCGCCACATCTACAAAGCACATGCGGTGCGATGATGCTCATGTTTCCAAGTTTTTATTAGTCCATTTCAATCAGCAGTATTGGGAAACTAAGGTACCTCCCTTGTATCATTCCCAACATGATCCATTCTAGGGTCGTCAATCCTAGTTATTCTCATACGATGTTATGGTTTGAGAAGCTTAGTGATGGCATCGCAAAGGGCTCGTCACCCGTCAGCGCGGATACAGATCTCACCGTATGCGGCTCAATTGCTGGCCGTCAGCTCGAGTACAGGTCTCACCGTACTCGGCTCAATCACTAGCCGTCAGCTCAAGTACAGGTCTCACCATACTCGGCTCAACTCACACTCTAGTTGCTGTGAAAGACACGCGGCCAATCACAGACCCTTGGAGTGTACTCGATGATACCACGGAGGACTCGTCGCCCGTCAGCACGAGCACAGATCTCACCGTACTCGGCTCTCGCCGAATGCTGCTCATACGACAGCTCGAATACAGTGTCCATACCACCGTATTCGGCTCACGAGATAGTTGCGCAATGGTCACTACGGGGAGGCACATGGCCCCAGCATAGGCCGACAGCTCGACCACGGTGTCCCATACCACCATGCCCGGCTCATGCGTCTTAGCGGATCTAGGTACCATGGTTAAACAGGAATCACCACTGGTAAGTTTGGTACCCTAGGTTCAAGCAGTAGCGACCAAACAGGATGAACACACAACTACACTTCGGTTTCATTGGCGAGCCTGACTAGCTCGAGCGCACCACAAGTTGAGCGATATGGAGCGCAAAAGCACTCCGCGTGGCCAACCACTATCGCCAACCGAAGTACGACTCGGTTCGCCGGACCCGTCCTTTGTGGCGACATGAATCTCAGCCACAATCACAAGTCTCTGGTACCGAGTGTTTGGACTATATTCATAGTCCCAAACTCAAACAGTTTTCATCGTTAGCATGTGAAATAAAGCATGATAAACAAGCAATACAAGCATGTTAGTAGGCATGTTATAAAGCATGAAGTAAAACATGAAGTCAAGCATGTTGCAAAGCATGTTGTAATGCATGTAATAAAGCACTATCCCCATAGGGATACAATTGTGTGTGCAATACAATTAAGTGGTTGCGGTGAACCACCGCATGGAGGGGATCCTACATGTCTCTAAGGGAGTTGGAAAACCCATATCAGCGCCTATCTAAGGCACTAGTACATACACATGTACACATACATGCACTTATACAAACACTTAGAATACACCTTTCCAACATACATGACGTATGTTAGGCAAGTTCGTGATTGGGCTGTCCCTAAGCCTCGAGAGTATTTTTCCCGTGTATATCATAATCATACGGCAAATAATCATCACAATTATATTTCCAAAATCCGCACGTATGCGAAATTTCTGGAATACACAATTTCCACATATATGACATTTACACATGAACATGTATTTTTGCGATCCCTTTCGCCAAACTAGCATTTTATCCACACATGATATAATCAAACATTAAATAAACATGTTAAACATTTTCTCAACAAAAATACGTATACGGTATTTCTACGTATATCAAGAGTATGTAAAATTCCATATTCTTTATCGCTAATCGAAACAGGAAACGGAAAGCACTTTGTACATGTGCATTTGCATGCAGATCATGAATCTATCATTATCTGACATTGAAAGCGTTGAAAACCGTAACTTATACGCTTAAAGTCCTCACCTCAGCCCTTGGAATTCCAATGAATCAGCAAGAGGGTTGGTGCTTCCGTATACGGGAGTTTCCTAGCCTAAAGAGCGCATTCAATTAGTCTTTCCTTAACCTATCACTAATCAAGCTCAAATCAGACCTAGGGTTAGGGTTTCTTACCTTCAAATGGGGTGGAAACCGCCGGGAAATCCCCTGGAATAGAGCGGTGTAGGCCGTGGGAGAAGTGGAAGCAGCAGGAGGAAGATCGGCCTCGATCTCCACAAGTTTCTCTCTCTTTTCTCTCTTTTCTCTCTTAGGGTTTGGACCCAAATTCGTATGGCTGTGAGAGGGGCTGTTCTAAGCCCCTTTTATAGCCTAGAACATATCCAAAATAGACTCAGGTTCAAGGGTGGCTGCATATATAGGCAGTTCGCCACTTTCCAAGCTCAAAAGGGTGTTCTGGTAGCCCTCTTTGAGCCAAACGTCAGACTTAAGCTCACCCTCTGCGGATCTACGTGGGATTACGTTTTCGGCTCGATCGGATTCCCAGATCGCACGTGGCGGACCACTTTCAGTTCAACGGTCCATGGGCCACGATCAGAATTTCTGAGTACATGTAAATGTTCCTGAAATTTTTCTTAATCCGAGGGTGTAATTTGGTCTGATTCCGACGGTCAGGTTGCTTAATACTGACGCGCAACGAAAGGTGCCAGATCACTATTCCAGATATTTTCATTTGGATGGAAATAGTGTTTTTCACACTCCCTCGCTCCGGAGTGAAAACAATGGCCGTGGGACATCGGAATCATCTGATTTTTGAGATGATTGTCAAGCCCAGTGGGGCGGTCCTGGTTCCTTAGCTTCGTGTTAATCGGACTCCCGATGTGCGATCTAGACCTCATACGAAGTTTCGTTTCAGTCCCGAGAGCAGACGGGGTAATGAGTTTGGCTCTAGACTTTAGGGTAACCTAGAGTCACCAATTCTGCAAGTTTTGGGTCTTGCAGATCGTATTTAAAGCGATCCCAACGGATTTCATGATTACCGAGTTTAGTACTTAGTTAACTTTGTTAAATTTCTAAAGGATTTAACCTATGTGATTTCTGGTCGAGGTGGTACTCGGCCCAATGTACGGAAATTTTCAGGTCATTACAATCTACCCCCTTAAACAAAAAAATTTCGTCCTCGAAATTATACCTTTTCGTAGTAGTCCCGAGATCTGAGGGTAGTTCTTTCTGACCTCGGCCTCAGTCTCCCAGGTAGCTTCCTCCTCGGAAATGATGTGTCCAAAGCACCTTCACAAGTGGGATGACCTTGCTACGTAGTACCTGCTCCTTCCTATCAAGGATACGCGTCGGGCGCAGCTCGTACGTAGCATCCTCACTCAACTGTACCTGCTCGCATCTGATGATATGCGTAGGATCAGGAACGTACTTCTTCAGCATAGAGACATGAAATACGTTGTGTACAGAAGCAAGCGGCGTAGGCAAGGCGAGACGATACGCCACATCACCCACTCGATCCAGTATCTGAAATGGACCGATAAACCTCGGTGTGAGCTTCCCCTTCTTTCCAAACCGAAGGACTCCCTTCATAGGGGAAACTCGAAGGAACACATGATCCCCGACCTCGAACTCCAGCGGCCGCGCCTCGTATCGGCGTAACTCTTCTGTCTGCTCTGCGCTGTGAGTAATCGACGCCTGATGATATCAATCTTCTCTGTAGTCGTCTGGACCAACTCCGGGCCAATCAGGCTACGCTCGCCGACCTCTGCCCAACAGTGCGGTGCCCTACATGGTCGACCATATAAAGCCTCATAAGGCGCCATGCCAATAGTCGCCTGGAAGCTGTTGTTGTAGGCGAACTCTGCGTACGGAAGACAGTCATCCCAGCTGTCCTTGAAGTCCAACACACATGCTCGCAACATATCCTCCAAAATCTGATTTACCCGCTCTGTCTGCCCATCAGTCTGAGGATGAAACGCTGTACTGAACTTCAACTTCACACCCATCGCCTCCTGGATACGAGTCCAGAAGATGGATGTGAATCGCGTGTCTCTGTCCGACACGATCTCTAAGGGAACTCCATGCAGACGGACGATCTCTCTGATGTACAGTCTAGCCAACTCGTCTGCAGAGTTCGTAACTCTGATAGGGAGGAAATGGGCCGATTTGGTCAACCGGTCCAAATAGAATCGTGTCCCTTTCTCGTCTTCGGTAGCCCTGATATGAAGTCCCACTTCCACTCCGCTATAGGCATGGGCTGAAGCAGTCCAGGAGGTCGGCGATGTTCTGCCTTGACCTGCTGACACGTCAGACATCGAGACACGTACTCAGCAATGTGGGCCTTCATGTTATCCCACCAGTAAGTCCGTCTCATATCCTGGTACATCTTCGTGCTACCAGGATGCATCGCAAGCTTCGAGTTATGGGCAGACTCGAGAAGCTCGCGTCTCAAGTCAGCCACATCAGGAACACATAGGCGGCCACGGAATCGTAAACCCCCATCAGAACCAACTCTCCACTGAATCCACGGCGTCGCTAGCCTGCTCTCGAAGCTCAGACAGCCGTATATCGCCCCTTTGGGCCTCAACAATCCTGTCGTCAATAAGTGGCCGCCCCGAACGTGCGCAACACACTCAAAAGGCTCCTCGACAGTGAGTCTCTGCTCGAAGTCGCGCACAAACTCCATCATGTCCCACTCGGCTATCATCAGCGGTGCCGCAAATGCAATCGCCTTCTTGCGGCTCAACGCGTCTGCCACAAGGTTCGCCTTGCCAGGATGGTAGGAAACCTCGAACTTGAAGTCCTTCAAGGTCTCCATCCATCGGCGCTGTCTCATATTCAAGTCTCGCTGCGTGAATATATACTTAAGGCTCTTGTGGTCGCAGAAAAGCTCGAACTCCTCTCCGTAGAGGTAATGTCTCCAGAGCTTCAATGCAAAGATGACCGCTGCCAACTCCAGGTCATGTGTAGGGTAATTCTCCTCGTGCTTCCTTAATTGTCTCGAGGCATACGAAATCACCCTATCCTTCTGCATCAGCACACAACCCAAACCAACGCGAGACGCGTCAGTATATACCGTGTACTTCACCCCTTGCTCTGGCAATACTAGCACAGGGGCGGACGTCAACTTGTCCTTCAGCTCCTTAAAAGCTGCCTCCGCCTTCTCATTCCAGGCGAACTTCAGGTCCTTCCGAGTCAACTGCGACAATGGCCTGGCGATCTTCGAGAAATCCCGAATGAAACGTCTGTAATACCCAGCCAGACCAAGGAAACTCCTCACCTCAGTAACCGACTCAGGCTGCTGCCAATCCTGAACCGCGGCTACCTTAGCAAGGTCCACTGCTATCCCATCCTTGGACACAACATGTCCCAGGAACTTGACTTCCTCTGCCAGAAGTCGCACTTCTTGTATTGCGCAAACAACTGGTTCTTCTCCAACGTACCCAACACTGCTCGCAGGTGCTCCTCGTGCTCCTCCCGACTCGTGGAGTATATCAAAATATCATCGATAAAAACGATGACGAATCGGTAAAGGAAGGGCCAAATACCCGGTTCATCAGATCCATGAACACGGCTGGTGCGTTCGTCAGACCGAACGACATCACCAAAAACTCATAGTGCCCGAAGCACGTCCTGAAGGCTGTCTTCTGTATATCCTCCTCTCTCACGCGCAACTGGTGGTACCCTGACTGAAGGTCAATCTTCGAGAAATACTTCGCCCCCCTCAACTGATCAAACAGATCATCTATCCTGGGCAAAGGATACTTGTTCTTCACCGTGACCTGGTTCAACCTACGGTAATCAATACACAACCGTAGCGACCCGTCCTTCTTCTTCACGAACAACACAGGTGCTCCCCAAGGAGACACACTAGGTCGAATAAAGCCTTTCTCTACAAGTTCGTCAATCTGTTTCCGCAGTTCCTCCATCTCGCATGGAGGCATACGATAGGTCGGCAACGAGATGGGCATCGCACCAGGCGTAAGGTCAATCGTAAAGTCAATCTCGCGCCGAGGAGGTAAACCAGGGATAGTCTTAAAGACTCCAACAAACTCCCTAACCACTGGCGTACCCTCCAGTGTCGGACCATCAATCGGCACAAGTAATGCAGCATAACAATCAACTCGACAGGGCCAACTGACCTGCACTGAGAACGTGAACGCTGTGCCGTCAGGTCCATAGGCGGTCACGATCCAAGCATCGCAATCTATCTCCGCCCTCATCTTGGCGAGCCAATCCATGCCAAGTTTAACGTCGTAGTGCCATAGCGGAGCAACAATAAGGTCGACGTGCTCTGTGCTGCTACCCAAATCTATCGCGCAACTCTCGCATAAACGTGTGACATCCGAGAAGGTCCCGGTGGCCGTAGTGAGTCTCGTTCCCTTAGTGGGAACAGTATGCAAAGATAGGCGTTTCACCGCCCCACATGAAATGATAGAGATAGTGGACCCAGTGTCCACCAGTAGGGAAACGGGAGTACCATGGATATGAGCCGTGCCCTCGAAGGCCGTCGGTGCCGATATCGACGTCTCTGGTGCCTCAGCAACAAGGGTATGCACACGGGCCTGCTGCTGGCGATTCGGCTGAGGAGCCAGGGGTCGCTGTGGCGGCCTGAAGAACGGCACAGGAGGTCAGAATGAAGGATGTGCAGGAGCGGTCTGTAGCGGCGGAGCTAAAATGGCCTGGGGATAAGGGCGACCCAATCTCTGCGGTGGCGCAAATCCGCTAGCCCTCATGCGCGAGAAGCAGCTCTCGGCAGGGTGTCCTGGTTCCCGCAAAACGTGCAGGTCACCAACGGGCGTCTCATGGGAAGCACTGGCGCTGCAGCCCTGGGGGGAGAATCGGCTCGAGGCCTCTTGCCTAAAATAGGCCTGCTCTGTGTATCATGGCGCGGGTCGCAACCATAGTACCGCGTGATCGGGGCAGACGGTCCACATCCTGCTCGGCCGTCATAGACATGGGACCAGTGCTGCATAAGTAGGGATAGTGTGGCAGCAAAGCTTCGACCGTATGTAGGTCGCAAGCCTCAGTAAATCGTGCATCCTCATCTGCTCATTGACGAGGATGGTCGGGACAAAGCGGCCCAACTCGGTAAATCGGTGCTCATACTCCGTCACCGTCATGCCTCCCTGCCTGAGGCGCAAAAACTCGTCCTCCCGCTCATGTCGATATATCTGTGGGTAATACTTCTCGTGGAACCGAGACTCGAAAGCCTCCCAAGTCCACACGAAGTCCACTGCGACCGTGCGCAGCACACTGTCCCACCATAAGCTGGCCTCCCTCTCAAACATAAAGGTAGCCAGCTCAACCTGGTCTGCCTCAGAGCAATGTAACATCTGTAGCATCTTGGAGATGCGGTCCAGCCAGAACTCTGCCTCCTCGGGTCTGTGAGAACCCGCAAATGAAGGAGGCCTCAAGCGCTGAAATCGCTCGAGTAGACCTCGCGTACCGACATCTCCAGTAGGAGGTGCAACGGGTGCAGGCAGAGGCGCATCCTCCTAAATATAATGCGTCAGCATACGTAGTGGGGACATAACTCAGGTCCGGTTTTAATCAAAATCATGCTCTGATACCAACTTGTAACGCCCTGAAATTCGGGGGTCGAGAATGAACTCAACACTCGAGTTCCAACGCATCACTTATGCAACATACATAATGCCGGTTAAATGTTGTCTGAGTTAGCGCAATAAACATGAATGAGATTAAACCAAAACAGTAATTCATACTCCAGTTCAATTGCATTTGAAAGCAGCGGAAGACTGAAATTTTATATTCAAATATGTAAGTAACAAAATTTTCTGAACTCCAGAGTATGAGTACTAGCTGAGCACCAATATACATGTACTGTCTGTAAGTCAAAAACCCAAAATACATTCTCAAAAGAGGCCCCGAGAAATCCCGCGATGCAGCCGGCCTAAGCGTAGCCGTCAGAGTACTGCATGAAGGAGAACTCCTCCTGGTCCTCATCAACGTCGGGCTCTGGCTCCTGAACCAAGGCGCCCTCTAAACCTGCGACAGAGTCTGGTGTTGTGTACAACACCGTCCCGTAACGCGGGAGTGAGTAGCTAACTCAGTGGAACAATAATGCATAAGTTAACATGTTATCAAATCAACCAAGCAGTAATGATAAAGCAGTACAAATCAAACATTTCTAACTACTCTTGTTAATGCAAAAATGATATGACATGATGCTGTATGCCCTTGCCAAACCCCCTCAAGCGACATCATCTTACGTTCGCGAATGCTTACTCCCTCAGTGCGCCACATCTACAAAGCACATGCGGTGCGATGATGCTCATGTTTTCCAAGTTTTTATTAGTCAATTTCAATCAGCAGTATTGGGAAACTAAGGTACCTCCCTTATATCATTCCCAACATGATCCATTCTAGGGTCGTCAATCCTAGTTATTCTCATACGATGTTATGGTTTGAGAAGCTTAGTGATGGCATCGCAAAGGGCTCGTCACCCGTCAGCGCGGATACAGATCTCACCGTATGCGGCTCAATTGCTGGCCGTCAGCTCGAGTACAGGTCTCACCGTACTCGGCTCAATCACTAGCCGTCAGCTCAAGTACAGGTCTCACCATACTCGGCTCAACTCACACTCTAGTTGCTGTGAAAGACACGCGGCCAATCACAGACCCTTGGAGTGTACTCGATGATACCACGGAGGACTCGTCGCCCGTCAGCACGAGCACAGATCTCACCGTACTCGGCTCTCGCGGAAGTATCGACAGCTCGAATACAGTGTCTCATACCACCGTATTCGGCTCACGAGATAGTTGCGCAATGGTCACTACGGGGAGGCACATGGCCCCAGCATAGGCCGACAGCTCGACCACGGTGTCCCATACCACCATGCCCGACTCATGCGTCTTAGCGGATCTAGGTACCATGGTTAAACAGGAATCACCACTGGTATCCTAGGTTTGGTAAGTAGAACCAAGGAGTCAGACGAACCAAACAGGATGAACACACAACCACTTCGGTTTCATTGGCGAGCCTGACTAGCTCGAGCGCACCACAAGTTGAGCGATATGGAGCGCAAAAGCACTCCGCGTGGCCAACCACTATCGCCAACCGAAGTATGACTCGGATTCGCCGGACCCGTCCTTTGTGGCGACATGAATCTCAGCCACAATCACAAGTCTGGTACCGAGTGTTTGGACTATATTCATAGTCCCTAACTCAGACAGTTTTCATTGTTAGCATGTGAAATAAAGCATGATAAACAAGCAATACAAGCATGTTAGTAGGCATGTTATAAAGCATGAAGTAAAACATGAAGTCAAGCATGTTGCAAAGCATGTTGTAATGCATGTAATAAAGCACTATCCCCATAGGGATACAATTGTGTGTGCAATACAATTAAGTGGTTGCGGTGAACCACCGCATGGAGGGGATCCTACATGTCTCTAAGGGAGTTGGAAAACCCATATCAGCGCCTATCTAAGGCACTAGTACATACACATGTACACATACATGCACTTATACAAACACTTAGAATACACCCTTTCCAACATGCATGACGTATGTTAGGCAAGTTCGTGATTGGGCTGTCCCTAAGCCTCGAGAGTATTTTTCCCGTGTATATCATAATCATACGCAAATAATCATCACAATTATATTTCCAAAAATTGCACGTATGCGAAATTTCTGGAATACACAATTTCCACATATATGACATTTACACATGAACATGTATTTTTGCGATCCCTTTCGCCAAACTAGCATTTTATCCACACATGATATAATCAAACATTAAATAAACATGTTAAACATTTTCTCAACAAAAATACATATACGGTATTTCTACGTATATCAAGAGTATATGTAAAATTCCATATTCTTTATCGCTAATCGAAACAGGAAACGGAAAGCATTTGTACATGTGCATTTGCATGCAGATCATGAATCTATCATTATCTGACATTGAAAGCGTTGAAAACCGTAACTTATACGCTTAAAGTCCTCACCTCAGCCCTTGAATTCCAATGAATCAGCAAGAGGGTTGGTGCTTCCGTATACGGGAGTTTCCTAGCCTAAAGAGCGCATTCAATTAGTCTTTCCTTAACCTATCACTAATCAAGCTCAAATCAGACCTAGGGTTAGGGTTTCTTACCTTCAAATGGGGTGAAAACCGCCGGAAAATCCCCTGGAATAGAGCGGTGTAGGCCGTGGGAGAAGTGGAAGCAGCAGCAGGAGGAGATCGGCCTCGATCCCACAAGTTTCTCTCTCTTTTCTCTCTTTTTCTCTTAGGGTTTGGACCCAAATTCGTATGGCTGTGAGAGGGGCTGTTCTAAGCCCCTTTTATAGCCTAGAACATATCCAAAATAGACTCAGGTTCAAGGGTGGCTGCATATATAGGCAGTTCGCCACTTTCCAAGCTCAAAAGGGGTGTTCTGGTAGCCCTCTTTGAGCCAAACGTCAGACTTAAGCTTACCCTCTGCGGATCTACGTGGGATTACGTTTTCGGCTCGATCGGATTCCCAGATCGCACGTGGCGGACCACTTTCAGTTCAACGGTCCGTGGGCCACGATCAGAATTTCTGAGTACATGTAAATGTTCCTGAAATTTTTCTTAATCCGAGGGTGTAATTTGGTCTGATTCCGACGGTCAGGTTGCTTAATACTGACGCGCAACCGAAAGGTGCTAGATCACTATTCCAGATATTTTCATTTGGATGGAAATAGTGTTTTTCACACTCACTCGCTCCGGAGTGAAAACAATGGCCGTGGGACATCGGAATCATCTGATTTTTGAGATGATTGTCAAGCCCAGTGGGGCGGTCCTGGTTCCTTAGCTTCGTGTTAATCGGACTCCCGATGTGCGATCTAGACCTCATACGAAGTTTCGTTTCAGTCCCGAGAGCAGACGGGTAATGAGTTTGGCTCTAGACTTTAGGGTAACCTAGAGTCACCAATTCTGCAAGTTTTGGGTCTTGCAGATCGTATTTAAAGCGATCCCAACGGATTTCATGATTAACCGAGTTTAGTACTTAGTTAACTTTGTTAAATTTCTAAAGGATTTAACCCTATGTGATTTCTGGTCGAGGTGGTACTCGACCCAATGTACAGAAATTTTCAGGTCGTTACACATACAATGGATGATTTTGATCTTATTCCGATGATCTTATTCCGATGATTTTCTAACCTGATCTTATTCCGATGATTTTCTAACATGAAAAACACTTATTCTGCTAAAATGATGCTAATTAGGAGTCAAAATATGCAATATTTATGACTCAACACACCCCAACCAGCTTTTTGCTAGTCTCAAGCAAAATAAGCGAAGAAAATTTTTAAAATAATAATTATAAATAAATAAATAAATAAATAATAAAATAAAATAAAATAAAAACTAACCCTAGAAACAAAATTAAAATGAAAAAAAAATTCGAACTACACCACTCTCTCAAGTAATCTTGATTGCATTTAACATATGTAACAAGCCTTTAAACCCCGAGGTTTCCTCTAGTGGACGAGTTATAGTCTCGTGAGGGTTTCCAAAAATGTTACCCACAAACATTGAGAATATGGAAAATAATTCAAAACTCAGAAATTTATACAATTATTCATCCATTCATCATATGAATTCCAAAACAAAGTGACACTTGTCCTAAGTCTGAAGTCAGTTAGAATCTCAATTTCCTAATCCATTACATCATTGAATTCAGAGACCTAATTAAAATTTAGAATAGTTATGATCCAATATACTTAGGTGCTCGGTGACACTAGTCTAACTAATTTGAGAAATATGCATATTCACTATCCTAACCTCTTTCAATCATCCCAAGAATATGAAATATCTAGTTATTTCATTTCCTTCATGCCCTTTCTTCTTTTATCATCATATTTACTTATTTTATAGACCACCTTTAGATGAAGATTCTCACCTAGTTTGCTTCATAACCTAAGGTATCGTAATTATAACGGCAACAACACTCGATACTTGGGTATCCTTGCTCCAGATTACTGACACGATTGTTATGGTCATTACATTCATGCTCTATAATAAGTTTTTTCTTTTTCCATCACTTTTTTTTTCCTTTTTTTTTTCAACATTCTCTCTTTTAAGCATATGTCAATGGTCCTAGTTCATTCAACCATAGTTTAAATCAAAATTTGTTATTCTAGTTCACATATCGTATTCATCACTTAGTTAGCTAGGGTGTATTGTGAATTCAGTACATCAAATTACAACTCGCATTAAACTAGTGATTAGATAATTAAACTCAAGTCTATAATTTTCGGTTATCAGAATTTTGACTACTATCAACCTAGACTAAGTATTAACTTTGTCTTTGGAACTCGCATAATATTATGTCACATTCTTGTTATATATATATATATATATATATATATATATATATATATATATATATATATATATATATATATATATTTTAAAAATTGAAAATTTTTCCATAAACCTCAAAAAAAATAAAAAAAATAAATAAAGAAAAAGAAAAAAGAAATAGAAAAAGTCTCGAAAGTACACTCTACTATACCTAAAATATAAACTCACATGGATGACTATCCACACCCCCAACCTATGATCTACATTGTCCCCAATGTAATGATGATACATGCAATGCAGAAAATATGGGAACAATAAAAATAAAGGAAATGATGGATAATACCTGCTATGAAGAACTCACCTGCAATGTGACTCTAAAAATAAAAAATAATGAATATTGTACAAATCCTAAACTAATGCTCCATCAGACTAGGAGCATCAATCTGAATATTCTGGCTCATGAAGAGGGACATACTCCTCTCCCAAATGAAAGTTTTCCACATAAGGCTTCAATCTTTGACCATTAACCTTGTACACATTGCCATTACGTGGATTCTCAATTTCAACAGACCTATGAGTATATATATTCTTCATAATGAAGGGGTTTGTCCATCTTGATCTCAACTTTCATGGAAAGAACTATAGACGAGAATTGTACAATAGGACCTTCTGCTGAGGTTTAAAATTCTTCCTCAGGATGTTTTTGTCATGGAAAGTTTTGGTCCTCTCTTTATAAATCTTAGAGTTATCATAGGAGTTTCTCGTCAGCTCCTCTAACTCATTCAACTATAATTTCCTTTGTCTACTTGCTTGGTCCATGTCAAAGTTTAATTTCTTTATTGCCCAGTATGCTCTATGTTCCAATTCCACAAACAAGTGACACGCCTTCCCATACATCAATCTGTTTGAGGATATTTCAATTGGGGTCTTATAAGCTGTCCTATAAGCCCATAGAGCGTCAGATAGTCTGAGAGACCAATCGTTCCTATCTGGCCTTACAGTCTTCTCTAAAATGTGTTTGATTTCCTGATTAGAAATCTCAGCTTGCCCACTTGTTTGTGGGTGGTATGGGGTGCTCACTTTATGCTTGATGTCATATTTCTTCATCAAAGCCTCAAATGTCTTATTGCAAAAGTGAGACCTGCCATCGCTAATGATGGCCTTGGGAGTTCCAAATCTAGAAAGAATATTTTCCTTGAGGAATCGTATGACCACTTTGTTGTCATTGGTCCTATTTAGAATTGCTTTTTTCGACAAGAAACAAATGCATTCGATTTGGGGGAATTCATTTATACTCAATAGTTAACAAAAGAATAATAAAGAGAACAATCACAATATTCATTCGTTCTGAATTCATTTACATCCTTTATCTCCTTTGATTCCAAAGTAAAACATTTACATAAACGTAGTACAAATATTAAATGTTCAATATTGATTATATCATGATCTTCAATGTAGCGGTATTGATGTGCTGGAATAACATTTATTTTGATTGATTCCATGCTCTAGAGAAACTATTCTGACATTTCGATCCGAATTAGGGTTTTCTTTGATCTCTGATTGGTCATCAATGAATCCTTAACACGAACGAAGTCATTGCGCGCCCATAGGGGAGAATGGTACACCAACAAGAGGATTGTATGGCCACAACCATTGTGCCCTAGAAGGGTTGTGCGCTCACAAGCAGTTGTGCGCCCTTATCGGTTGTGCGCCCTCATCCGTTGTGCGCCAGAATAGTTGTGCGCCCCATGGGCCATGTTCCGCACCACATATGCGGACGATACCTGGGTTCTTCTGAAGTCTGGATCTCTCTCCTCTGCTTGAATCTTGCTCTAATGAATGAATTATAGAGGGATGGTGGGGTATATATAGCCTTTCGCACATGTGAATGCCTCAACATGTTCATTGTGCGTCCAACCCTGTTGTGCGATTACCCCTTTATGCACTAACCCCACTTGTGCGATCATGCCTTTGTGCACGGACCACCTTTGTGCACGAACCATCTTTGTGCGTGGACCACCTTTATGCGCGAACCACCTTTCAGGAAGGATTTCTTCTTTTATCTCTCTCGTTCTTTTTTTATGCCTCAACGGATGCCCCCTTGATCCTGTATTTTCGATTTTTTATATGCAAAACAAGAAAATGTGGGATCAACCTTTAATAATTTAATTAATTTGCATGTTTTCTTATTATGCGCAATTTCAACGGTTGTGCACAAGATGCATTGTGCGCAACCTGGCTTGGAAAACTCTATATAAACCCGCCTAGGCCCTCATTTCATTCATTCCTTCTTTGCAGTTCTCTTCCTTTACGCGCCATTCTCTCTTGCGCACAACGTATTCTTGCACAACAAAACCTTGCGCACAACCACCTGTTGCGCACAACGGGACTTTTTACGCACAACTCAGCTTTTGCGCACAACTGTGCTCCCACGCATAACAAGACCCGTGCAGATTTCAGACTCCTCCAAGTGTTTTAATTTGTCTAATAAATTCTCCTCTTCCAATGGCCCATTCTAAGAGGCCTCATACTTCTCCAGATTGTCATGCCGCTGAATCGTCAGACCCTTAGCCACTTGAAACTCTTCCCCAAAAGAAAGCAAGATCTTCTGAAGGCTACTCCTTTTTCAAAGCACCAACCCCATCGATAATTAACTTTTTTGATCGAATCCAGCACCTATCTGATCCCATCCGCGCTGCCGTTCTGATGAGAGCTAGAAGGACCACCCACGGTGGGTCAGGAGTCTGATTGGAAGAATTGGCTGAATTTACTGCTAACTTTCGGACAGACAATTCCCGTCCTGCTCCCATTGAATCTTCCCCTCCTCTCTCGATTTCAAAGAAGAAGAAGCGAAAGAGTAAAGATGAAATCTTTCAAGAGAAAATCTGAGAACATAACATGTTATCAAAACGTTTAGGACATGATCAAGTTTCAAACAGATGCAATCAAGTTTAGAAGTCCTTATAAAGACGAGATCATCACCATCCCTCTGCACCTTCAGCGCCACCTGTCTATGATCCAGAGCGAACCATTCGATCATATGACACAGAATTGGCTTCTATACGTGGCAAATTGGGTTATAAAAGAGCCGAGAATTCTCGAAGGCTATCTCACAGAAAAGTGTCTAGTTCAGAAGACCGGGCAAGTATCATATATGCGTTTTCTCACGCCGTGCTACAATCCTCACTCTATATATCCCACCCACTATTTGGAAATAATCCAGCAACATTTTCGTGACTGTGATTCCTTGTGGGGGAAAGATGAATTCAGGATGCATGGTCTCTTGGTTCAACGTCAGTTCTATAGTTTGTGGACCAAGGCAATCCTGAAAAAATACAAGGAAGTTCTCATTGCAGCACATATATATGCATTCATAAAAGCCACCTCTGATTTCTTTCATAAGGACACTCTGATCTACAGGGGCTTCTTGAAGTATTGGTCTTCCGTCACGAATTCCTTTCATCTTCCAGTTGGTGAAGTGACCATTACTTTGTGGGATTTGCACAGGATGGCAGAACTTTCTATCACTGGTTCTTTTCTAGACTAATATATTCCTACCAATGAAGAGTTCGCTTATGTCACTCCTGGAAGAACACCTTAGATCTCTGCTTCCACAATCGAACTCTTTCATGAAATGTCCCATTTCCCCGATGTTCACAAAATATCCCCACTCCAGTGGCTTGCGCATTTCTCACAATTTCTATGGTAAATGTTTTCAATATTTCTTCCCTTCTTCTTTCAAATACATTTTTGTGCGTTTTTCTTTTTCTCATATCTCTTATCTTTTCAAGTTTTCTGGCAGTCACTCACCGGAATTGGAAGATGCCCGTAGGAGGATAAGAGGTCCAACCAATTTCACCGCTGAAGCTGAATTAGCTGCTTTCCTGGCGTACTGGCTAAGTTTGGTCGTTTTACCCAGTTCAAAATGGTTTGACTCCATTCAACCAACTCTGTTCATAGCGGCAGGAGCCAAGCAGAAGGCAAGAAGAATTCTTTGGCCCCTCCCGTCCTATGTTTGTTGTATAGGGCTTTCAAAAATGTTGCGGTGCATTGCTCTAGCCCAGCAGTTGGGGTTACATCTTCTTTTACTCTATGGCACTACTTCTCAGGTTGGCTAGGAGTATACTTTCCCTGGACTTACGGTGACCCTGAGAAGGCTTACGTTCACCCTGAACGCCTTCCCTTGTGGTATTACCTCAGACGGAAGTTGGTGAAAAGGACGTACGAATGGATCGTTGATAAGATCGAAAATACAGAATCCATTGATTTCTTCCCCATTTACTTGACTCATCAAGCTGAAGACCGAGAGGTTGAAGACAATGACAGTTTAGAGCCTATTGTGAGAACTTTCTTACTCTGTATTCATTCTTGTAGCTTGCCCATGCAGGAAGGAGTGGAATTTTGGAGAGAAAACTGCTATCCAAGTAGGTTCTCCAGGCAATTTGGCTACGATCAAGTTGTGCCCCAAGAAGGAGATGAGGTTACGTGAACGATGAGAAGTTATGGGGTTAGCCCATATAATTGGGCTTTATTATGGAAGCAACTCTTAGCCGGGAACTTCGGATCCCGCTTTCTTCTTCCAGGATTCAATCACCGAGTGCAGGTGTCGTATTCTTGGATGCGCTGGTGGTCGCACCATTATTATCTGGTGCACGATTGTTTTCCTGTTGACCGTCCCATTTGGATTCCCCCTCCCAGGATGAGAAATTACAGACCAGAACAAGTGATCGGGTTTTTCTTTGAGAGAATCACACAGCTACTGATCAGGGTCGAATATTGCATCTCAGACCCCGATTATTGCCCTATTTAATGTACATGATAAGGCCTAACATCGGATTTTAATTATATTTTTTATTACAGGATGAAATCAGGAGCGTTAATGGGAAATTGATGTTAAAGGCATAGATTTGACGTTCTGAAGTCACCAGAGCACGGGATGGACCCCAGAGAACCAATAATGAAGGTTTTACACGCGGCTTGGTTGAGGAAAGCACGTTGAAGAGGCCCGAAAAGGGTCCAGAATGCAAGATCACATAGTTCCCGCCATCCGATCAGTTCGAAAATCCATACATGGGATGAGGGCATAAATTGAACCGTACATATCAAGTTTCACAGCCCTTGGATCACTATGGAAGCAGTCCAACGGACAGTCAGACCATTAATCTTCAATTTGGGGCCCACCTGGTCTCTGGATATGCCTCAGATTTGGTTGAAATACATTATTTGAGGGGACAAAACAGATGGATGGATGGATTGCTCGTACACATTGCAATAGATCCCCCTAGGTGGCATGTGTATAGTGCACATGTGCACAAGAGTGGCACCAAAAAATCCGAAAGTCGGTCAGCGTTGCTGATCGACTCTTCTTCTCAAGACAAGAGAACGCAACAGCGTCTCCCTGTTCGAATTGGGTTTTGGTTGTGGGTCCACACAGTCCATCGAACCGCCAATCTGCACCGTCTATCAGGTCTAAATGGCCTACAATTACTATTACCTAGGTGGCGAAAATTCAAATCAAAGCATAGAATAAATCCAGCCGTTCAACAATGCAATGGACGGTGAACGAGATCTTCCGTGGCCCACAGCAGATGGAGAAAAAATGTGTTTCTGGACCGAAATTTCGACAGAAATTCGTGGACGTCTTGGATTTTCCAATAACACATCACAGTGGACCCCACCACTTCCGCAGCGGATCAGTTTTCCGCGTTGTGCGTCAGCGAGGAACGGTCGCTGGCCGTTTTTTACGGACGTCAGTGGGCCCCCCCCGTCACCTTGTCTAGACGATCCGATCCGTCCATCTTGTAGAGGGCCATGAGAACTACAAAACCATGCTGAGATTCCACTCCCATGCGTACACACGTGTGCGGTACAGAAGCCAAAAGTGGACTGCCCCGAGACGTTAAAAACTGAGTTTGTTTGTGATTTCTTCTGTGGGCCGTGCTAATGGACCTTCAAAACTACCTATTCCTGACTGAAATTTCGTCCTGAATCTAATGGAGGGGTGGATTTTCCAAAAACACCTCTGTGGGGCTCACCGATCACGACAGCGAAAGGGTGCGAAAGGTTTCGCACAATTTGGAAATCCGGTTTTTCCAGGCGATTTTGGGCCCCCATCTTTGATCATATGGCAGATCCGAACCGTCCATCATGTAGAGGACCCAAGAAAGTCCTAAGGGACGGTGTTTGTTGAAATTTGAACGAGGAAAATATGGTATTTCGAGGCCCCAAACTTAGCTACGAAAAAGCTTTCGCTGCGCGTGCGACAGCTTCCCAAATCCGATTTTTACCATTCCAGCCACTCCATCAGCTATAAAAGAAGAGTCTTGGACATGAGAAGGCATTCAGATCAGAGAATTCCAGATCTACAACAAGGGAGGAAAGAAAGTAAGAAAGAAAGAAAGAGAAAAAGAAAGAAAAAGAAGGAAAATGGCTTGTTTATTTCAAACTTATGTTTTTATTTTTCCTATCTAGATATGGATTTCTAAACTCTTTATCTAGGGCTGAGATGAAGCCCCTAATTCTATAATCTTGTTCTCATATTGTTTCATTTGTTATTTTACTTTATCAGATTGGTTGTTTCTTTCTCTAGTGTGCTTGATTGGTTTAAATTCTATATTTCTCCATCTATGAACCTTTGAGTCTATGGATGGATGTGGTCTGGATGCTTACTCTAGGTGCTTGTATCTGATCATGAACAGGTTCCTGTAGAGGAAGAAACATGGTGGTTTTTTACTGAACTGCATATTCCATATGCCCGATTTGGACATGGGATATGTTATTCATGGCATCGCTTAAAGGAATTAGACAATCTGTATGCCCAATTAAGGACACAGATTGTGCTTTTTCTATATAAGTGGATCAATCTAATTAAGGTGAATTAACAGACAAAACAAGGGTTAGGATAATTAGGGGTGGATTCGAAAGTCCTAGTTCTCTTTCTCTGATTAAATTTTCTTCCCTATTTTCAATAGTTATTTCCATAAATTTGTGTTAGCAATTTGATCCTTTATTTGTTGAATTAGTTAAGGAGAATCGTAAATTTGAATTGTGACGACCAGTCCCTGTGGATTCGACCTCGATCTTACCGAGTTATTACTACATCACAACAACCTATACTTGGGGAGTGAACAAGTTTTTGGCGCCGTTGCGGGGACTGTTTCGATCCAAATTGGATTTAAGATTCTCTCTTATCATAATTCATAGTTAGGATTTTACTAATTTTAGATTAGAGTTTTTGTTTAGAAACTAACCTGTTTCCTATTTTGTAGGGTCCTGAAATAAACTTCTAATTTGGTAATCCCTTTCTAAATTCTTTATTTTTTCTAATTTTTATTTTGAATTAGGATTTTACTTTTTAGGAATTTTCTAATTCTAGAATTTCTTTTTTTTAATTTTATTTTTTTTTTCTATTTTTAGATTTAGATTCTTCTTTTAACTAACTTTCTTTCTATTTTTAGAAATTTCTTTTTAGAAACCTACTTAGCTTTTTATTTTTAGTAACTTTCTAATTCTAGGATTTCTTTTCCTTTTTAGAAACTAACTCTTCTTTTTGTTCTTAGGAAGTTTCTAATTTTAGATTTCTGTTTTAGAACTAACTTGTTTTGTTTTCTTTTGCAGGAGTTTAACATAGATCCCATTGGTAACATCTTTCTAAATTCTCCAGTCCTCTCTACTTTCTATTTGAGATTTAGGTTTTTCAATTTTTAGGAATTTTCTACTTTCTAACTTTGGATTTGGTAACTTTCTATTTTCTAGTTTTAGCAACTTTCTTTTTTAGAAATTAACCTTTGCTTAGGATTTTTCTATCATTATTTTAGGAAACTTAATTTGTTTTTGTTTTTATTTACAGGAATTAGGGAAGGAAGCTACTAAGTGAAGGAGGAGCTTCTAAATCTTCTGACATCAATCATCTCCTTTCTTGGTTCTTTCTTCCCATTCTTGTTGACATAGTTTTAACTGTTTTTAGAATCTCATGTTTTTTCTAGTTCTAGTTTTATTTCTCTTAGGTTGCTTTTTAGTTTAGTTTCCTTTCTTACATTGCAATAACATAGTTTATGCTAGGACGTAGATCTCTGAATATAGAACTAGCACCTTTTGATCCTGAAATAGAAAGAACTTTTCGTAGAAGATTTAGAAACATCCTATTTGAAATGGCAGAAGAGAATGGAACTAAAGCTCTTAGAGATTATTCAGCTCCTGTCCATTCAATGCGCCTTCATGCATAGTGTTGCCCACCACCACGGCAGCACACTTTGAGCTTAAGACTGGGGTCATACAGTTGTTTGCCTTCTTTTTATGGGTTAGACAAGGAGGACCCATATCATCATGTGAAAGAATTCCTAGACATTTGCTCTACCTTTAGGTTTCAAAACTTTTCAGACGATTCGATCCGTTTGCGCCTTTTTCCTTTTTCTTTGAAGGATAAGGCGAAAGCATGGTTGAATTCTCTAGGAGTTGGGTCTATCACTACATGGGACCAATTGTCTAGGAAGTTTCTTAAACAAGTTCTCCCTGTTCACAAAACAAATGCTCTCCGTAGAGAAATCACAATTTCACACAAAAAGAGGGAGAGCACTTTCATGAATGTTGGGAAAGATGGAAGGACTTACTTCTTAATGTCCACACCATGGCTTTGAAAAGTGGCAACAGGTTCAATACTTCTTGACGGTCTGACACCCCAAAACCGTCGCATGGTTGATGCCACCAGTGGAGGGTCATTCATGACCAAAAGTGATGTTGAAGCATGGAACTTCTTTGAAACCTTGTGTGAAAATCCCAGCAATGGGACTATTCAAATAGAGATGACAGAAGTTCCCAACCACAAAGAGAGGTGGTATATATGAGATAGGAGTCACGCCAGACCTCCATGCCAAGATTGATGGCCTGACCAAGAAGGTTGATGCTCTGATGTTGCATAATGGACCTCCACAAACTCAAGCCGAGGCTTGTGGCATATGCTCTAGCCCTGCCCATCCTATGCAGTCTTGTCCATCTGGTGCAGCATCCCCAGACTTCTCTCTGAACAAGTACATGCTATGAATACTTTTCAAAACCTGGGAATGATCCTTACTCGAACACATACAACCCAGGGTGGGCTAGACATCCAAATTTTTCTTGGGCAAAGGGACCACAACAAGGAGGACCACCTGGAAATCCTCCTATGCAACCTCAGCAGTTTCCACAATATCAACAAATGCCTGCACAATCAAGGAAACCATCTCTTGAGGATACACTCCATCTTTTTATGCAGAGTTCTCTCCAATTCCAAAAGACACCCAACAAACCTTACTAGCCACCAGCAAAGCTTACATGCAAATGCGCAATCCATGCCAAGCTGGAAGTACAAATGGGTCAACTAGCTGCCACATTGAGTGAGAGAGAGAAGGGTAAGTTCCCTAGCCAACCTGTGGCTAATCCAAAGGGACAGTATGAGATTGGCTCTAATTCCAACCAAGGGCAATATCATGAGCAAGCCAAATCGATCATTACCCTTAGGTCAGGAAAACAGATTGACAACAAAATAGAGATACCTAGGATGAATCAAATCAAGGTGAAGCAGAGAGACACACCAATGCATCCAAAGTCCAAAAACTCTCTGACTCTCCAAGAGCCGCCGACGTGCCCAAAGCACCCTTTCCTCAACGTCTGGCACCAATGAAGAAAAGAAACAACTTTGATGAAATCTTGGATGTGTTTAAAAGTGCAAGTCAACACCCGTTCTTGTGACGCTATCAAGCAAGTCCCTCCTTACGCTAAGTTTCTTAAAGATTTATGCACTCAAAAGCGTAAGCAGAATGTTCATAAGAAAGTCTTCCTTGCAGAGCAGCTTAGCTCCATGATTCAACATAACACTCCTCCTAAATTTAGGGATCCAGGAGCTCCCACCATTTCTTGCGGCATAGGAGATCAGAAGGATAGGGAAGGCATTGCTTGATTTAGGGCGAGCGTCAATTTGTTACCATATTCGGTTTATGAGCAGCTAGGACTTGGTGAGTTGAAACCGACTAAAATAACGTTACAGCTAGCTGATAGATCTGTCAAGGTGCCCGTGGTGTTATTGAAGATGTGTTAATCCAGGTTGACAAATTTTATTCCCTGTGGATTTCATAGTTATAGATACTCAGCCTGTTCAGAATCCTCACAGTCAGATCCCGGTCATTTTGGGTCGTCCATTTTTGGCCACATCTAATGCTATTATAAGCCGAAATGGAGTTATGAAGTTGTCCTTTGGTAACATGAATATTAAACTTAATGTTTTTAATGCAGGACAACAATCCGCAGATTTGGATGACATATTTGAAGTGGACATGATCGAGAGCCTTGTGCAGGACTCCTTCCGTACATCTTTTGAAGATCCTCTTGAGACCTGCTTAGCACAATCGGGCATGGATTTTGACATCGATAGTCCCCCACCACGAAGTCAATGCACTGCTCGACTCTACTCCTATATTGGAGACTGAAAAATGGAGAGCGAAAGTGGAACCTCTTCATCCCTCTGAGACTCCTCCTGACAGCACAGTTTCTAACTCTGAGAAGGCAAAAGAGAACAGTTGCTTAATGTTCTTCGAACATATAAGGCAGCAATTGAACGAAAGATACAGAAATACAAGGAGTGTGCCCCACTATATGTAAGGATCATGCTGTGGAAATGTCATGTAAAATGCAATGGAAGCATGATCCTAACATGAAAGAAGTTGTTCGAGCAGAAGTCCTTAACTTATTTGACGACAGTGTCAGTTACCTCATTGCAGATAGCACAGCTCATGGGAACTCACATCACTTGTCTGGGATTGGTTAACCACAGTGTTGAGGTAAGTTCTTTGGCGGACCCTGGCCTTAAAGATTAATGAATTCATGGTCCGTTTTTGTCTGGCTGAAGACGTTAAACTTAGCGCTCCTGGGAGGCAACCCAACATTTTATTTTATTTCTTTTTCCTTGTTAGTTAGTTTAATGTTTGTGGGTAACATTACTGCAAACCCTCACGAGACTACAACTCGTCCACTAGGGGTAACCTAGGGGTTTAAAGGCTTATTGCATATGCTAAATGCAATCGAGAGCACCTGCGAAAGTGGTATAGGTAGGATCTTTTATTTTACTGATTTCTCTCTTGTGCTGACTCGCTTCTTATGCTGATATTTTTAAGAGCTTTTTGATTCTCCATCCAGGTACTATCTTTCCCTACCCCTCTTTCTTTTCGTTGTCTCATGTGCATCGCATGCTTATTTCTTTTACATTGAGGACAATGTAGATTTTTAGGTTGGGGGTGGGAGATTAGGGTACCTAATCAGTATTTTCTTGCTTGGTCCTTGAGCAAAATTTTGTGAAATTTTTAAAAATTTTTCTGGAATTTCTATTGAATTCAAAGTGATTTGAAGGATAGTTGTGATTTTAACATTATAAGATATGTGATGTTGGTAACTTATGACTCTTGGATTCGGCCATCTACTTGATTTCACAGTCAATTTTGAATTGATAATCCATGATTAGAAATTGTAAACATTGATTGAGCCATGTTTCACATATCACATCTCGCTTACACATTAAGTTTTCAGTTCGATAACTGAATGATTAACTTGGTAAAAAAGAAGAATTAAAGGGCTAAGTCACATAATCATCATCATAGGTTTGCTCCCTATAGATGAAGATTCGATTCCTCATAATTGACAAAAAAAAAAAAAAAAAAAGTTAGGCGACAAGTTTTCGCCATAGGTTTGCTCCCTATAGGTGAGAATTTGATTCCCGTCATTTGTGTTACTGCTCATAAATAAAAAAAAAAAATCAAGGTTGATAAAATGAAAAGTTAATCTGAGAGATAAGTGTTGGTTTCAAGCTTGGCAACTTACCAAAGATATCATGAAATTGACAATTGGATCTCTTAATGATTGTACGTCGAGAATATACTATACACTCGTGGAACTCAATGTTTAGGAATGTTCAAATTAATGGATTAATATTTTAAACTTGATTATGAAATCTGCTGAGAGGTTGATTCCAAGAGAAAAATTCCACACACCAATCATGAATCTTAGAATTTTCACACCTCAAGCTATCTGTTCACAAGTCACTTGAGTTTACAGGAATTATCTTTTATTTCTGAAATTATTTTTCGCATGTTTTGCTCGGGACTAGCAAAATGCTGGTTGGGGGTTGTGATCAGGGTCGAATATTGCATCTCAGACCCCGATTATTGCCCTATTTAATGTACATGATAAGGCCTAACATCAGATTTTAATTATATTTTTATTACAGGATGAAATCAGGAGCGTTAATGGGAATTGATGTTAAAGGCATAGATTTGACGTTCTGAAGTCACCAGAGCACGGGATGGACCCCAGAGAACCAATAATGAAGGTTTTACACGCCTGGGATTTGAGGAAAGCACGTTGAAGAGGCCCGAAAAGGGTCCAGAATGCAAGATCACATAGTTCCCTCCGCATCCGATCAGTTCGAAAATCCATACATGGATGAGGGCCATAAATTAACCGTACATATCAAGTTTCAGCCCTTGGATCACTATGGAAGCAGTCCAACGGACAGATCAGACCATTAATCTTCAATTTGGGGCCCACCTGGTCTCTGGATATGCCTCAGATTTGGTTGAAATACATTATTTGAGGGGACAAAACAGATGGATGGATTGGATTGCTCGTACACATTGCAATAGATCCCACCTAAGGTGGCATGTGTATAGTGCACATGTGCACAAGACGTGCACCAAAAAATCCGAAAGTCGGTCAGCGTTGCTGATCGACTCTTCTTCTCAAGACAAGAGAACGCAAACGCGTCTCCCTGTTCGAATTGGGTTTTGGTTGTGGGGTCCACACAGTCCATCGAACCGCCAATCTGCACCGTCTATCAGGTCTAAATGGCCTACATTACTATTACCTAGGTGGCGAAAATTCAAATCAAAGCATAGAATAGAATCCAGCCGTTCAACAATGCAATGGACGGTGGAACGAGATCTTCCGTGGCCCACAGCAGAATGGAGAAAAAATATGTGTTTTTCTGACCGAAATTTCGACAGAAATTCGGTGGACGTCTTGGATTTTCCAAGTACACATCACAGTGGACCCCACACTTCCGCAGCGGATCGTTTCGCGTTGTGCGTCAGCGAGGAACGGTCGCTGGCCGTTTTTACGGACGTCAGTGGGCCCCACCCGTCACCTGTCTAGACGATCCGATCCGTCCATCTTGTAGAGGGCCATGAGAACTACAAAACCATGCTGAGATTCCACTCCCATGCGTACAACGTGTGCGGTACAGAAGCCAAAAGTGGACTGCCCCGAGACGTTAAAAACTGAGTTTGTTTGTGATTTCTTCTGTGGGCCGTGCTAATGGACCTTCAAAACTACCTATTCCTGACTGAAATTTCGTCCTGAATCTAATGGACGGGGTGGATTTTCCAGAAACACCTCTGTGGGGCTCACCGATCACGACAGCGAAAGGGTGCGAAAGGTTTCGCACAATTTGAAATCCGGTTTTCCAGGCGATTTTGGGCCACCATCTTTGATCATATGGCAGATCCGAACCGTCCATCATGTAGAGGACCCAAGAAAGTCCTAAGGGACGGTGTTTGTTGAAATTTGAACGAGGAAATATGGTATTTCGAGGCCCCCCCAACTTAGCTACGAAAAAGCTTTCGCTGCGCGTGCGACAGCTTCCCAAATCCGATTTTTACCATTCCAGCCACTCCATCAGCTATAAAAAAGAGTCTTGGACATGAGAAAGGCATTCAGATCCAGAGAATTCCAGATCTACAACAAGGGAGGAAAGAAAGTAAGAAAGAAAGAAAGAGAAGAAAGAAAGAAAAAGAAGGAAAATGGCTTTGTTATTTCAAACTTATGTTTTTATTTTCCTATCTAGATTTTATGGATTTCTAAACTCTTTATCTAGGGCTGAGATGAAAGCCCCTAATTCGAATAATCCTTGTTCTCATATGTTGATTTTACTTTAATCAGATTGGTTGTTTCTTTCTCTAGTGGCTTGATTGGTTTAAATTCTATATTTCTCCATCTATGAACCTTTGAGTCTATGGATGGATGTGGTCTGGATGCTTACTCTAGGTGCTTGTATCTGATCATGAACAGGTTCCTGTAGAGGAAGAAACATGGTGTTTTACTGAACTGCATATTCCATATGCCCGATTTGGACATGGGATATGTTATTCATGGCATCGCTTAAAGGAATTAGACAATCTGTATGCCCAATTAAGGACACAGATTGTGCTTTTTCTAGATAAGTGGATCAATCTAATTAAGGTGAATTAACAGACAAACAAGGGTTAGGATAATTAGGGGTGGATTCGAAAGTCCTAGTTCTCTTTCTCTGATTAAATTTTCTTCCCTATTCTCAATAGTTATTTTCCATAAATTTGTGTTAGCAATTTGATCCTTTATTTGTTGAATTAGTTAAGGAGAATCGTAAATTTGAATTGTGACGACCAGTCCCTGTGGATTCGACCTCGATCTTACCGAGTTATTACTACATCACAACCCTATACTTGGGAGTGAACAAGTTTAATGTAGTTCTCATGCTCATGGCCCTCTACAAGATGGACGGATCGGATCGTCTAGACAGGTGACGGGTGGGGCCCACTGACGTCCGTAAAAACGGCCAGCGGCCGTTCCTCGCTGACGCACAACGCGGAAACTGATCCGCTGCGGAAGTGGTGGGTCCACTGTGTTGTACTTGGAAAATCCAAGCCAGTCCACCGAATTTCTGTCGAAATTTCGGTCAGAAACACATATTTTTTCTCCATTCTGCTGTGGGCCACGGAAGATCTCGTTCCACCGTCCATTGCATTGTTGAACGGCTGGATTCTATTCTATGCTTTGATTTGAATTTTCGCCACCTAGGTAATAGTAATGTAGGCCATTTAGACCTGATAGACGTTGCAGATTGGCGGTTCGATGGACTGTGTGGACCCACAACCAAAACCCAATTCGAACAGGGAGACGCTGTTGCGTTCTCTTGTCTTGAGAAGAAGAGTCGGTCAGCAACGCTGACCGACTTTCGGATTTTTTTGGTGCACGTCTTGTGCACATGTGCACTATACACATGCCACCTTAGGTGGGATCTATTGCATGTGTACGAGCAATCCAATCCATCCATCTGTTTTGTCCCCTCAAATAATGTATTTCAACCAAATCTGAGGCATATCCAGAGACCAGGTGGGCCCCAAATTGAAGATTAATGGGCTGATCTGTCCGTTGGACTGCTTCCATAGTGATCCAAGGGCTGAAACTTGATATGTAGGGTTAATTTATGGCCCTCATCCCATGTATGGATTTTCGAACTGATCGGATGGCGGGAACTATGTGATCTTGCATTCTGGACCCTTTTCGGGCCTCTTCAACGTGCTTTCCTCAGATCCCAGGCGTGTAAAACCTTCATTATTGGTTCTCTGGGGTCCATCCCGTGCTCTGGTGACTTCAGAACGTCAAATCTATGCCTTTAACATCAATTTCCCATTAACGCTCCTGATTTCATCCTGTAATAAAAATATAATTAAAATCCGATGTTAGGCCTTATCATGTACATTAAATAGGGCAATAATCGGGGTCTGAGATGCAATATTTGACCCTGATCACAACCCCCAACCAGCATTTTGCTAGTCCCGAGCAAAACATGCGAAAAATATTTCAGAAATAAAGACAATTCCTGTAAACTCAAGTGACTTGTGAACAGATAGCTTGAGATGTGAAAATTCTAAGATTCATGATTGGTGTGTGGAATTTTTCTCTGGAATCAAGCTCTCAGCAGATTTCATAATCAAGTTTAAAATATTAATCCATTAATTTGAACATTCCTAAACATTGAGTTCCACGAGTGTATAGTATATTCTCGACGTACAATCATTAAGAGATCCAATTGTCAATTTCATGATATCTTTGGTAAGTTGCCAAGCTTGAAACCAACACTTATCTCACAGATTAACTTTTTCATTTTATCACCTTTGATTTTTTTTTTATGAGCAGTAACACAAATGACGGGAATCAAATTCTCACCTATAGGGAGCAAACCTATGGCGAAAACTTGTCGCCTAACTGTTTTTTTTTTTTTTTTGGTCAATTGAGGAATCGAATCTTCATCTATAGGGAGCAAACCTATGATGACGATTATGCGACTTATTCTTTCAATTCTTCTCATAAACTGATGCTAAATTTTTTTTTTTTTTTTTTTTTTTTTTTTCAGGCTGGTTCCTTTCATGCTTAGTGATTACCAAGTTACTTTAATATTGAACTGAAAACTTAATGTGTAAGTGAGATCTGATATGTGCAATCCTGGCTCAATCAATGTTTACAACTTCTAATGATGGATTAACAATTCAAACTTAAGTGTGAAATCTGCCAGACAACTGAACCCAAGAGTCATAAATTACTCACATTCTGTATCTTGTAATTTCAAAATCACAACTATCCTTCAAAATCACTTTGAATTAAATAGAAATTCCAGAAAAAATTTAAAAATTTTCACAATTTTTGCTCAAGACCAAGAAAATACTCATTAGGTAACCTAATCTCCCACCCCCAACCGAAAATCTACATTGTCCTCAATGTAAAAGAAATAAGCATGCGATGCACATGAGACAACGAAAAGAAAAGAGGAGTAGGGAAAGATAGTACCTGGATGGAGAATCAAGAAGCTTTCCCAAAATTATCAATGTAAGAGCGAGTTAGCACAAGAGAGAAATCAGTAAAATAAAATAAAATCACAAAAAGAAAAACCCTACCTATACCACTTTCGCAGGTGCTCTCGATTGCATTTAGCGTATGCAACAAGCCTTTAAACCCCTAGGTTACCCCTAGTGGACGAGTTGTAGTCTCGTGAGGGTTTGCAGTAATGTTACCCACAAACATTGAACTAACTAACAAAGAAATCAAAAAAATGCTGGGTTGCCTCCCAGGAGCGCTAAGTTTAACGTCTTCAGCCAGACCAAAAACGGACCATGAATTCATTAATCTTTAAGACCAGGGTCCACCAAAGAACTTACCTCAACACTGGTTAACCAATCCCAGACAAGTGATGTGAGTTCCCATGAGCTATGCTATCTGCAATGAGGTAACTGACACTGTCGTCAAATAAGTTAAGGACTTCTGCTCGAACAACTTCTTTCATGTTAGGATCATGCTTCCATTGCATTTTACATGACATTTCCACAGCATGATCCTTACATATAGTGGGGCACACTCCTTGTATTTCTGCTATCTTTCGTTCAATTGCTGCCTTATATGTTCGAAGAACATTAAGCAACCTGTTCTCTTTTGCCTTCTCAGAGTTAGAAACTGTGCTGTCAGGAGGAGTCTCAGAGGGATGAAGAGGTTCCACTTTCGCTCTCCATTTTTCAGTCTCCAATATAGGAGTAGAGTCGAGCAGTGCATTGACTTCGTAGATGGGACTATCGATGTCAAAATCCATGCCCGATTGTGCTAAGCAGGTCTCAAGAGGATCTTCAAAAGATGTACGGAAGGAGTCCTGCACAAGGCTCTCGATCATGTCCACTTCAAATATGTCATCCAAATCTGCGGATTGTTGTCCTGCATTAAAAACATTAAGTTTAATATTCATGTTACCAAAGGACAACTTCATAACTCCATTTCGGCAATTTATAATAGCATTAGATGTGGCCAAAAATGGACGACCCAAAATGACCGGGATCTGACTGTGAGGATTCTGAACAGGCTGAGTATCTATAACTATGAAATCCACAGGGAAATAAAATTTGTCAACCTGGATTAACACATCTTCAATAACACCACGGGGCACCTTGACAGATCTATCAGCTAGCTGTAACGTTATTTTAGTCGGTTTCAACTCACCAAGTCCTAGCTGCTCATAAACCGAATATGGTAACAAATTGACGCTCGCCCCTAAATCAAGCAATGCCTTCCCTATCTTCTGATCTCCTATGCCGCAAGAAATGGTGGGAGCTCCTGGATCCCTAAATTTAGGAGGAGTGTTATGTTGAATCATGGAGCTAAGCTGCTCTGCAAGGAAGACTTTCTTATGAACATTCTGTTTACGCTTTTGAGTGCATAAATCTTTAAGAAACTTAGCGTAAGGAGGGACTTGCTTGATAGCGTCAAGTAACGGGATGTTGACTTGCACTTTTTTAAACACATCCAAGATTTCATCAAAGTTGTTTCTTTTCTTCATTGGTGCCAGACGTTGAGGAAAGGGTGCTTTGGGCACGTCGGCGGCTCTTGGAGAGTCAGAGAGTTTTTGGACTTTGGATGCATTGGTGTGTCTCTCTGCTTCACCTTGATTTGATTCATCCCTAGGTATCTCTATTTTGTTGTCAATCTGTTTTCCTGACCTAAGGGTAATGATCGATTTGGCTTGCTCATGATATTGCCCTTGGTTGGAATTAGAGCCAATCTCATACTGTCCCTTTGGATTAGCCACAGGTTGGCTAGGGAACTTACCCTTCTCTCTCTCACTCAATGTGGCAGCTAGTTGACCCATTTGTACTTCCAGCTTGGCAATGGATTGCGCATTTGCATGTAAGCTTTGCTGGTTGGCTAGTAAGGTTTGTTGGGTGTCTTTTTGGAATTGGAGAGAACTCTGCATAAAAAGATGGAGTGTATCCTCAAGAGATGGTTTCCTTGATTGTGCAGGCATTTGTTGATATTGTGGAAACTGCTGAGGTTGCATAGGAGGATTTCCAGGTGGTCCTCCTTGTTGTGGTCCCTTTGCCCAAGAAAAATTTGGATGTCTAGCCCACCCTGGGTTGTATGTGTTCGAGTAAGGATCATTCCCAGGTTTTTGAAAAGTATTCATAGCATGTACTTGTTCAGAGAGAAGTTCTGGGGATGCTGCACCAGATGGACAAGACTGCATAGGATGGGCAGGACTAGAGCATATGCCACAAGCCTCGGCTTGAGTTGTTTGTGGAGGTCCATTATGCAACATCAGAGCATCAACCTTCTTTGTCAGGCCATCAATCTTGGCATGGAGATCTGGCGTGGCTCCTATCTCATATATACCACCTCTCTTTTGTGGTTGGGAACTTCTGTCATCTCTATTTGAATAGTCCCATTGCTGGGAATTTTCACACAGGGTTTCAAAGAAGTTCCATGCTTCAACATCACTTTTGGTCATGAATGACCCTCCACTGGTGGCATCAACCATGCGACGGTTTTGGGGTGTCAAACCGTCATAAAAGTATTGAACCTGTTGCCACTTTTCAAAACCATGGTGTGGACATTTAAGAAGTAAGTCCTTCCATCTTTCCCAACATTCATGGAAGTGCTCTCCCTCTTTTTGTGTGAAATTAGTGATTTCTCTACGGAGAGCATTTGTTTTGTGAACAGGGAAGAACTTGTTTAAGAACTTCCTAGACAATTGGTCCCATGTAGTGATAGACCCAACTCCTAGAGAATTCAACCATGCTTTCGCCTTATCCTTCAAAGAAAAAGGAAAAAGGCGCAAACGGATCGAATCGTCTGAAAAGTTTTGAAACTAAAGGTAGAGCAAATGTCTAGGAATTCTTTCACATGATGATATGGGTCCTCCTTGTCTACCCATAAAAAGAAGGCAAAAACTGTATGACCCCAGTCTTAAGCTCAAAGTGTGCTGCCTGGTGGTGGGCAACACTATGCATGAAGGCGCATTGAATTGGACAGGAGCTGAATAATCTCTAAGAGCTTTAGTTCCATTCTCTTCTGCCATTTCAAATAGGATGTTTCTAAATCTTTACGAAAAGTTCTTTCTATTTCAGGATCAAAAGGTGCTAGTTCTATATTCAGAGATCTACGTCCTAGCATAAACTATGTTAATGCAATGTAAGAAAGGAAACTAAACTAAAAAGCAACCTAAGAGAAATAAACTAGAACTAGAACCTATGAGATTCTAAAACAAGTTAAAACTATGTCAACAAGAATGGGAAGAAAGAACCCAGGAAAGGAGATGATTGATGTCAGAAGATTTCAGAAGCTCCTCCTTCACTTAGTAGCTTCCTTCCTCAATTCCTGTAAATAAAACAAAAACAAATCAAGTTTCCTAAAATAATGATAGAAAAATCCTAAGCAACGGTAATTTCTAAAAAGAAAGTTCTAAAACTAGAAAATAGAAAGTTCTAAATCAAAGTTAGAAAATAAAAAATTCCTCAAAAACCTAATTCTCAAAATAGAAAGTAGAGAAGACTGGAGAATTTAGAAGAAATGTTACTAATTTGGAGATCTATGTTAGAATCCTGCAAAAGAAAACAAAACAAGTTAGTTTCTAAACAGAAAATCTAAAATTAGAAACTTCCTAAGGAACAAAAAAGAAGAGTTAGTTTCTAAAAAGGAAAGAAATCCTAGAATTAGAAAGTTACTAAAAATAAAAAGCTAAGTAGGTTTCTAAAAAGAAATTTCTAAAAATAGAAAGTTACTTAAAAGAAGAATCTAAATCTAAGAATAGAAAATTCAAAAAAATTAAAAAAAGAAATTCTAGAATTAGAAAATTCCTAAAAAGTAAAATCCTAATCTAAAATAAAAATAGAAAAAAAATAAAGAATAGAAAGGGATTACCAAATTAGAAGTTTATTTCAGGACCCTACAAAATAGGAAACAGGTTAGTTTCTAAATAAAAACTCTAATCTAAAATTAGTAAAATCCTAAGACTATGAATTATGATAAGAGAGAATCTTAAATCCAATTTGGATCAAAACAATCCCCGGCAACGGCGCCAAAAACTTGTTCACTCCCCAAATAGGGTTGTGATGTAGTAATAACTCGGTAAGATCGAGGTCGAATCCACAGGGACTGGTCGTCACAATTCAAATTTACGATTCTCCTTAACTAATTCAACAAATAAAGGATCAAATTGCTAACACAAATTTATGGAAAATAACTATTGAGAATAGGGAAGAAAATTTAATCAGAGAAAGAGAACTAGGACTTTCGAATCCACCCCTAATTATCCTAACCCTTGTTTTGTCTGTTAATTCACCTTAAATTAGATTGATCCACTTATCTAGAAAAAGCACAATCTGTGTCCTTAATTGGGCATACAGATTGTCTAATTCCTTTAAGCGATGCCATGAATAAATATCCCATGTCCAAATCGGGCATATGGAATATGCAGTTCAGTAAAACACCATGTTTCTTCCTCTACAGGAACCTGTTCATGATCAGATACAAGCACCTAGAGTAAGCATCCAGACCACATCCATCCATAGACTCAAAGGTTCATAGATGGAGAAATATAGAATTTAAACCAATCAAGCACACTAGAGAAAGAAACAACCAATCTGATTAAAGTAAAATAAACATATGAGAACAAGGATTATTCGAATTAGGGCTTCATCTCAGCCCTAGATAAAGAGTTTAGAAATCCATAATCTAGATAGGAATAAAAACATAAGTTTGAAATAACAAAGCCATTTTCCTTCTTTTTCTTTCTTTCTTCTCTTTCTTTCTTTCTTACTTTCTTCCTCCCCTTGTTGTAGATCTGGAATTCTCTGGATCTGATGCCTTTCTCATGTCCAAGACTCTTCTTTTATAGCTGATGGAGTGGCTGGCGTGCGTGGTAAAAATCGGATTTGGGAAGTGTCGCCACGGCAGCGAAAGCTTTTCGCAGCTAAGTTTGGGGCCTCGAAATACCATATTTTCCTCGTTCAAATTTCAACAAACACCGTCCCTTAGGACTTTCTTGGGTCCTCTACATGATGGACGGTTCGGATCTGCCATATGATCAAAGATGGTGGCCCAAAATCGCCTGGAAAACCGGATTTCCAAATTGTGCGAAACCTTTCGCACCCTTTCGCTGTCGTGATCGGTGAGCCCCACAGAGGTGTTTTCTGGAAAATCCACCCCGTCCATTAGATTCAGGACGAAATTTCAGTCAGGAATAGGTAGTTTTGAAGGTCCATTAGCACGGCCCACAGAAGAAATCACAAACAAACTCAGTTTTTAACGTCTCGGGGCAGTCCACTTTTGGCTTCTGTACCGCACACGTGTGTACGCATGGGAGTGGAATCTCAGCATGGTTTTGTAGTTCTCATGGCCCTCTACAAGATGGACGGATCGGATCGTCTAGACAGGTGACGGGTGGGGCCCACTGACGTCCGTAAAAAAGGCCAGCGGCGTTCCTCGCTGACGCACAAACGCGGAAACTGATCCGCTGGGAAGAAGTGGTGGGGTCCACTGTGATGTTGTACTTGGAAAATCCAAGACGTCCACCGAATTTCTGTCGAAATTTCGGTCAGAAACACATATTTTTTCTCCATTCTGCTGTGGGCCACGGAAGATCTCGTTCCACCGTCCATTGCATGTTGAACGGTGGATTCTATTCTATGCTTTGATTTGAATTTTCGCCACCTAGGGTAATAGTAATGTAGGCCATTTAGACCTGATAGACGGTGCAGATTGGCGGTCGATGGACTGTGTGGACCCACAACCAAAACCCAATTCGAACAGGGAGAAGCTGTGCGTTCTCTTTGTCTTGAGAAGAAGAGCGGTCAGCAACGCTGACCGACTTCGGATTTTTTTGTGCACGTCTTTGCACATGTGCATATACACATGCCACCTTAGGTGGGATCTATTGCAATGTGTACGAGCAATCCAATCCATCCATCTGTTTGTCCCCTCAAATAATGTATTTCAACCAAATCTGAGGCATATCCAGATATCAGGTGGGCCCCAAATTGAAGATTAATGGGCTGATTGTCCGTTGGACTGCTTCCATAGTGATCCAGGGCTGAAACTTGATATGTACGGTTAATTTATGGCCCTCATCCCATGTATGGATTTTCGAACTGATCGGATGGCGGGAGGGAACTATGTGATCTTGCATTCTGGACCCTTTTCGGGCCTCCAACGTGCTTTCCTCAGATCCCAGGCGTGTATATTCTTCATTATTGGTTTCTGGAGTACATCCCGTGCTCTGGTGACTTCAGAACGTCAAATCTATGCCTTTAACATCAATTCCTATAACGCTCCTAATTTCCTCCTGTAATAAAAAAATTAACCGAGTTAGGCCTTATCATGTACATTTATTATCAAAAAATAGGTAATACTCGGGGTCTGATATGCAATATTCGACCCTGATCACAACCCCCAACCAGCATTTTGCTAGTCCCGAGCAAAACATGCGAAAAATAATTTCAGAAATAAAAGACAATTCCTGTAAACTCAAGTGACTTGTGAACAGATAGCTTGAGATGTGAAAATTCTAAGATTCATGATTGGTGTGTGGAATTTTTCTCTTGGAATCAAGCTCTCAGCAGATTTCATAATCAAGTTTAAAATATTAATCCATTAATTTGAACATTCCTAAACATTGAGTTCCACGAGTGTATAGTATATTCTCGACGTACAATCATTAAGAGATCCAATTGTCAATTTCATGATATCTTTGGTAAGTTGCCAAGCTTGAAACCAACACTTATCTCACAGATTAACTTTTCATTTTATCAACCTTTGATTTTTTATTTATGAGCAGTAACACAAATGACGGGAATCAAATTCTCACCTATAGGGAGCAAACCTATGGCGAAAACTTGTCGCCTAACTGTTTTTTTTTTTTTTTTTCAATTATGAGGAATCGAATCTTCATCTATAGGGAGCAAACCTATGATGACGATTATCGACTTATTCTTCAATTCTTCTTTAAACTGATGCTAAATTTTTTTTTTTAGGCTTTCCTTTCATGCTTAGTGATTACCAAGTTATCATTTAATATCGAACTGAAAACTTAATGTGTAAGCGAGATGTGATATGTGAAATCATGGCTCAATCAATGTTTACAATTTCTAATCATGGATTATCAATTCAAAATTGACTGTGAAATCTGCCAGACAACCGAATCCAAGAGTCATAAATTACTCACATTCGTATCTTATAATTTAAAATCACAACTATCCTTCAAAATCACTTTGAATTCAATAGAAATTCCAGAAAAAATTTAAAAATTTCACAATTTTTGCTCAAGACCAAGAAAATACTGATTAGGTAACCTAATCTCCCACCCCCAACCTAAAATCTACATTGTCCTCAATGTAAAAGAAATAAGCATGCAATGCACATGGGACAACGAAAAGAAAAGAGGAGTAGGGAAAGATAGTACCTGGATGGAGAATCAAGAAGCTTTCCCAAAATATCATCATAAGCGAGTTAGCACAAGAGAGAAATCAGTAAAATAAAATAAAATCAAAAAAAGAAAAAAATCCTACCTATACCACTTTCGCAGGTGCTCTCGATTGCATTTAGCGTATGCAACAAGCCTTTAAACCCCTAGGTTACCCCTAGTGGACGAGTTGTAGTCTCGTGAGGGTTTGCAGTAATGTTACCCACAAACATTGAACTAACTAACAAAGAAATCAAAAAAATGCTGGGTTGCCTCCCAGGAGCGCTAAGTTTAACGTCTTCAGCCAGACAAAAACGGACCATGAATTCATTAATCTTTAAGACCAGGGTCCACCAAAGAACTTACCTCAACACTGGGTTAACCAATCCCAGACAAGTGATGTGAGTTCCCATGAGCTGTGCTATCTGCAATGAGGTAACTGACACTGTCGTCAAATAAGTTAAGGACTTCTGCTCGAACAACTTCTTTCATGTTAGGATCATGCTTCCATTGCATTTTACGTGACATTTCCACAGCATGATCCTTACATACAGTGGGGCACACTCCTTGTATTTCTGCTATCTTCCGTTCAATTGCTGCCTTATATGTTCGAAGAACATTAAGCAACCTGTTCTCTTTTGCCTTCTCAGAGTTAGAAACTGTGCTGTCAGGAGGAAGAGTCTCAGAGGGATGAAGAGGTTCCACTTTCGCTCTCCATTTTTCAGTCTCCAATATAGGAGTAGAGTCGAGCAGTGCATTGACTTCGTGGATGGGACTATCGATGTCAAAATCCATGCCCGATTGTGCTAAGCAGGTCTCAAGAGGATCTTCAAAAGATGTACGGAAGGAGTCCTGCACAAGGCTCTCGATCATGTCCACTTCAAATATGTCATCCAAATCTGCGGATTGTTGTCCTGCATTAAAAACATTAAGTTTAATATTCATGTTACCAAAGGACAACTTCATAACTCCATTTCGGCAATTTATAATAGCATTAGATGTGGCCAAAAATGGACGACCCAAAATGACTGGGATCTGACTATGAGGATTCTGAACAGGCTGAGTATCTATAACTATGAAATCCACTGGGAAATAAAATTTGTCAACCTGGATTAGCACATCTTCAATAACACCACGGGGCACCTTGACAGATCTATCAGCTAGCGTTGTAATGTTATTTTAGTCGGTTTCAACTCGCCAAGTCCTAGCTGCTCATAAACCGAATATGGTAACAAATTGACGCTCGCCCCTAAATCAAGCAATGCCTTCCCTATCTTATGATCTCCTATGCCGCAAGAAATGGTGGGAGCTCCTGGATCCCTAAATTTAGGAGGAGGAGTGTTATGTTGAATCATGGAGCTAAGCTGCTCTGCAAGGAAGACTTTCTTATGAACATTCTGCTTACGCTTTTGAGTGCATAAATCTTTAAGAAACTTAGCGTAAGGAGGGACTTGCTTGATAGCGTCAAGCAACGGGATGTTGACTTGCACTTTTTTAAACACATCCAAGATTTCATCAAAGTTGTTTCTTTTCTTCATTGGTGCCAGACGTTGAGGAAAGGGTGCTTTGGGCACGTCAGCGGCTCTTGGAGAGTCAGAGAGTTTTTGGACTTTGGATGCATTGGTGTGTCTCTGCTTCACCTTGATTTGATTCATCCCTAGGTATCTCTATTTTGTTGTCAATCTGTTTGCCTGACCTAAGGGTAATGATCGATTTGGCTTGCTCATGATATTGCCCTTGGTTGGAATTAGAGCCAATCTCATACTGTCCCTTTGGATTAGCCACAGGTTGGCTAGGGAACTTACCCTTCTCTCTCTCACTCAATGTGGCAGCTAGTTGACCCATTTGTACTTCCAGCTTGGCAATGGATTGCGCATTTGCATGTAAGCTTTGCTGGTTGGCTAGTAAGGTTTGTTGGGTGTCTTTTTGGAATTGGAGAGAACTCTGCATAAAAAGATGGAGTGTATCCTCAAGAGATGGTTTCCTTGATTGTGCAGGCATTTGTTGATATTGTGGAAACTGCTGAGGTTGCATAGGAGGATTTCCAGGTGGTCCTCCTTGTTGTGGTCCCTTTGCCCAAGAAAAATTTGGATGTCTAGCCCACCCTGGGTTGTATGTGTTCGAGTAAGGATCATTCCCAGGTTTTTGAAAAGTATTCATAGCATGTACTTGTTCAGAGAGAAGTTCTGGGGATGCTGCACCAGATGGACAAGACTGCATAGGATGGGCAGGACTAGAGCATATGCCACAAGCCTCGGCTTGAGTTGTTTGTGGAGGTCCATTATGCAACATCAGAGCATCAACCTTCTTGTCAGGCCATCAATCTTGGCATGGAGATCTGGCGTGACTCCTATCTCATATATACCACCTCTCTTTTGTGGTTGGGAACTTCTGTCATCTCTATTTGAATAGTCCCATTGCTGGGAATTTTCACACAAGGTTTCAAAGAAGTTCCATGCTTCAACATCACTTTTGGTCATGAATGACCCTCCACTGGTGGCATCAACCATGCGACGGTTTTGGGGTGTCAAACCGTCATAAAGTATTGAACCTGTTGCCACTTTTCAAAACCATGGTGTGGACATTTAAGAAGTAAGTCCTTCCATCTTTCCCAACATTCATGAAAGTGCTCTCCCTCTTTTTGTGTGAAATTAGTGATTTCTCTACGGAGAGCATTTGTTTTGTGAACAGGGAAGAACTTGTTTAAGAACTTCCTAGACAATTGGTCCCATGTAGTGATAGACCCAACTCCTAGAGAATTCAACCATGCTTTCGCCTTATCCTTCAAAGAAAAAGGAAAAAGGCGCAAACGGATCGAATCGTCTGAAAAGTTTTGAAACCTAAAGGTAGAGCAAATGTCTAGGAATTCTTTCACATGATGATATGGGTCCTCCTTGTCTAACCCATAAAAGAAGGCAACAACTGTATGACCCCAGTCTTAAGTTCAAAGTGTGCTGCCGTGGTGGTGGGCAACACTATGCATGAAGGCGCATTGAATTGGACAGGAGCTGAATAATCTCTAAGAGCTTTAGTTCCATTCTCTTCTGCCATTTCAAATAGGATGTTTCTAAATCTTTTACGAAAAGTTCTTTCTATTTCAGGATCAAAAGGTGCTAGTTCTATATTCAGAGATCTACGTCCTAGCATAAACTATGTTATTGCAATGTAAGAAAGGAAACTAAACTAAAAAGCAACCTAAGAGAAATAAAACTAGAACTAGAAACTATGAGATTCTAAAACAAGTTAAAACTATGTCAACAAGAATGGGAAGAAAGAACCCAGGAAAGGAGATGATTGATGTCAGAAGATTTCAGAAGCTCCTCCTTCACTTAGTAGCTTCCTTCCTCAATTCCTGTAAATAAAAACAAAAACAAATAAGTTTCCTAAAATAATGATAGAAAAATCCTAAGCAACGGTTAATTTCTAAAAAGAAAGTTTCTAAAACTAGAAAATAGAAAGTTACCAAATCCAAAGTTAGAAAATAAAAATTCCTAAAAAACCTAATTCTCAAAATAGAAAGTAGAGAGGACTGGAGAATTTAGAAAGATGTTACCAATTGGAGATCTATGTTAGAATCCTGCAAAAGAAAAACAAACAAGTTAGTTTCTAAACAGAAAATCTAAAATTAGAAACTTCCTAAAGAACAAAAAAGAAAGAGTTAGTTTCTAAAAAGGAAAGAAATCCTAGAATTAGAAAGTTACTAAAAATAAAAAGCTAAGTAGGTTTCTAAAAAGAAATTTCTAAAAATAGAAAGTTACTTAAAGAAGAATCTAAATCTAAAATAGAAAATAAAAATCAAAAATTAAAAAAAAGAAATTCTAGAATTAGAAAATTCCTAAAAAGTAAAATCCTAATTCTAAAAAAAAATTAGAAAAAATAAAGAATTTAGAAAGGGATTACCAAATTAGAAGTTTATTTCAGGACCCTACAAAATAGGAAACAGGTTAGTTTCTAAACAAAAACTCTAATCTAAAATTAGTAAAATCCTAAGACTATGAATTATGATAAGAGAGAATCTTAAATCCAATTTGGATCGAAACAATCCCCGGCAACGGCGCCAAAAACTTGTTCACTCCCCAAGTATAGGGTTGTGATGTAGTAATAACTCGGTAAGATCGAGGTCGAATCCACAGGGACTGGTCGTCACAATTCAAATTACGATTCTCCTTAACTAATTCAACAAATAAAGGATCAAATTGCTAACACAAATTTATGGAAAATAACTATTGAGAATAGGGAGAAAATTTAATCAGAGAAAGAGAACTAGGACTTTCGAATCCACCCCTAATTATCCTAACCCTTTTTGTCTGTTAATTCACCTTAAATTAGATTGATCCACTTATCTAGAAAAAGCACAATCTGTGTCCTTAATTGGGCATACAGATTGTCTAATTCCTTTAAGCAATGCCATGAATAACATATCCCATGTCCAAATCGGGCATATGGAATATGCAGTTCAGTAAAGCACCCTGTTTCTTCCTCTACAGGAACCTGTTCATGATCAGATACAAGCACCTAGATAAGCATCCAGACCACATCCATCCATAGACTCAAAGTTCATAGATGGAGAAATATAGAATTTAAACCAATCAAGCACACTAGAGAAAGAAACAACCAATCTGATTAAAGTAAAATCAACATATGAGAACAAGGATTATTCGAATTAGGGGCTTCATCTCAGCCCTAGATAAAGAGTTTAGAAATCCATAAATCTAGATAGGAAAATAAAAACATAAGTTTGAAATAACAAAGCCATTTCCTTCTTTTTTTTCTTTCTTCTCTTTCTTTCTTTCTTACTTTCTTTCCTCCCTTGTTGTAGATCTGGAATTCTCTGGATCTGAATGCCTTTCTCATGTCCAAGACTCTTCTTTTATAGCTGATGGAGTGGCTGGAGTGGTAAAAATCGGATTTGGAAGCTGTCGCACGCGCAGCGAAAGCTTTTTCGCAGCTAAGTTTGGGGCCTCGAAATACCATATTTCCTCGTTCAAATTCCAACAAACACCGTCCCTTAGGACTTTCTTGGGTCCTCTACATGATGGACGGTTCAGATCTGCCATATGATCAAAGATGGTGGCCCAAAATCGCCTGGAAAACCGGATTTCCAAATTGTGCGAAAACTTTCGCACCCTTTCGCTGTCGTGATCGGTGAGCCCCACAGAGGTGTTTTCTGGAAAATCCACCCCGTCCATTAGATTCAGGACGAAATTTCAGTCAGGAATGGGTGGTTTGAAGGTCCATTAGCACGGCCCACAGAAGAAATCACAAACAAACTCAGTTTTTAACGTCCCGGGGCAGTCCACTTTTGGCTTCTGTACCGCACACGTGTGTACGCATGGGAGTGGAATCTCAGCATGGTTTTGTAGTTCTCATGGCCCTCTACAAGATGGACGGATCGGATCGTCTAGACAGGTGACGGGTGGGGCCCACTGACGTCCGTAAAAACGGCCAGCGGCCGTTCCTCGCTGACGCACAAACGCGGAAACTGATCCGCTGCGGAAGTGGTGGGGTCCACTGTGATGTGTACTTGGAAAATCCAGACGTCCACCGAATTTCTGTCGAAAATTTTGGTCAGAAACACATATTTTTCTCCATTCTGATGTGGGCCACGGAAGATCTCGTTCCACCGTCCATTGCATTGTTGAACGGCTGGATTTATTCTATGCTTTGATTTGAATTTTCGCCACCTAGGTAATAGTAATGTAGGCCATTTAGACCTGATAGACGGTGCAGATTGGCGGTTCGATGGACTGTGTGGACCCACAACAAAACCCAATTCGAACAGGGAGACGCTGTTGCGTTCTCTTGTCTTGAGAAGAAGAGTCGGTCAGCAACGCTGACCGACTTTCGGATTTTTGTGCACGTCTTGTGCACATGTGCACTATACACATGCCACCTTAGGTGGGATCTATTGCAATGTGTACGAGCAATCCAATCCATCCATCTGTTTGTCCCCTCAAATAATGTATTTCAACCAAATCTGAGGCATATCCAGAGACCAGGTGGGCCCAAATTGAGATTAATGGCTGATCTGTCCGTTGGACTGCTTCCATAGTGATCCAAGGGCTGAAACTTGATATGTACGGTTAATTTATGGCCCTCATCCCATGTATGGTTTCGAACTGATCGGATGGCGGGAACTATGTGATCTTGCATTCTGGACCTTTCGGGCCTCTTCAACGTGCTTTCCTCAGATCCCAGGCGTGTAAAACCTTCATTATTGGTTCTCTGGGGTCCATCCCGTGCTCTGGTGACTTCAGAACGTCAAATCTATGCCTTTAACATCAATTCCCATTAACGCTCCTGATTTCATCCTGTAATAAAAATATAATTAAAATCCGATGTTAGGCCTTATCATGTACATTAAATAGGGCAATAATCGGGGTCTGAGATGCAATATTTGACCCTGATCACAACCCAACCAGCATTTGTAGTCCGAGCAAAAACATGCGAAAAATAATTTCTACAACAAGGAGGAAAGAAAGTAAGAAAGAAAGAAAGAGAAGAAAGAAGAAAGAAAGAAAAAAGAAGGAAATGGCTTTGTATTTCAAACTTATGTTTTTATTTTCCATCTAGATTTATGGATTTCTAAACTCTTTATCTAGGGCTGAGATGAAGCCCCTATTCGAATAATCCTTGTTCTCATATGTTGATTTTACTTTAATCAGATTGGTTGTTCTTTCTCTAGTGTGCTTGATTGGTTTAAATTCTATATTTCTCCATCTATGAACCTTTGAGTCTATGGATGGATGTGGTCTCTGGATGCTTACTCTAGGTGCTTGTATCTGATCATGAACAGGTTCCTGTAGAGGAAGAAACATGGTGTTTTACTGAACTGCATATTCCATGCCCGATTTGGACATGGGATATGTTATTCATGGCATCGCTTAAAGGAATTAGACAATCTGTATGCCCAATTAAGGACACAGATTGTGCTTTTTCTAGATAAGTGGATCAATCTAATTTAAGGTGAATTAACAGACAAAACAAGGGTTAGGATAATTAGGGGTGGATTCGAAAGTCCTAGTTCTCTTTCTCTGATTAAATTTTCTTCCCTATTCTCAATAGTTATTTTCCATAAATTTGTGTTAGCAATTTGATCCTTTATTTGTTGAATTAGTTAAGGAGAATCGTAAATTTGAATTGTGACGACCAGTCCCTGTGGATTCGACCTCGATCTTACCGAGTTATTACTACATCACAACCCTATACTTGGGGAGTGAACAAGTTTAATGTAGTTCTCATGGCCCTCTACAAGATGGACGGATCGGATCGTCTAGACAGGTGACGGGTGGGGCCCACTGACGTCCGTAAAAACGGCCAGCGGCCGTTCCTCGCTGACGCACAAACGCGGAAACTGATCCGCTGCGGAAGTGGTGGGGTCCACTGTGATGTGTACTTGGAAAATCCAAGACGTCCACCGAATTTCTGTCGAAATTTCGGTCAGAAACACATATTTTTTCTCCATTCTGCTGTGGGCCACGGAAGATCTCGTTCCACCGTCCATTGCATTGTTGAACGGCTGGATTCTATTCTATGCTTTGATTTGAATTTTCGCCACCTAGGTAATAGTAATGTAGGCCATTTAGACCTGATAGACGGTGCAGATTGGCGGTTCGATGGACTGTGTGGACCCACAAACAAAAACCCAATTCGAACAGGGAGACGCTGTTGCGTTCTCTTGTCTTGAGAAGAAGAGTCGGTCAGCAACGCTGACCGACTTTCGGATTTTTTTGGTGCACGTCTTGTGCACATGTGCACTATACACATGCCACCTTAGGTGGGATCTATTGCAATGTGTACGAGCAATCCAATCCATCCATCTGTTTTGTCCCCTCAAATAATGTATTTCAACCAAATCTGAGGCATATCCAGAGACCAGGTGGGCCCCAAATTGAAGATTAATGGGCTGATCTGTCCGTTGGACTGCTTCCATAGTGATCCAAGGGCTGAAACTTGATATGTACGGTTAATTTATGGCCCTCATCCCATGTATGGATTTTCGAACTGATCGGATGGCGGGAACTATGTGATCTTGCATTCTGGACCCTTTTCGGGCCTCTTCAACGTGCTTTCCTCAGATCCCAGCGTGTAAAACCTTCATTATTGGTTCTCTGGGGTCCATCCCGTGCTCTGGTGACTTCAGAACGTCAAATCTATGCCTTTAACATCAATTTCCCATTAACGCTCCTGATTTCATCCTGTAATAAAAATATAATTAAAATCCGATGTTAGGCCTTATCATGTACATTAAATAGGGCAATAATCGGGGTCTGAGATGCAATATTTGACCCTGATCACAACCCCCAACCAGCATTTTGCTAGTCCCGAGCAAAACATGCGAAAAATAATTCTACAACAAGGGAGGAAAGAAAGAAGAAGAAGAAAGAAAGAAAGAAAGAAAGAAAGAAAGAAAAAGAAGGAAAATGGCTTTGTTATTTCAAACTTATGTTTTTATTTTCCTATCTAGATTTATGGATTTCTAAACTCTTTATCTAGGGCTGAGATGAAGCCCCTAATTCGAATAATCCTTGTTCTCATATGTTGATTTTACTTTAATCAGATTGGTTGTTTCTTTCTCTAGTGTGCTTGATTGGTTTAAATTCTATATTTCTCCATCTATGAACCTTTGAGTCTATGGATGGATGTGGTCTGGATGCTTACTCTAGGTGCTTGTATCTGATCATGAACAGGTTCCTGTAGAGGAAGAAACATGGTGTTTTACTGAACTGCATATTCCATATGCCCGATTTGGACATGGGATATGTTATTCATGGCATCGCTTAAAGGAATTAGACAATCTGTATGCCCAATTAAGGACACAGATTGTGCTTTTTCTAGATAAGTGGATCAATCTAATTTAAGGTGAATTAACAGACAAAACAAGGGTTAGGATAATTAGGGGTGGATTCGAAAGTCCTAGTTCTCTTTCTCTGATTAAATTTTCTTCCCTATTCTCAATAGTTATTTTCCATAAATTTGTGTTAGCAATTTGATCCTTTATTTGTTGAATTAGTTAAGGAGAATCGTAAATTTGAATTGTGACGACCAGTCCCTGTGGATTCGACCTCGATCTTACCGAGTTATTACTACATCACAACCCTATACTTGGGGAGTGAACAAGTTTAGCTACTCCAAGGTAACTCTGAAATTGTGGTAATGACTGCTCTAGTAGAAGTAGGAATAGGTCAAAGTTTCCTAGAGGGGGGTAAATAGGACTTTATAAAATTTTATGACAATTTAAAATCCTATTACCATTATCTTGATCTTATCAAGATATCTTCAACTTAACTCTAATGGCTTCCAAGCCAAATAGAGGATCCAATCGCAAGACTATTCAATATCTAAACAGTATATAAATTTAGTCTATGATGGATGCACTGAGTGACTGTGTGTGAGATGTGATACTTATCAGTTCTAAACAATCATGCAACATGTGATCATTCAAAGTAAACATAATACGAGAATATGCAAATAACAATCTCAAACACAGTCGTTTTAAGTGGTTCGGCTATATGCCCACTACACTCCCGGCGGACGCACTCAACCCTTGAGTGTACCAAATTTCACTAACAGAGGTTTCAAATTAGGTTTACCTCAAAGCAGTACAACCTACACAAGCCTAATTCTAGGACCTACACAAGGTACCTAACATGACTCCACAAGATACAAGTTTATGCCCTATACAGGAGCAAGGGTCAACACACAACACCTAGGTTTTATGCCCTACATAAGAGTAAAGGATTCACATAAGGAACCTAGGGTTTTAGGCCACACAGGCCAAGGATCCACACAAGGACCCTAGAGTTTATGCCCTACACAAGAGAAAATCTCAAAACACATCACATAAGTTTTATGCCCCACACCGGTGCAAAGGATCCACACAAGGAACCTAGAGTTTATGTGAAAAGGACTAGCTATATGTCCTAGAGAGGGGGGGGGGGTGAATAGGACAATGTCAAATTAAAATTATAACAGCAGAATAAAATAAAGAGATAGCCAAATAAAATAAATCAATTCACAATGTTGAAATAAAAGCAACCTCAATAAACAAGTATTAAGAGGTTGATACGAATTTAGTTCTAAGGACAACCTTACACCATAAAAACCAAAGGTTTATGGCAGGACAACCTTATTTCTAGAACGTCCTTTGTATCAAAAACTCAAACCAAAGAGGAATAAATAAATAGCAAGGAATTGAAATAAATTGCAAGAATTTAAATCTAAATTATTACAACATTTCCCACTGTGCTTGAAATGTAAAAGATTACAACATTCACATCCACAAATACATTCCATAGCTTTGAATGATAAAAGATGTAGAAATTAAATAACCATTCAAACCACAAGACAGAGAATTATAGTGGTTCGCCTGTGTGTACACCAACTATTAAACAACAGCCACACAGATTGCTACTCCACTCCTAATATCCTCACACAGGGGATATTAGCATTCACTATGAAAATAGGTTTCACAGGTTCACCTAAAACCTTCACAATTGTGTCTTTTAAATGGGCTTACATAATTCAAAAACCTCACTTTCTGAGTTTTTTAGCTCTCCTCAGATAACCAACACAATGAGATTTTTCTGGCTCAATCTCAAAAGAAACAAAAAAGAATGTAAATTACAATAATGTAAAATACCTGGATTTCTTCTTTTTGAAGCAGCCCAGAAGAACCAATCAGAGTAGAAGTTCGAATATAGAAGTTCAATGTCCAATACTCACTTTGATATGGTTCTAAGTTCTAATTGATTTTAAATTAAACCAAATGGGCTACCTCTATTTGATTTTGATTCCAAGAAGAATGAATACAACAGTTCCTCTTTTCAATTCAGATTAAAATACAGAAACAAAATCAAATAAATAAAGCTAATAAAAAGAGAATCTTAAATAAGCACAAAGTAGCTTAAAATGAACACAAACTTATCTCAGAGTGATGCCTTGATTTTACTTGAATTTAATTCATGAAAAACTCTGAAATTCATGTTCTATTTATAGTTGTAGAAATCGTGTCTTCGACTGGTCGTGTAGCCACTACGACTGGTCATAGGTCGAATTGCATTTTAAAATTTTAAGCGTGATCGGATTAAGCCGTTTTATGACTGGTCTTAGGATGTCCACGACTAGTCGTGAGGTCTCCACAACTGGTCGTGAGAAACCAAGAATGGTTACTGGAGTTTGAGTCGTAGCTGCAGGACTGGTCATGAATGAGTCGGCACTGTTCTACGACCTGTCGAGCAGACTCCAGGACTGGTCGAAGCTTAACCAAAAAATTCTAAAAATTTGCAACAACTTAGGACTGGTCTTGGAATTTCTTGGACTGGTCGAGGCAGTTCTAGGACTAGTCGAACAAGGTCCAGGACTAGTCTTAGAACAGACCAAACACTTATAAAAATATTCTATATGAATTATGTATTCAAAATGACCTACCCTAAGGTCAAACTAAGGTCATGCAAACCTTAAATGTGAAGAATGGGCATCAAGATTTCATTTCTTCAGATGTTGGTTAACCTTTGAAGATCGTGAAGCTTGAGATCTTTGATGTAGCTTGAACTTGAGATCTTCTTAAGCTTGGACTTCATCTTGTACTTTAGTCTTGAGTTGTACTTGAACTTGAGTTGTACTCGAACTTGAACAAGACCATGCCTTTTGATGTAGTTCTTGTAAAACTTGCAGAAGTAGTAAAAAAACTTGAACTAGAATTTCTTGAAGTAGATCACTGTTCTTTGATTGTAGCATTGATGTAGTGACTTGAACATACATGTCAACATGCTACACAAGACATAGATTGTGTTTTTGGCACCACAAAATTTGACAACAAAAGGGGCAAATAACTATTGCACTTACATTATGCCCTACACAAGAGCAAAGGTCAACACATAGCACCTAACTTTTATGCCTTACACAAAAGCAAAGGATCCGCATAAAGAACCTAACTTTTAGGCCACACAGGCCAATGACCTACACTAAGGACCTAAGTTTATGCCCTCCACAAGAGCAAGGGGGGATCCCAATCCCCAAAGGGGACCCATTAAATGCATGGTGCTGATGATCATCACGCATCATGGTGGGGTATGGGTGGGGATCACTGACCCTGCCTGTTTCCAAGCAGGCTTGCTGCAGCGTCACGCTAGCAGCAACATCGTCCATGGCTGTTACACATTTTTTTCTAAGGAATTTCATATGTGGGGCCCACATCAAGACAATCTAGTCTGTCGGCTGGGTTCTATGGCTCATGACGGGTCTAATAAGCCTAATATTCAATATGTTTTGGTGTGTAGAAACATTATAGTGGGCCCTAACAGACTTTAATAGTAAATATCATTGTTTCCTATGATGTGGCCCGCTGGAGATTCGGATTGACTTCATTTTTTAGTTCAATGACTAAAATGAGCTGGGAGATTGAATGGACAGTGAGGATTAAATACATGCTTTATGGGTGGGGCCTATTGTGGGTCCCACACTCCCCCATTCAAAAGCTAGGATGTTACTTGCTACAGCGTCCAGACACCTTCACACTCACGCTGTAGTGGAATTTCACCACCTATGTGGGCCGCACCACCTATGTGGGCCTACTTGGTGGACGACATGGGTAAAATACATAGTTCATGGTGGGGTCCATCTAGGTGGGCCACAAGGCCTCATCATCACAAAAAAAATGAAAGAGAGGGAGAGAGAGAGAGATGCGAGTGATGGAGGGGCCCAGACACTATGGGCCCTCCCTTCCATGCATACAACATACATTAAGTGGGTCCCATTACATGCGGGCCCACCGAATCAAAATCAATGGTGGAGATCCCTTCTTCACCAAGATGCAAGGTCTAGATGACCTGTTTTTTATAAGGAAATTTAAACATCATGATGGGGTCCATAGAGAATGACCCCATCATGGGATGGATATATGAATCATGGTGGGCCATCGGCCACACCTAGGGGCCAAATTGGGATCCATAGCATCAATCAGTAGGCCCTACTTGGCCCATCATCAAAACAAGATCTAAACCTATAAGAACACCCACCTTTGATCTCCTTTTCCTTCTTCCGCCTATAGCCTCTAGAGCTCCAAGGGAACGATTTTAACGGTTGATGA
>JAJHSJ010000005.1:38106221-38186576 GCA_021015155.1 Magnolia officinalis | reverse complement strand
ACACACCCATGTCAATACACGCACTTCACGTTAGCCACCCTCACGTCCAACGTCGTCCAGGGACGCTGGACGACATGGATAAACACGGTGGTGGGTCCCACACGGACGTGGCCCACATTTCATTAAGGTGTGTCCCACATGAATGTGGCCCACCTGATTTAAATCAATCTGATACTTGTGTGTTTCCACCACCATAAGGTAGGGTCCACATGACTTGGACGGTTTAGATAAAACATACATCAAGGTGGGGTCCATCCAAGTGGGCCACACATCACATAAAAATGAGAAGGAGAGAGAGACAAGCACCCACCTAGACTTCCCCTTCCTTCTTCCGCCAATGCATGCTAGAGCTCCAAATGAACAATTTCAACGGTTGGGATCACACTTGGATGGTGGAGATGGGAGATAAGAAGTGGGCCACACAAAGCTCCCTCTCATGGAGCTCTCGTGAACGAATTTCTTGCTTGGGAGAAAATGAGAAGAGAGAAGATAGAGAGAGGGATGGATGATGGATGGGGTGAGAGATGGGTGATGGGTGATGGGTGTACTTGGGTGTAATAGAAAGTTTGACTTTGGGGTTGTTTGGGGATGGGTTTGTACTTTGACATGTGAGGTGATGTGTACTTGATTGATGAGATTGATGGGATTTGATGTGATGTTCTCTTGGGTTTTGCAACACGCTGTATTTTTCTTCGAACTGAATGCAGGCCTACATCTCCTGGTCAGGGTATCGTCTTGGTGCGCGAGACGCGGCATCGGAACCGCGGCGACGGCGCGGTCGCACGGGTACAAGTCTCGGGTCAAGCCGACTCTGAAATACGGGACATGACTCAGGATTGCACATAAACCCCGATAACAAAACGCGGGTTGCCGGAATTCGACCGGGAGGACCGTGGAACCTACGGAACGGTACGACTTAGGATACAGGTCTTACAAATATAATACCCTTTTACCCTTAAATAAAAACCCTCGAGAAAGGTAACCAATAGAAAATGAGAGTCGATCTCCTGTTTTCTTGGAAAATCCGCCCTCCAGCGTCTACACGAGTATAGATGAATATTGACCGAATATAAGTGAAAATTCTCCGAGTACTCGATTAATATTAACCAAGTATAAGTGAATTTTCACCGAGTACTCTACATATCACCATATCACCATTCACCATTTTAGCCCATTCGTATAATTTAGAAATGGAAAGTAAAGTTTTGAAATTTTAATTAGGATGTTAGGATGGTCAATTAAAAGTAAAGTCTATATAGGGGATTTTTTCTGAAATGATAATACCTACAATGCGTGGCTTCTTGGACAGATGCACTGTCTTCTTCCTCTTTTATCTCTTCAAATCGAATTAAATTCATCTTCTACGTAATCAGTTTGAAGTAGTGAAAAAACAAAAATGAAAGGGAGATTTCAAGAAAAAAAAATGAAAAGATGACTTGATGAAGAAATACGAAGAGACGAGATGGATTTAAGAAAGATATACGAAGACACGATAAATTTTTGGAACAGTAACGGTATTTTCATAAATAAATAAATAAATAAGGAAGCTGGTTTTGGCACCATTGGTCATCCATAGTAGCGCCATAAAATGGACAGTCTGGATTCACAAGGCTCTAGACTGCTGATAGACAAGATTTCGTTTGTGGAGGACCATGGTTAGAAGATCCAAGCCATTGATTTTTTACGGGACCAGCTTAGATGGGGAACGACTCCTTCCATATTGATGGGACATCGTACCTTACACTCCAGCGATCTAAACCCAAGTTAGGGGGACATCATATCAACGGCCTGGATCAACAACGCGTGGTGCCACGTGTATGAAATCCTGGTGGGCGTAGATAACCAACCGTGATTCAACGAACCGGAAAGCTCCGGTAGTGTAACGTATCGGTCTCTATCGGTTCTCGTTTTTCGCAGGATGCAAATTCTCGCACGGAGGAGAAAGGAGAAGATATGAGAAATTGGTGAGATGAGATGAGTGGATGGCGGGTTGGGGTATTTGGAGACAAGAGGAAGGCAGAGCTAGCTGGCGGAAACGCGCTCGAGATCCAAGTAGAGGGCCCGCCCTTCACGTGGCCTCACGCCCGCAGTAGCGTGAAACTCTAAATGACACGTGTCAGAAAGGCATTGGAACTGACACGTGTCACTATCTAGGTCTTTGCAACTGGACCACCTCCTCCTTTCTTTCTTTCTAGAACCAGGTGAAGCGCCACGTCGCGACAAAACTACAATGCAGTATGGCTTTCTCGTAGCGATAAACGCTCCAATAATTTTACCAAAATACCCCCACCTATTTCGTTGTTTGTAACCTGTTTTATCATACGTACGAATTTAGCTAATATCTTCTTTGGCCTCTTCCTCACCACCAATTCCGTCTCCAAATTGCTTATAATTCTACCAGCGTTGCAAGTAGTGTTGCGCGTGGGCCACACCTGAGTGAATGCACGGCATCTAGCCGGCCAATGGCCCACCATCAAAGTTGAACATCTAATAAATCAAGCATATATATATATATATATATATAAGTGAATTTAAGAGGGATAATGATGTAGGATAATTAATCACTTGCTACCTAATTGAACTTTGGAAATACAATCAATCATTTGTTTTAAAATTGATGTGGTATGATGTGGCAAATCGTCTCTTTATCTCACAAGCCTCATTAACCAGGGATAGTGAGAATTTTCAAGCACGAAACTTTCCGATCTAGTACCACTTTAATGTATGAGAACTTACAACTTGCAATAAAAACTTAAATTGTTAAAGCCGAATCAATCCCTTCATCTCATTACCCAATCTCCACTCTCTATGAGTTAGGTCCTTGGTTGAATCCCTTGGTGGACCCCACATCACATAGGTCTCGTCTAGAGCTGGCCATTGAGTCGAGTTGAACCGAGTTAGGGCCGACTTGAATTGGTCCGATTTTGAAATAGGTCGGACTCGAACTCAACTTGACTTGGTATCGAGTCCAACATGTCTAACCCGCTTCGAGTCTGGGTCTAGCCTAGACTAATCCGGCCGAGTCCAACCCGATTATAAGTATCGAGTTGGCATCGAGTCAATTGAGTGCATTGAGTATCTAAGGGCTGAAATCACAACTCAAAACCTAGATTCTCTTGTCAGGAATATAATCTTTTCATCAGCTACACAATATCTCAAATCTGAAACGTCATATATGAGTTTTAATATATACGTACGAGTCGAGTTTTAGAACAAGTCGAGTAAGTACTGAGTTGGATTTTAGGTCGAGTCGAGTTGAGTTATTGGGTGACTCGAACTCGATTTAGTTTGAGTTATTAGGTGATTCAAGCTCAATTCAGTTTGAGTTTGGATTGGACTAAGTGAACTCAATTCATGTCGATTCACCCACTCCATTTGGATCATGCCCACCTCTCACAAGCCACCAGCTCAGAGGGGATCGCACCACCTCGAATGTGCCCCCTCTACTCCAGGGACCACCTCACTCAAACCCGTCGTAACAAAGCCCATGCATTAGACAACCTACTGGACAGGTTGATGAGATACACATACCTCTTGGGCCACGTATATTTCCAACGCAGGGCTGAAGTAGACCCACAAATAATCAATTGTCGAGTAAGGTGACTGATAAGATGATCATCCTAACTTGCACACCACCCAAAAGAGACCATGATGGATTATCAGAGCCTTGCAGTTGGGAGCCTGCGGATTGGCTGGTGTACCTCACACCACCTGTATAGTTGCTGTATTGACGTCAGCAAATTTGTGGGTCTGATGACGAGGTATGTTTTATATCCAAACCGTTCATCCATTTGGTGAGCTAGTATTAAGGCTTGAGACTAAAAATAAGACAGATCTAATTATAAAGTGGACCACGCGACAAAAAACAGTGGGGGAGTGAACGTCTACCATTGAAACCCTTTTTGGGGTCACAGAAGTTTTGGATCAATATGAAATTTGTTTTTCCTCTTCATTCAGGCCTTTGTGAACTTATGAACAGATTGGATGGAAAATAAACGTTATGGTGGGCCCTAAAAAATTTTTAACGGTGAAAATCATTATCTCAGCTGCTATTTACGGTGTGGTTCAATGATATTTCGATATGATTCGTTTTTTTGGATAATGCTCTAAAATGATCTCTAAAAATAGATGAACGGTGTAGATATAATAAATACATCACTGTGGGGCCATAAAACTTTGATCTCCTTTGAACCGTTCGTACAACTCGGAGCTCGAGGAGCGTCAGTGCTCGTCTTCGCACGACACGTACCTACAGCAACTATGTTGCTGGTGTGTACACCAGCCAATCCATTTTTCGACACCAGCCAATCCGCTTCCGAAAAATGGACGGTAATGGCATGAATGGATATGACCATTCAGAGCAATCCTGTTATCTTGTCAGTGTCATCACAGGTTACCCCAGCTGGGCTCCACGTAATTTTCCACCAGCAGATGGTATAGATAATTACCAAATGAGAGTAATTTGATACTCTGGCAGCTCATGACACTTCATATGCAGGCACTTTAAGACAGTACATGTAGCATACCTAAGTAAACCAACTAAATATGGAACCGACTATCGCTAAGTAGAGGTCTTAAATCCTACCTACCTAGCCACTGTTTCCCGGACTATTGGAGAATTTTCATTTTAAGCCGTCCAATGAATATCCTCCAACACGATAACCGAATAATCAAAATAAACAATCTTTTTCTTTTATTAATGATACATCTAAACAAGGATCTATAATGTGGACAGTTTAATTTATATTTCGAAGAACGCAATCTCTAATTTTGAAGTGACTGTGTATCACCGTCACGCTCTGCTGGTGTATCAAAGTTTTCCTTAATTCCAAAAGAGAAATGTGGGACTGTCAGTGACCCAACCTTATATCCAGCTACGGTATTTTATATTACTACGGATTACAACCGTAGTGATAGCCGTAGCTTCTGCTTTTTCAATACATATAAAAGGTCTTTCGATATGTCGAAAAATGTCCAGCAAATTTGCCTAAAAAATCCTGCAGTGTTCCCTATGGCTACGGATTATAACCGTAGCCATAACTATAGGCCGTTGCAACTTGTGCATTTTTAAATTTTTTTATTTAATTTATTTATTTTGCATGGAAAAATTTATTCTACCTACATTTTTCTCTAATACATATTTATATAAATATGTATATATAAGCATATAATTTTTTTTTCTCTCTTTTAATTCATTTATTTGTCCATTTATTCAACAAGCATATCTCCTAAACTAGAATGATTTACTTAACGTACCACATATGATTTTGGGGGTAGGAGAAGCTAATTTAGCCAAAATTTTCAAGATTCCATCGGGTCGATGGTTGAAAATCCATTTCATTCACTTCGTGGTCAATTTCAATCACTTCGTGGTCAAACTGAAAATTGAGCGAGGCAAACTAGAAATTGAGCGAGGCAAACATGAAATTAATTGAGCGAGGCCAACGAGAAATTCAGCAAGTCTAACATGAAATTGAGCGGGGCAAACTAGAAATTGAGCGGGGTAAACATGTTTGCCCCGCTCGATTTCATGTTTGCTTAGCTGAATTTCTATTTTGTCCCACTGAATTTCGTGTTTGCCCTGCTCAATTTCATGTTTGCCCCGCTGAATTTTTAGTTTGCCCTGCTCAATTTCATATTTGCCTCCACTGAATTTCTCGTTGGCCTCGCTCAATTTCATGTTTGCTCCATTGAATTTCTAGTTTGCCCCATTCATTTTCTAGTTTGTCCTGCTGATTTTCGACCATCAGCCTGATGGAATCTTGAAAAATAACTAGGTTAGTTGGCTAAAGTAACTTCTCCTAACCCAAAATCATATGGGTATGGCCAGTAACTAATTTTGGTTTAGAAGATATTCTTGTTAAATGAATAAAGAAATAAATGAAAAAAAATTATTTTTATATGCTTATATCTACATATTCATATAAATATTTATTAGAGAAAATTATAGGTACAATAAAGTTCTTCATGTAAAAAAAATAAAAATAAAATAAAATTGCATAGATTAGTTATGGCTACGTTTATGATCGTAGCTATATGTAGAATCACCTTCCCAAAATTTACAATTTTTTAGGCAAACTCGTTGTACAATCCTGAACCTTTTTCGATAATACCGAAAGACCTTCAATTTAAAAATACCTTCTATGCAAAAGGAAACCCAACTATCCGAAATCACGTTTCTTTTGTAGGTTCCATCATGAGGTCTGTGTTATATCCAAACCATCCATCTATTCGGCGAGCTCATATTAAGGCTTGAGACGAAAAATAAGATAGATCTAACTATCAAGTAGACCACATTATAAAAGGCATTGGGGAATTGTACGTCTACCATTGAAACCCTTTTAGGGGTTATGGAAATTTTAGATCATTATGAAATTTGTTTTTCCTCTTCATCCAGGTCTTTGTGACCCTATGAATGAACTTAGATGGAAGGATTTCTCACAAACATCACAGTGGGTCCCCAAAAAGTTTTATGCTCCCAAATAGTTTTATGCCCCAAAAAGTTTTAGACCTTCAATTTAAAAATACCTTCTATGCAAAAGGAAACCCAACTATCCGAAATCACGTTTCTTTTGTAGGTCCCATCATGAGGTCTGTGTTATATCCAAACCATCCATCTATTCGGCGACCTCATATTAAGGCTTGAGACGAAAAATAAGATAGATCTAACTATCAAGTAGACCACACTGTAAAAGGCATTGGGGAATTGTACGTCTACCATTGAAACCCTTTTAGGGGTTATAGAAGTTTTAGATCATTATAAAATTTGTTTTTCCTCTTCATCCAGGTCTTTGTGATCCTATGAATGAACTTAGACGGGAGAATTTCTCACAAACATCACAGTGGGTCCCCAAAAAGTTTTATGCCCCCAAATAGTTTTCAACGGTCGACGCTCATTCAACACTGTTTCCTGTAATGTGGTACACTTGAGATTTGGATATACCTCATTTTTGGTCTCATACCATAAAATGATGTGGAAAAATACATGGACGGCATGGATGAAAAGCATACATCATGGTGAGGCCCACAAATCACCGACCATCCGCCATTGGCCGGTGGCAAGGGGAGTACCCAATCCGTTTCAATGAAAGGAGGGATATTTTCGTCCTCAAATTCGCTGTCCGTACGAGCAGGTCTAAGTTTCAAAACGAAGTTTGTATTGCTTCGTCTGCTGGATAAAAGGGGGGGCCCACAGCCCCAAATTTCTAATTCCAAAATGACATGTGATGTGGACTATCTGTACATTGTGGCCCACGTGAAAATCATGATTACAAGGGAAACCCCACACGAGGGCAATGTGCGGGGCCATTGGGCTTGCTGGATAACCCTTTATGAAAATAACTATTTTATGATATGATTTTAATCAGCAGCAACAGGTTATATTTTTCAGGGTTCGAGTACCCATGGGTGGTGAAATTCCACTAGCGTGAATGTGTGGGGGTGTGTGAAAAAAAAAAAAACAAAAAAAAGTTATGTTTTCCACAATTTCCTGGAAGCTTACCCTTCGAAATAACAAAGACAGCTTGATTGATGTATGTGTTTTATTCATACCATCCATCCCTTTGGCAGCTCATTCTCGGCAATGAACTTAGAAATGAGTTAGATCCAAAGCTCAAGTGAACTACACCACAGGAACAGTGGGGGATTGAATGATTACCGTTGAAAACTTTCTGAGGGCCACGAAAGTTTTGGATCTGGTATTTGTGTTTTGCCTTGATATAGGTATATATTACTTTAAGATTAGGTTGGATGCCAAATAAACATTACCGTCGGCCATAGGAAAGTCTCAACGGTGGAAATTATTCTCCCCACTATTTTTTGTGGAGTGGTTCACTTGAGTTTTTGATATGCTTCGTTATTTAGCTCATGCCCTAAAATAAACTGGAAAAATAAATGAACGGTGTGGATAAAACAAATAACATCATGGTGGGGCTACAAAGCTTTGACATCAGTTAGCTGGCCGATGGTAGGGTTACCATCCAAACCGCGTATGTAGTAAATGCACACGCGGCTTACATGCGGTCAAATTAAGCTTTTTGAATTATTGGTACCCATGTAAATAAATTAAATAATAATAATAATAAAGCTTATTTGATTAGCTGATTATCAGGTTGGTGGACATTAATTGTACGGTTAAAAATAAAAAATATTAAAAAATCCTGTTTTTACGAACAAGTGTCCACCAATCAGGGGTTAGGTTGTTTAATTTATCTGATTTTCGGATCGTGACTTTGCTACAATAGCAATTTACTCGATATTTTTTGAGTTAATAGCGCCACGTGTGCAAATTGTTGAGTGCTGCGTACTGAGACTGAATAATATACGATTCTACTAGAGAATTGCATAAGTCAATTTGGCACCTTGGATTTGAGAGAATTTTAAATCCCTTTGTTGTTTGAAATCCATCTACGAGAGCTTGGATTAATTACATATAAAATCTTTACAAGAGTTGGGGCTATTATTTTATTGGACATAGGGCTTACTTATGATGTCCCAAAACAATTAGATTATCAGTTGCAACAATATAAATACTTTAACATGATGAACAGCATTGTCCAAGCATTGCCCATGAAAATCAATGATTAAAAATGATTGGTTTGTCACTCCAACATGATTTTGTGCTTGTGCCTTATCTGAGACTTACAAATTAATCATTATCGGGCAAAGCACATATTTTAATAGGCTTACTACAACCATTGTGTTAAACATTACAAATGTTTACTAAATAGAGATATTAAAGTTGATTTATATACTAAATAAATTCAAGACCATAGATATACTATGCATGACTTTGAATTAAAGTTGATTTCCAATGGAGGTTGCCAAACACAACAGTAGGATTACAAATCCAAGGGCTCCAAATCCACGCTCCCAAACATCTAAGCAGCGTATGAGGTGGCCCATCTACATTTGCAGGGCGTCGGAGATCAATTCGATCGTCAGGTGGGCTATGCTATTTCTTGCGATTATTATTATTATTGTTTAAAATACAACTATTTATTTATTTATTGAAGTTCAATTATTATTATTATTATTTTAATTTGGAATGGCAAAATGGTCAGACGGCCTATAAGATCTTGGAATGATGGACCACACTATTTGAGGTATTCAGCATGCCCGAGTAGACAAGCCTATCTTCAATCCAAGGCATCGGACCCACGTGATGGACAGGTTGGATTTCGTACATGTGCCATGCTAGGACAGTGCTGAAAGTCAGCGTATTGATGGTCTGGTGTACGCGCGGCTAAGCGAGCGTCTGTCACTGCCACGCGGACGATACCTGTGCCCAGAGCATGCCATTCACACGCCAGATGTGCCAGCGTGAAAAATAGTTGCAATATTCAATCCATTCATTAATCATCAATGTTATTGCCCATGAATGGTCCACTTATAGTGTGGCATATGTTGTTGTCTTAAATCTGATCATAAATGAGGTTCACGTACAATTGGGCTCTCCCATTCATCTACACAGATTAAAGAAAATATCAGAAATGATAACGTAGGTGGCCGTAACATTTTCATGCGTAAGTAAAGTTTGGTTTAGAATTAGTAGTACATGTAACATGTTCTGAATATTTCGGACCTGAATATTTCAGACCTCTTTATCCTACTCTACTAAACCGTAGGATTTCTGACAGGGCGGGATATCTTATCCCGATTACATCCGAGTGATATGTCCGAGTGATCTTTAGCCGATTATAAATCTGTAAGAGTGATTTTTGTCCGACATCAAGCCAGATCCTTTTATTCCGGATCTAGAGCGATATGCACTCTAAATTTCTCATACAGCTTCTCTGACAGTGATCAACCTAATCAGATTAGGGCTAAAAGCCCAAGCTTCTTCCCTACGGTTCCTTACTCATGTTGTAGACATTTCTGGATGGGTGACTCCTCTCTTACCGATCTTCATCCTTTGACGGCTCAACTCAACAACTCATTTCTGAGCTAAAGGAACTTCTCATCCCGCTCCAATGACTCTTCTGCTCGGACCAACGTCACCCTAGCTTGGACGGTCCTTCTTAGCTCAGAGGTTGCTTGTAGATAATTTCTGCTCGTCCTATGTGAGGGACCAATTTGATTTTCCCCACAACAGCTGCTCTCACACTTATGAGCTCATCCTGCATGAGCCCGGAAGCGAGATCTTAAATTGGTTTGGATACATGGGAATTTAAAAATTTGAACTTAGCCTGAATTTTTCATTAACTGGAAGAGGTAGGAGCTGAAAAGTTGGCGGAAGGCGCAGAAGTTGAAAAACTATCATTATTCTATGAAAACCGAAGAGGTGTGTCATTAATACTCGTGTTGCAATCGTCACATCGGCTTCTGAGCGAATCAGGAGGTGATAGCCTGTCAACCAAGCCGTTGTGTCTTTGCTTAGGCTAATCATGTGGGGACATGTGGAGAGGCACGTCAGTTGAGGTGTTCCTTTCTCAAATAAGTGAATCTCGCGTTGACACATGGCGCTATATGGGAGTAGTTGTCGTATGGGGTAAGCCTATAAATATCCCCAGTTCCTCTAGTTTTCCTCATTTGTTTTGAGAGACATCTGAGTTCTGTCAACTTCCTGGTGCTTCTGTTGTCTTCCCAGTTTCTAGCATCTCCTCACCCTTGGAGTTATTGTGCCGGAGCATTTTCTTAGTATGTTGTCTTCCTTTCCATTACTTCTTTCTCTTCCATTCTTTTTCATTTTATCCTCTTCGATGACTTTTGAGTAGGATTCCGATGCGACCACCATCTCTGATGGCCTTTTGGATGAGTCAGTAAGTAGTGCCTTTGATTCCAAAATTTTGTCATCTGTTGAGTCTAATCCTCTGGGGCCTGTCCCCCCTCCGCGGTGGAACCGTAAATTGAGGAGTCGGCCTCCTTATATTCTGGTGAGCTAACCTTTACCGCTGATACTTTCATGTCAAGGTTGATGATGGCTAACCTACAAACTCTCAGGTCAGTTTATAGTATTCCTAGCTTAGTAGTCTTCGCCTTCCTCAAGCTGGGGAGGTCCCGAGCCGACCTCTTAAAGGGGAGGTTGCGCATTCTGCTTTCTTTTTTTGTGATCTTCATCTGTCTCTCCACCCTTTGGTGAGAGAGGTACTCTGTCGTCTTGGAGTCACCCTGGGGCAGCTAAACCCCAACGTGTGGTGAGCTATTTTTCACTTGTACCAGACTAAGAGTAGTCCCGATTATAAGGACAAGTGGTTATTTCATCTAGAGAATGGGAGGCTCCAGTGGTCCAGCTAGAGGGTTTACTGTCTCGGGTCCCAACCTCCTACGCCCTGGCAGGTCGGAACACACACCAAGCTGTTGCACTTACACCTCATTTACTCTTCCTTTCGGTACCGACGTTAGGTCATTTTTGTCCACAACTTTTCCCAGGTTGTAGCCCAGCCTTCTAGACTATTTTCAGCATGTCGCCCGATCATGACTTGTTAACTAGTGGGGCTATAGAAGGTTGGTCACTGGTGAGCTTCTGCATCGGATTGGCCTAGTTGGTAAGTTTCTCAGCTCGATAGCTTGTTTTTACTTGTCGGAAGTTCCCTGACTGAGTTTTCATTGTCTTTTATAGAAATGTCTGATCATCCTAGTCCAAAGATGGATTCTGTCGGGGCCGAGCTGGATACGTTGAGATCTGCCTCTCCTTCTCCTACTCATAATTCTTTGAGCGTTGCAGTCGTGCCCATAACTGATTCCACAGCGGCTGAGGCCGCTATTGCTGTTGTTGTTACTCCTCCTACTCGGACGTAGGAGGTAGAGAGCGATGATATGCCCTCCCAGAGGGTCGAGCAGGCCCAAGTCGAGGAGGCTTCGGGTGCAGAGGGTGCTTCTAAGCACCGTAGCTTGGCTCCTGAGGGTGTTGTTGTGGGGAGGTCGTCCTTGCTCATCCCAAGGCACTTGGTTTTGCTCCTTAACTGGGTCGAAGGTCAGTGCCCGAATAGGAGGTGAACATCCTGCTGGAGATGCATCCAGACTGCCTACTCAGGACGATGGCAACCACAACTATTAAGGTATATCTGTCAGGCATCCAAACCGCCTCCTCGGGACGATGGCGACCACAAATATCAAGGTATATCTATCCTTGGTATGTCGCACAGTTACTTCCTTTGTTGTCTTTCTGCTAACTCTTTGAATTGTTTTCTATCGCAGGAGGCCCTTAGTGCCATTGCTGCCCAATGACTCGTCCTCGACCTAATGGGCTAGATGAAGGAGGCTGACCCCCAGATGGGTGTTGCTAAAGCTGACCTTGCCACAAAGGCCCAGGAGTTGTCGGTGGCCGCGGAGGCTCAGGAGGCGTTCTGGGCCGAGGCTGAGGTAGAGAATGAGTCTCTCCGTGTTGCCCTAAGGACGGCGAAGGAGGATCATGAGGCTGACCTTTCCCGGCTAGTAGATGTGACTTCTTAGCTAGAGCTGGAGCGACAAATAAACATCAAGCTGAAGGCCAGGGCAACCGAGCTGGAGGCTAGCATCCTGGTGAAAGAGGTGGCTGTGGTGGTAGCCTACAAGGCCTCCAAGAGACATAAAGCTGATCTGAATGAGTTATTTAGTCTCGGCTACTACAATTGCCAGGAAGAAGTTTAGAAGAGGATCCCCAAGCTTGACTTGTCATGGATAAACGATAAGGCCGGTTTAGTGGTTGGGGGCATTGTTAAACCGGAGCGACAAGTTGCTGGTGAGGAAGACGTCACCGGGGTCTCCACCGAGTAGGAGGGACCCCCACCTTCCTAAATAGTGTCGAATGCTACCCACTTCATTTTTGTAGCCTCTTTTTAGCTTTATGTTTGGCTAGTTGCACCTTGTGCTTGTAAAACTTCTCCATTTGAAATGAAAGAATCTTTATTTTAAAATTTTTTTTTATATGCATGTGCTTTATTCTTATTTGTATGTCTTGTGTACTTGTGTGCTTGTTCCCCTTCCGTCCCCCCTTCCGAGCGACCTACTTGAGCTCAGAAGTCAAATCTTCGGGCGGGATTCTAACTCTCTGTAGCGACATTTGTCATTTCTTCCTCACCCACTTTACTGAACAATGCATATTGCTCAATGAAGGTCTATAGATGTTGAATTCTACATGTCTCCTTTAAACGTCTCTCAGACTATTTCCGAACACGCATGTCGGTGTGAAAGGTGCCTTCTCTGGAATATCTTTTGATTGTTACCCAATCAAGGAAACGTGCTCAGCTGGAGGGTGTCTTCTTTGGCCTTTCCCTCACCTCGTCTCTTGTCCGACTACTTATGTCAATATGGAAGATGCCTTCTCTGGCTTATCTTCTTCTGCTCATTACTCAATCAGGACAACATGCTCAGCTAGAGGATATCTTCTTCAACCTTTCCCTAACCCGACTATTTTGTTCGATCAGGATGGTAACCACTAAGTCCTTCGCAGTCGAAGGGTGATAGCCCTGGTCTTTCCCTTTCCCTGGCTCTTTAGTCATTGCTCTTTTCACTTAGAAACAGTAGAATGGTCGTCCATGTAGGAAAAAGAATACTTAATTTATGAAAAATCATTATAATTCACTAACACCTGAAGTGTTTGTCGAACATTAACTGCCTGAAGCATTTATAGAGCTCGACCTTATCAGTCTTTTCTTATTGTAGATCTTCAGGTGCTCTTCATTTCAAGAATGGGGTAAAGCTCGTCCTTTTAAGTCTTCTAACCAGTATGTTGTTCATAATCCCAAGTGTAGGGTCGCGATGTAGTAATAATCTCGGTGAGACCGTGGTTGAATCCATAGGGACTAAACTTATATGTATTCTGAAAGTAACTAGAACTAAAACTAGAATAAGATCTAAATCTAAATCTGCATTATAAGAGAATAATTGTGAATGGGATTTCAATAATCAAAAGGGAACTAGAGTGTCAAGGATCTACTTGTAGCTATTGGGATGCTACCTTACTTTGATTCAAGAAACACAATTGGAATTAGAGTCCTATCCTATCCAATTGGAAGATGAGATAATCAAATCTCTGAACTTCTCATAGATTTAGTCCACACATAAAGGAGTATTATGATGATTGGAAGAGATTCTATCACCCTACCATGCCCAGGAGACGATGGTAAACAACAGGATTTACTAATCTCACAATCTTAGAACAGGAAAAGAAGATATCCAAAGCTATCACAACATCTATTGTAATTTGAGTCACAATAAATCATAGAAAACTGAAAATATTTCTTTAATATCAATCTAGAAATCAATAAAGTTCAACAAGATAAGAATCAAAACAAGAAAATCATCCCAACACATTACAAGCTTCACCTCTTAGCCCTAGCTAAGAGGTTTAGCCAACCATAGACATGATTGGATCTAAAACCATAAAAGAAAGCATTAAAAATAGAAAATGAATGAAGAAAAACTCTTGGGAGGTTGCTCCACCCTTTTGCTCTGCTTCTTAAAACCTAATTCATGTTTAAAACTCCTAGGAAAACTTATATTTATAGCCATGTTGGTCTAATTTCGAAAAATCGCCTCAAATTTACGCAGTCCGCATAACTCTGCGTAATGCCTTCAATGTCATCGAAGGTAACTTGACTTCGGAAGTCGCGCCTTTTTGCACCGCGTAACTCCTTCTGTCATCGAACATACATTTAATGTTATCGAATTGTCTTCGATGAATCGAGAATGTGTTCAGAGTGTTCCAGCGAGTTGCTCCAAAAATTCACAAAAATCTCGATGTCATCGAACTGCCTTGGACATCATCAAGCATGTCTTCGAGTAATCGAACAGGACTTCGATGTCATCGAGAACTACATCCAATTTTTCTAGCAACCAGACTTGATTTTTTGTAATTCTTTGATGTCATCGAACATTGTCTTCGATGTCATCGAATGTCGGTCGATGACATAGACAATGTGAATTTCTGCACTTTGCACTTTCGACTTCCTTCCTTCTCCACTTGGTTTCCTTGAATCTTGGGGTCTTGAAATATTCAATTTTGGTCTCCTAAGATCCATCCCTTGCCTTGGTAATTCTTAAGCATCAAATCCATGATTTTAACATTCTTTTCAATCCAAGCTCTTAAACTCACATCGCAATACAAACATGTATAAAATATACCCATTAAGCGTTATCATGTTCATAAAACCAAAATATAAATAGGGGGAAATATGCAATGTTTGACACTCAACATACGTCCCTGGTCGGACTATAACGGTGACTTTATAAGATCCTTTCCAGCTTGGTCCCAAGGTTCTTGAGCTTGGCTCTTTTGTGCTTAGGGAGACTTCTCAAAGCACCAAGTCCCCCACTTTGAAGCTTCTTTGCTTCACTCTCAAATTGTAGTACCAAGAAACTCTTTACTGATAGGCGGTGAACCCAACTAGTTGATCCTCTTTCTGTACCTCCCTCCCTACGATCTAAGGAGGTGATATGCATTGCTTGTTGTTATCGTTCTCTTCCTCGAAGAGTTGTCAAGTAGCATTGTCGGGTTTCATGTTGGTTGTCCTTGACTCTGTTAACCTTGTGCTCGGTCAAAAACTTCATGGTCAGGTGATAGATGGAGACTACAACCCACATGACATCTAGGGATGGTTTGCCCAAGATTGCATTGTACACCGAAGGACAATCCACCACGAGGAAGTCTATCATGGTGGTGACCTAGTTGGAGCCTTGGCCTGCCATGATTGGTATCGGGATGCTCCCTTCTAAGATCACACTCTCTCCTGCAAAACTAAGAAAAGGGGTTCGTACGGATCGTAATCTCAACCTCCCTATCCCCATCTTATAGAACACAACTACATACAGGATGTCTATTGAACTCCCTGTGTCAACCAACATTCAGTGTACTTTGTAGTTGGCCACAATCATGGTGACCACCAGCGCGTCATCATGGGGGTGTTGGATCTCCCTTACATCTTCCTCGGTGAAGGCAATCATACATTATTCTATCTTAGGGTCCTTCCTAGGATGGCTAGCGAGGTTCACATGATGAACCTCGTCAATAAGCTTTGCACTCCATGCATGAGCTCAACATGCTCAGTTCGAATCTCTTCCATTGGTGGTTCCATCGAAAAAGGTAGGAATTTTTTCTACTGGCTCATTATCATTATGCTCATCTCATTTTTCTTAACGAGGAGTTGGTCAGTCTTCCCTATGCCTGGTGACAAACTCGCACATGTAACCCCTTTGGATGATAGACACGATCTCCTTATTGAGGTCGAAGCAATCAGTTGTGTTGTGGTCATGATCTTGATGAAAGTGGCAATATTTTGTTCTATCTCTTTTCTCTGAAGTTGCCCTCATCTTATTTGGCCACTTCAGAATCCTCTTATCTGTGACCTTAATGAGCACCTGCTCGGGCTTGGTGTTCAATTGAGTATACCAGTGAAATTGGCTTTGTGGAACTCGGAGAGCCCAGGAATCACCACCTTGGTTGTCATATCTCTCTCTCTCTCTCTCTCTCTCTCTCTCTCTCTCTCTCTCTCTCTCTCTGGGTTGGTGTTGGGTCCCTCCCTGACCTCCTTTCTCTTCTTATCTTTTTCCAAGATGCTCTCGCCATTGGCGTCTTTGCGAGCGCCGAACGGTTCCTTGGAGTTAGTGTACTTCTGAGCTCAGTTCATGAACTCTTCTAGGGTCTTTGGGGGTTTCTTGCGGAGCGAGAAGAACTTCCCTTGCTTAAGTGTCCAGCCATCATGGCAATGGGGCCTACCTCATCGGAGTAGTCTTTAACTTGGACAACCTAAGCGTTGAACCAGATGATGTAATCCTTCAGCGACTCGTCATCCTTTTGAGTCAATGTAAGAAGGTGAGTCGCTGACTTGTGAATGACTTTGCCTCCGATTAACTATGTGGCAAAGGCTCTGTTGAGCTGGGCGAAAGAACCATTGGACTTCGACTTCAAGTTCCTATAACACTTCTGAGCTGCCTCGGTGAGCGTTAGGGAGAATGCCCTACACACCACAGGTCTAGAAGCACCACAGAGCTCCATCCATGCTCGGAATGACTCCGAATGCTTGGTAGGGTCACCCAAACCTGAATAGGGTTGTATCTGTGGCATTCTAAATATTTGTGGTAGCTAAGCCTGTATGATGTCATCAGTGAATGATAACTTGGTATGCTCAAGGAGGGCATCAATAGATATTGGGACTTTGCTCGAAACGCTTATTGGATATTACCAAGTTGGTCCCGAATCTCTTTGATGTCCGCCCCTGGGGTACCTTGCTTTTCACCATGGCTTTTGGGGCTTTCTTTCCCTGAGCATATTGCTTCTCATTGAGAGTATAGTGCAAGTCAGATTCGGCGAGCTATGTAGTTGCCTGCATATGGGCTAGGACGTTAAGGCTTTCTCTCGCTCATACTTGTCCCTGATACTACTTGGGGTGCGATCGTTTAGTGCGGGATTGCTCGGTCGCTGCCTCTATTGCTTCTTGTTGGTTAGCCGGGGACGGTTGTTGTCTCTCAAGCAAAATAATGATACGATTCACGTTATCAACTAGGGTTCCAATGTAACATCCTGAATTTTCACTATTTGGATTTTAAAAATCCTCAAATTTTATTTTTTTTCTATAATTAGCTTATGTTGTCACTTACTAACCTTTAACACTCGATGTTTCCCTATACGCTGGTGTTACTAGTAAAGAACCACATAAATTTGGTTAATTAACTGCAGGAAGCTAACGGAACTGACCGATCACTTAAACTTCGAGTTTAGCCTTATGATTTATTCATCTAGGGCCAAAATCTAGCCGACCTATCATTAACTAATCAAGATAGCCATAACTAAATAAAGACATACCTAAAGCTGAGACAACTAGGGGTCAGATCTTAATTAACAAACCAAACTGACCCAATTACTCTTTTAGCCTAAGAACCAACAGTTTAGAGTGATTTAGATCAGATCACCATTTTTATTAGTTGCGAATAGACTGCACTATGAACTTAGCTAATCCAAACCCTAATAATCTCGCATAAGAAATCTTACTACCCAATTCATTATAGAAAATTTCTGATTATCCGAACAAGTTCCAAACCGCTCATTAGTGGGTTACTAAACCTGAGACTGTAGAAAGATGTTTGTCTTAACTGGCTTGGCATCCATCGCAAGACATCGAGATGAGATTGTGTATCGAATCGCTCAACTTGGACTTACAAGGCCAGTGCATGAGATGTGTGAATGCCCTTAGAAACTGTATCCAGTCTTTGCCAAAGTTATGGCTTTCGGACCGTTAGATCATGACCAAATTTAGGGCGGTAACCTAAGTTAATACCTTTCATATATCCATATAGTCACGACTCCAATCGACCATCGGTGACCTCGAACTGACTTCTAATCATACACGTGATCGACACATTTAAATGGCGGGCCGATCGTAGACGTGTGTAGATCATCACTAGGTCCAAATATCTTATGACGTATATTGACCCATAGATCCTCTAGTTGACCCCAATCATTGAAAATACCCTCTCATAGGATTAATATAATGAATACTTAGCCTTTAGGGCCATTTGCACAGTTTTTTGTGTTATAAAAATGGACTTTAAGGGCATCCCTTATTCCTATACAAATTTCATGCCTTTGGAGAGAGAGAGAGAGAGAGAGAGAGAGAGAGAGAGAGAGAGAGAGAGAGAGAGAGAGAGAGAGAGAGAGAGAGAGAGAGAGAGAGAGAGAGAGAGAGAGAGAGAGAGAGAGAGAGAGAGAGAGAGAGAGAGAGGAAGGAGAGAGAGAGAGAGATAGTGAGTGAGTGAAGGTGGTGGATTGAGAGAATTGGTGCACCCTCTTATCTTCTCCCCTTCAATCAAAGTCGTAGCAACTTCCGGATCCTCCATTTCACCCCTTTCGTCAACGATATGAGGTAAGGTTTGAGCCATTCTTCCTAATCAAAGTCTTTTAGGTTAAACATATGAATCTCATAATGGCTTTGGTATTTGATTAGGTACTGTTGAGGGTCAAATATTGCATATTATCCCCCATTTATATTTTGGTTTTATGAATATGATACTGCTTAATGTCCTATTTTATTCATGTTTGTATTGCAAGGTGAATTTAAGAGCTTGGATTGGAAAAGGTGCTAAAAGCATGGATTTGACGCTCAAAGATTACCAAGGCAAAGAATGGATCTTAGGAGACAAAGATTGAAGATTTCAAGGTCCCAAGATTCAAGAAAACCAAGTGGAGAAGGAAAGAAGTCGAAAGAACAAGTGCAAAATTCTCATTAACTGTGTCATCGATCACTGTTTGATGACATCGAAGCTACCATTCGATGACATCGAACACGGGTCATTGACATCGAATTTATGGATGAAATTCGAGTTGGTCACTGGACAAATTGAAGACATTTCTCGATGACTCGAGTACTTTTTCGATGACTCGAAGCTTTGATCGATGTCATTGAAGCCAGTTCGATAACATCGATATTTTTATGGATTTTCGGCAAAACTCACTGGATATATTGGGCACAATATTCGATTACTTGAAGTCCTCAATGATATCGAAGACCTACTCGATGACATCGAATTTTTTGGGAATTATTAGATTAACTCACTGGACTATTTTGGACACATTCTCGATTCCTTGAACACCACTCGATGACATCGAACATCGAAGATACCTTCGATGACATAGAAGGTTACGCGGTTCAGATGAAGTTATGCAGTGTGAAAAAGGTGCATATTCAAGACACCTTTGATGACATTAAAGGCAGTTCAATGTCATCGAACGACTTACGCAAAGTTACGCGGAGTGTGCAAATTTGAGGCGCTTTTCGAAATTTTCAAGGTCAGTTCGGAACTTGGAGTTTCCCAATTATAAATAGGAGTCCCCAGGGCATCCTTAGACATCATCTAGGGTTTGGAGGAGCAAATCACAAGGGTGGAGAGCCGTCGCCAAGAGTTTTTCTTCCTTTCTTCCTTAGTTTTCATGCTTTCTTCTAGGGTTTTAAATCCAATTATATCTATGGTTGGCTAAACCTCTTAGCTAGCACTAAGAGGTGAAGCTTGTACCGTGATTGGGATGTTTGCTTTGCTTTGATTCATGTTTTGGTTGAACTGTCTTGGATTCTAGTTTGATTATAAGGAATATTTTTAGTTTTTAATGGTTTGTTGTGACAAATTACAATAAATCTGCAATAGCTTTGAATATCTACCTTTTCTATTTTGAGATTGCTGGATTGGTAAATCTTGTTATTTGCCATCGTCTCATGGGCATGGTTAGGTGACGAAATCCCTTCCAATCTTCCCAATTCTCCTTCTTTGATGACTAGATTCCTGAGAAGTTCAGAGATCTGACCGTCTCTTCTTCCAACTGGATAAGATAAGACTCTGATTCCAGTTGTGTCCTTGAATCAAGCATAATAGCATCCTGAGAAGTTACAAGTGGATCCTTGGAAATCTTAGTTCCCACTTTTAAATTACAAGTTTTAATTAAATAATTCACAATTACTCTCTCTACAATTTCATATTTAAATTCACATCTTCTTCTAGTTCTACTTCTAGTTGCTTTCAAAATACACACAAGATTAGTCCCTGTAGATTCGACCTTAGTCTCACCGAGATTACTACTACATCCGACCCTACACTTGGGGTTGTGAACAAGTTTTTCGCGCCATTGCTGAGGACTAACGGTTGCATTTTTATGAGCACTACCAAAAAAAGGGGCAAAGGATACAGAGTTTGGGGGCTTTTAGCTACAGATATAAACCGTAGCTATATAGCTACAGCTTTAATCCGTAGCTAAAATCTACTGACCCCACCTACACACTAACGGTCTATAAGGGTTTTATGGGCCTACTGCAATGTATATATTTTATCTAAGCCGTATATACATTTTGAAAGCTCATTTTAGGACATGTGCCGAGAAAAGAAGGCAGATCAAGACTCAAGTGGACCAAACTGTAGGAAACAGTGGATATTAAGCGTTTACCGTTAAAATTTTCTTGGTAGTTGTGTGGTCCACTTGGGCCTACGATCTCCCTCCTTTTAGGTACCAAGCCCTATAATTAGCTATCATAATTAATGGACGGCATGGATAAAAAGCATAAATCACTGTGGGCCCCGTGGAGCCCTTAGTAGGAACGCCGTCTTTAGCTCCGTCCGAATGTAATTCCCATCAGCGCCTAAAAACAGCCCGCTGGGTTTTTTTCGTTAATTCCCATCGCGCCTAAAAACAGCCCGCTAGGTTTTTTTTCCCATTCCCGCGTGCCCCTTTATGTCTCCCCCTCTCCCTCTCTTTCTCCATCTTATGTTAACAGCAATCTGGAGAGGATGAGACGTCTCTCCATGCGATGAAGAAAGAATCTCATGCTAACATCAACATGTAGAAGCTCGACCAGCAACTCCAATCCCTCTCTCAGAGATCAAAATCCCCCTCAGAGAACAAAAGGGCTTGCCCCTCCTCCCCTCTCCTTTGGTATTCTCTCTCTCTCTCTCTCTCTCTCTCTGTTTATTCATTTTTCTTTCAGGCATTGAGGATTTGGGGGTTTGTGGATCTTAGGAATTTGGGAGTTGTAGATTTTAGAAAATGGGGAATTGGGGATTTTAGGAATTTGTGGATATTGGGGACTTTCATATTGAATCCATCATCATCGAGGAATCAAATAATGTTGTGGTGGGCCCTAATGATTTCAAGACGTTCGATGATTTGGGAGCGTGGGACTGTTCATCCGTGGAGATCGAGATTTTGGAATCCACTTTCCAGAAATGGGTCCATGATATTCCTAGTTCTGGTAAGGTAATTAGTTTGTCTTCCACACTTTTTTTTTTTTTTTTTTTGCACAAACGGTTTACATATGTTTTCTTTAAGTTGTTCCAAATTAGGTGTTTTCTTCTGTTGTGAATTTTATTTCCCCATCGTGTTTGAAAAGTAACTAGATTGTGAATAGGAAATAAAACATGTAATAATAATTAGTAGATAATATCTGTTAATAATCAACAACATCACCTGAAATGGGAGTCCCCTTGTCCAGCCACTCCATTTTGTGGACAGGCGAACCACGTAAAAAGCCAATAGATCAAACTATCCTAAATGCCCTCTAGTAGATTGAATGGCTGGATTTTATTATTTCATCTGGCAGTTTGCACACCATAGCAGGGTCATGGCATTGTCCCAATTAGTAAACTTTTTGATCTGTGGACCATTTATGGTGGGCCCACTGGATGAGTGGTTCTGATCAAGGCAACTCTTTTAAGTGAGGTGATGTGTAATTGGGCATGTTCATATGTTGCTGATAGGGAATTACACACGATCTAACCTAACAACATATTCAGAAACTGATGGGTGTACCACCATTACATGCATCAAACAAAATTTTGCAAGTGGTTAAAACTTTGTTTAAAATGTATATGATGAAATGTCAGCCAAGTTGGACCTGAATTGGTTACGAAATTTTATGACCATGGAGCATTGCATGTGACTCTATTTTCCATGGATCAATGTAAAATTTTATTTGAATCAATTGAGTTAAAATGATGATTGGCAGATCTAGGCTATATAATTGAAAACAGAACCGACCAATTGTTAGAATTGAGATCACCACCCTCAGCCATTGTCAAAATATATAAGGACCAGATCTTGGTGCCTCCTTTTCTTTATGCTTTAATGGTTTGGATCTTTCCAACCTATGTTGAGCTTTTAATCTACAATCCAGATGAAACTGTAGGAGGGCTTGGCATCACAGTTGGGTGTAAGAGGGTTGAGGAACCTAAGAGCTTTATTTATAAGAACTGCAATTGTTTCCACAACTCCCAAAACACATGGATGCACAATCAACACCCTCTTTGGCTAAGGACTCTGCCATATTAATGTTGGTCTCTCTACTGACATTGGTAAATGAAATGTTTAGCCTTGAGGCAATATGGTAAATCTCCTCAAAAATGAAGGATTGCTTCATTGTTTTGTCATCACCCTTCTAGGCCCAGGAGATGGCAATCAGGAATCCCCATGAAATTTGAAACTAGCCTTGCATGTCTCATTAGAAGCAAAGTCATACCGATATGATTTACAAAGTCAAATTGTAATTCCACTATCAGTGAATCTGGTCTGTCCTTATACATCTTCCTTCTTGCCTCTATGATTTTTTGTGCTATGATGACTACATGGGTGTCCATCTTATTCATCCATCTATTGTTTTGATTTTCCTTTGTGTGTTTCTACTGATAATAAATGTACGAACTGCTAAAGTTACTTTTTCTTTCATCTCAAGTTTGTTTATGTATTCCTTGCTCTTATCTTTCAGAGTTTGATAATCTGGTGTTTACTATCCCCTCTGTATTTGACTAAATCACACCTGTTCTATATTTGACTTAATGGGCTTTAGCTACTTTTGATTACATAGTCATCAAGTTTTCATGGTGGATTCTATGTTTCTCATTAGTTCATTTCATGGTGGATTCTATCCCCTCATCAGTGCCATACAAAACTGTAATTTAGCCAAAAAAATTCAGTGGCTGATTTTAGATGCTATAATTCTGACTGAAAAAAAAATGCTTATTTTTCATAATGAAGTGGATGGGAAAGAAGATCGCATTTAACTGTGACGCTTAGGTTAATGGGTTTTCAGGGCCCATTTTGAAGATATCAACCAAAACTGGCCCGATTTGGTGATTTGTCCTTATTATTGTTACTTTTGCTAATATCATTCCTTAAAGGGGGGATTCAAAAGGCGAAGTTGGATTCTCGGGGGCCTGTTTTGATATGCTTTGATAAGGTTTTTCTTTTTTTGGGCCAGCAACACATCAGCTACTTGTTAGAAGTTAATTTAGTAATCTCCTCTCCAAAAATTGCTTAATTATAGGTCAATATCTCTCCATATGTCACATTAGTTATATATGAAAAGATCATCAACTATTCACTCAAGATCATCAACTATCTACCCTGTTTCAATCTAGAAAAGGAAAAGCAGTATTTGGTCTAGCTGGATGTATCTGACTAATAAATTGGACCTTACTAATAAATTGGAATTTTTTATTTAGTAAATGTTTTCTTGATGTACATGCACTTACTTCCATTAAATTCTCAACCCTGATCATTCCGGTGATTATAATGCAGGAAATGGTTTGTTTATGTTTAAAGTGGCTAGGAGATGTATTGGTGTGAATTTTCATGGGCTGGAAATAAATAAGAAGGTAAATATTTCTTTTTTCTTTTTAATTGGAGAAAGTGACTTCCATGCTTTAACGAATTTCGATCTGGTGCAGCTTGTGAAACGATGTCTAGATTTTGTTCAACAACAAGGCTTGAAGAATGTGTGAGTGCTCTTCTTTTAAGCATGGTTAATCTGGATCTTTTTACTAGATGCAACATAGACTTCTCTATTACTTCTCTGTGTTTCCTTTCTAGTCCGGTACATTGTACTTTCATAAAAGATGCATGTTGAGACTGAACTCTAATCCAGCCTCAATGATAAAAAAAATTGTTGATTTGTCCATTCTGGATAGTTTCCTGATTTGTCCAATCTGTACAAATGGGGCCTATGGTTTGGTGAACCAGACCATTAGTATGATTTCGCACTAGAATCAGTTTGGTATGTTCCTAAGTTTTCCAGATTGGAAGATCCAACCCATTTGATTACAGACCTTTTTCTAACCATTTTCACAATGTTTTTCCTAACCAGCATAGACCAGCCCTTACCACCCCATTTCGTAACAAGTCCTTGCAACTGAGCATAGCTCTCTATTAACAACAACACCTATCTATCAACAACCACCGCCATCCAATGAAAAGAAGCTGAAAGAAGATACACTTGGTTGGAACATCGGCCTCATCATGGACTCAATATTCAGAAGACTGACAACAACACTACTCACCAAATATAACAAAAAAGCCTCACCATATCATCATCTGAGTCTTAACCCAACTAATTGGGGTCAGCTACATGAATCCTGTTTTGCCACTCCTCTCCATCACGGATAATATCCTTTGCTTCTAGTGATATTGTTGCAATTTTGTTTTGTTGGGTGATGTGGAATTTTCTTCGTTGAACTGGATCCCTATTTATCATTGGGTGCAAAGATATGTTCTGTTTCTTTTTTATATTTATTTCCTTTTGTTAATTGTGGACTTTGTTCTAGGTTGAAATTGCAGGGAAGATTTTAGGCAAGGAAATTAGGTTGACATGGGAAGAAGCCAAGCTGTAGGTAATATGCTTTTTGGTGTTGTATGTTTCTTTTGGGGAGAACATGGTTTATTCGGGACCTCTAGCTTACATGTACCTTCAGCTTGGTTACAGGCCTGGAGACTTCCATGAAAAAATTTATTATGTTGAGTGCACAAAACAGTTACATTTCTTTCAATCTGTTGGCAGGGTTTGTCTGAGCAAGCTGTAAATGCATTTAGAGTCATGAGAGCTAATGGTATAAATCCCAATGCTTTAGTCCTCAATTTGTTGATTAATGCATTGGTGAGGATAGACGGGATGCCGAAACCTTTGGTGTGTTACAGTATATGAAGGACAATGTAAGATACCAATAAATCTCTCTTTAGTTTATTATATTATGTGATATCATCTTGCAAAAATATATTCACCACTTGTTGAATTCGAATCCAATATTCTGTAGAATTTGAATCCAGTTTCCTAAGTTTATATGTTGCTTTTGAAGCTATAGGATTTGAAGCCAGACCTTGTGACATATACGACCCTTTGAAAGCTCTAATCCGCACAGAGAAGTTTGAGAAGGTACTTCTTTCGAGCTCAATAGTAACATATATAATCTCAGACAGTTTTCAGAAGAAAGAATTCCTTTCAATGGTTGAATCCTCTGCTCCTCTTCCTAGTATTGTTGCTTCTAGTATGTAATTGGGCAATGTCATATGCATTGGTGGCTTGGTGTCCATTTGGTCTGTGGTGCTGCTTATTTTTTTCATGACTTGGCTCACTCTTATATAAAACAATAATCATTCAAGCATTTGATTGCCTCCATACTAAAGAGACGGGATACTGCCTCCTATTGGGATATGTTGTATCGTATATTGTGAATTGGAAAATAATGTTTAATAATGGATTGTGTCAGGTTCCAGCTGTATATGAAGAGATGATTTTATTCGGGTGTACTCCCGACAGAAAAGCTAGAGGAATGTTGCATTCAGCACTCCATTACATGAAATAGACATTGAGTTCATAGCTGATAATAAAAAAAGATCCAATCAAGCCCACATTGTACTTGAGCTCAATTGATTGAAAGATACAGTTGATTCAAAGGTATTTTTCTTATACATGAACTGCTTAGTTCCATTGCCTTATGTTTTTTCTTCCAATTATGATTATAATGTTGCAGAATTCTTCAACCATGAAAACGGTAGAAATGGCATTATTGATTTATTCTTTCAAGATAGGTTTACCATCCTAACTTTTCATTCCCATCTCACATTTTTTGTGTTATTGGACAATACTTTTTTGTCATGACTTCAATTTCTGACAATGCTATTTTATTTTTACTCATAGCCCTGAGAAGTTTAGTTTTTGGGAATTCTTGAATTTGGGTGGTTTTGGTGAAATGGTTTGTGTTTTGTTTGGTTCTGATTACGAGAAAGGTGTAATGACATGAGTTTTGGGTCTCTATAGGTTCTTGTGAAGTACCAAGACCTATGTATTTGGTGTGGACTCGAGTGCACACCAACAACGTGCCCATTAACTGAGGCCCATGGGTTGCAAAACTTGGTACAAATTATATAATTATTTGCTTTCTTGAAAAATAGCATAGATCGGAATATACGATGATGTTGTCTATGATCCCAAAAGATGGTAGATGCCCCTGGTTCGACAGAGACATTACTTCATGAATTCCTGTAAATGCAGGCTGTTTGGATGGATGCTGAAAATTCCTGTAAATGCAGGCTTGTTTGGATGCTGAAAATTTCTGTAAATGCAGGCTGTAATTGATTTACAGCTTTTACCTGCATTTGAAAATCTGCCATTGGTGGGCCCACATGCTGTGCTGATCTGATGATCGAAACCATCTATGTTCTGGGTCCTATGTTATAAGTGAAACTGTCAGCAGTTTACACTGAATGCATGATCCTTACCATCACTACGTGTACATTGAGAGCATTGCTGTAGCATAATTGGCACATACTTCACCATGTTTTTTCTATTCCTTTTGTGTACTGTTCAAATTGCTTCAAATTACTTCTTGTCTATGCAGGAAATGGGTATGACTTCATAAAAAAAAAAAGGTTTGTATTAGCCACATACTTTACCACTTTTTTTTTTTTAAAGCATGGGGTCTTGTTCATTTACATATGTACTTGAGGATGAATGCTTCTTTTTGTTTTTTTTTTTGTTTTTAAACTTTTCAATGCAACGAATGACAGCAAAAGCTGCTCTGAACCATGAGTGGTTTAGTGAGGTCTATCTGACTAGAGCAAAAGCTGCTCTTTTTTCTTCTCTTTTTTTTTTTCTTTTTCTTTTTTTTTCTTCTTCTTTTTTTTTTTTACTTTTCAATGCAACTTAAAAAAAAAAAAAAACTAAGGGCCTGTTTGGCCAGTTGCATTGGAAAGGATTAGGTGGGATGTAATTGCATCTGGTCATGTGCCAGTTCCACTCCATGTTTGGGAATAATGGAAAAGCTTGGAAGTAGATTAGCTGGAATCGCAATGGACCTCGTGCCAATTTCACTCAATGTTAGCAAGTTGTGTAGGTCCCACCATGATGTGTGGGCTATATCCACACCGTCCACCCATTTTTCGATCATTTTAGAGCATGGGCCAAAAAATCAGGTAGATCTAAAGCTCAAGTGGACCCCACCGTAGAAAGCAACGGGGATTGAATACTTATCATTGAAAACTTCTTTGGGGCCACATAAGTTTTGGATTTGCCTAATTTTTAGGCCCATGCCATAAAATGAGGTTACAAAACAAATGAACGGTTTAGATGTAACATGTGTGTTATTCTCAATAGTTTCAAATGATGGTGAGTATATCCATTCAATGTACCACCTCATTACAAACAAAACATGGAATTTAGCTTATCCCATGGTAACAGGGGACAACCCCTGCCATGGGTAATAATTATGTTTTTTTGAATCCCATTACCCCTAATCCTTTCCAATGCAACTGGCCAAATAGGCCCTAAGCAGATTCGAAGCTCAAGTGGACCACACTACAGGAAACAGTGGGGATAATGACACTCAACCGAAACCTTCCTGGGGCCACTGTGATGCTTATTTGCCATCTGACCTATTGATTAGGTTGCATAGACCTGGATGAAGGGAAAACAAAAATATCAGCTTGATCAAAAACTTTTATGGCCCCTAAGAAATTTTTATTGGTGGAACATTTAATCACCCATGTTTCATTTGGTGTGGTCGAATTAAGCTTTGGATTTGCTTCATTTTTGAGGTCATGATCTAAAAGGAGCTGATAAAATAGATGGATGGTATGGAGACAAAACAAACAAACACACACACACACACACACACACACACACACACACACACATATATCAGTAGGCCCAATAGAGCAAAGGGCACTAGCGAATCTGTCTATGTGCATGACGAACATACTGTTAAGATCAATCCTCTTATTTGTGCTCCCCTAGGTGCGGATTTTGATGGGGATTGTGTTCATATATTTTATCCATAGTCTCTAGCAGCAAAGCAGAAGTTTTGGAGTTGTTTAGTGTTGAAAAGCAAATCCATAGTTCTCATAGTGGTAGTCTGAATTTACAACTGGTGCATGATTCTTTATTGTCACTTAAACTCGTGTTTAGGACTTTTTTCTTGAATAAAACGACTGCGCAACAATTGGCTATGTGTGTTTCACCAGTTTTACCAGAACCTGCTTTGCTTAAGGCTCACCGTACAGGTCCTCTGTGGACTGTTTTGCAAATAGTACAGAGTGCTTTACCAAGGTTTTTTAACTGCTTTGGGGAGAGGCATTTGATCAGTAAAAGTGAAAATGATAGAAGGGAACCTTTTTTTTTGGAAAATTGTTCATAATGATTTCGTAATCGTATTCCATTTTCAACAAGTATTAGATTCCATTTGGTCGTCACAAACCAAATGGAGGCTAAGCCCCTTTTTAACTCCGCCAATGCAACTCCTTGCATTGCCGGTCCCAAGCCCGGGTAAAGGAGGAGGGAGAATGGGCATCAAGGTGAGTTGTATGCAAGCTCATGTATTTTTAGTTTACTGTTTTCTCTTATTATCATTTGAGGACCTCAAAGTCCCAACTTACTTGAGATTTTTATATGCAGGCTCATGTATTTTTAGCCCCACAGATCAATGTTGCCACTACAAGGTTCATATTGAAATGGTAAAGTTTTTAACTATTTATTTTATTTTTGAAATTGTTATTTTTTCATTCATATAATTTTTTTGCTCTTTCAATGCAGCTAGGTACGACCTTAGGCAGTTATCTTGCTCTGGGCACCTATAGTCTTGGTATGTCTCATCCATTATTTGTGCAACTAATGTCTTGGAATATTTTACAATCTTTAAAATCTTTATATGTAATTTGTGCCCATTTGCATTGTCGGAAAAACTAAAAAATTTACTCATTCTCAGATTGCAATGTAGAATATGCATCCATTATTCAAAGAAAGGGCGACATTCCAAGCACTCACACTTCTCTCCTTGCTAGCTAAATTGGTGAGTCTTCTTTCCTTCATACTATATGATTCATTGAGAAGTGGCCTGGCCATTTGGACAGGCCCATGTTTATATATTATCATGAAATTGATGAAGTAGATCCGGATGTACGTTGGAGCTATCCGGATGTGGAGCGGGGGTCCCTGGAAGGTGGGAACCGCTGTTATGACCATGATGAAGCTGTCCATTTCCTATGGACAGCATTGGAGGGGCCTGGCCATTAGGACAGGTCGTGTTTATGTATTTGCTCGAAATTAATGGAGCAGACCCGGATGTGCGTCGGAGCTATCCGGATGAGCGGGGGTCCCTGGAAGGTGGGAACCGCTGTTATGACCATGATGAAGCTGTCCATTTCCTATGGACAGCATTGGAGGGGCCTGGCCAATTGGACAGGCCGTGTTTATGTATTTGTTCGAAATTAATGGAGCAGACCCGGATGTGCGTCGGAGCTATCCGGATGAGCGGGGGTCCCTGGAAGGTGGGAACCGCTGTTATGACCATGATGAAGCCGTCCATTTCCTATGGACAGCATTGGAAGGGCCTGGCCATTTGGACAGGCCATTTTTATATCTATATTTGCAGGGACCTCACCCTTAACCTAAACCTAAACTTGAAAACCCAAACCTAAAGCCGATCCCGAACCCGAACCCGATTTCCTAAACCTAAATCTTAAACTATTCTCAATTCCCTAAATCTATAACCTAAACTTAAACCAAAACCTATAACCTTAACTTAAACCAAAACCTATAACCTAAACCTTAACCTAAATGTATTCTCAAATCCCTAAACCTAAACCTACACCTAATCCTAATCTCAACTCCCTAACCTAAACCGGATCCTAAACTTGAAAACCCAAACTTAAAGCCGATCTCGAACCCGAACCCGATTTCCTAAACCTAAACCTTAAACTATTCTCAATTTCTGAAATCTATAACCTAAACCTAAACCAAAACCTATAACCTTAACTTAAACCAAAACCTATAACCTAAACCTTAACCTAAATGTATTATCAAATCCCTAAACCTAAACCTACACCTAATCCTAATCTCAACTCCCTAACCTAAACCGGATCCTAAACTTGAAAACCCAAACCTAAAGCCGATCCCGAACTGAACCCGATTTCCTAAACCTAAACCTTAAACTATTCTCAATTCCCTAAATCTATAACCTAAACCTAAACCAAAACCTATAACCTTAACTTAAACCAAAACCTATAACCTAAACCTAACCTAAATGTATTCTCAAATCCCTAAACCTAAACCTACACCTAATCCTAATCTCAACTCCCTAACCTAAACCGGATCCTAAACTTGAAAACCCAAACCTAAAGCCAACCTATAAACTTAACTTAAACCAAAACCTATAACCTAAACCTTAACCTAAATGTATTCTCAAATCCCTAAACCTAAACCTACATCAAATCCTAATCTCAACTCCCTAACCTAAACCGGATCCTAAACTTGAAAACCCAAACCTAAAGCCGATCCCGAACCTGAACCCGATTTCCTAAACCTAAACCTTAAATATTCTCAATTCCCTAAATCTATAACCTAAATCTAAACCAAAACCTATAACCCTAACTTAAACCAAAACCTATAACCTAAACCTTAATTATGTATTCTCAAATCACTAAACCTAAACCTAAACCTAATCCTAATCTCAACTCCCTAACCTAAACCGGATCCTAAACTTGAAAACCCAAACCTAAAGCCGATCCCGAACCCGAACCCGATTTCCTAAACCTAAACCTTAAACTATTCTCAATTCCCTAAATCTATAACCTAAACCTAAACCAAAACCTATAACCTTAACTTAAACCAAAACCTATAACCTAGACCTAACCTAAATGTATTCTCAAATCCCTAAACCTAAACCTACACCTAATCCTAATCTCAACTCCCTAACCTAAACCGGATCCTAAACTTGAAAACCCAAACCTAAAGCCAACCTATAAACTTAACTTAAACCAAGACCAATAACCTAAACCTTAACCTAAATGTATTCTCAAATCCCTAAACCTAAACCTACACCTAATCCTAATCTCAACTCCCTAACCTAAACCGGATCCTAAACTTGAAAACCCAAACCTAAAGCCAACCTATAAACTTAACTTAAACCAAAACCTATAACCTAAACCTTAACCTAAATGTATTCTCAAATCCCTAAACCTAAACCTACACCTAATCCTAATCTCAACTCCCTAACCTAAACCGAATCCTAAACTTGAAAACCCAAACCTAAAGCCGATCCCGAACCCGAACCCGATTTCCTAAACCTAAACCTTAAACTATTCTCAATTCCCTAAATCTATAACCTAAACCTAAACCAAAACCTATAACCTTAACTTAAACCAAAACCTATAACCTAAACCTAACCTAAATGTATTCTCAAATCCCTAAACCTAAACCTACACCTAATCCTAATCTCAACTCCCTAACCTAAACCGGATCCTAAACTTGAAAACCCAAACCTAAAGCTAACCTATAAACTTAACTTAAACCAAGACCTATAACCTAAACCTTAACCTAAATGTATTCTCAAATCCCTAAACCTAAACCTACACCTAATCCTAATCTCAACTCCCTAACCTAAACCGGATCCTAAACTTGAAAACCCAAACCTAAAGCCAACCTATAAACTTAACTTAAACCAAAACCTATAACCTAAACCTTAACCTAAATGTATTCTCAAATCCCTAAACCTAAACCTACACCTAATCCTAATCTCAACTCTCTAACCTAAACCGGATCCTAAACTTGAAAACCCAAACCTAAAGCCGATCCCGAACCCGAACCCGATTTCCTAAACCTAAACCTTAAACTATTCTCAATTCCCTAAATCTATAACCTAAACCTAAACCAAAACCTATAACCTTAACTTAAACCAAAACCTATAACCTAAACCTAACCTAAATGTATTCTCAAATCCCTAAACCTAAACCTACACCTAATCCTAATCTCAACTCCCTAACCTAAACCGGATCCTAAACTTGAAAACCCAAACCTAAAGCCAACCTATAAACTTAACTTAAACCAAAACCTATAACCTAAACCTTAACCTAAATGTATTCTCAAATCCCTAAACCTAAACCTACATCAAATCCTAATCTCAACTCCCTAACCTAAACCGGATCCTAAACTTGAAAACCCAAACCTAAAGCCGATCCCGAACCTGAACCCGATTTCCTAAACCTAAACCTTAAACTATTCTCAATTCCCTAAATCTATAACCTAAATCTAAACCAAAACCTATAACCCTAACTTAAACCAAAACCTATAACCTAAACCTTAATTATGTATTCTCAAATCACTAAACCTAAACCTAAACCTAATCCTAATCTCAACTCCCTAACCTAAACCGGATCCTAAACTTGAAAACCCAAACCTAAAGCCGATCCCGAACCCGAACCCGATTTCCTAAACCTAAACCTTAAACTATTCTCAATTCCCTAAATCTATAACCTAAACCTAAACCAAAACCTATAACCTTAACTTAACCAAAACCTATAACCTAGACCTAACCTAAATGTATTCTCAAATCCCTAAACCTAAACCTACACCTAATCCTAATCTCAACTCCCTAACCTAAACCGGATCCTAAACTTGAAAACCCAAACCTAAAGCCAACCTATAAACTTAACTTAAATCAAGACCTATAACCTAAACCTTAACCTAAATGTATTCTCAAATCCCTAAACCTAAACCTACACCTAATCCTAATCTCAACTCCCTAACCTAAACCGGATCCTAAACTTGAAAACCCAAACCTAAAGCCAACCTATAAACTTAACTTAAACCAAAACCTATAACCTAAACCTTAACCTAAATGTATTCTCAAATCCCTAAACCTAAACCTACACCTAATCCTAATCTCAACTCCCTAACCTAAACCGGATCCTAAACTTGAAAACCCAAACCTAAAGCCGATCCCGAACCCGAACCCGATTTCCTAAACCTAAACCTTAAACTATTCTCAATTCCCTAATTCTATAACCTAAACCTAAACCAAAACCTATAACCTTAACTTAAACCAAAACCTATAACCTAAACCTAACCTAAATGTATTCTCAAATCCCTAAACCTAAACCTACACCTAATCCTAATCTCAACTCCCTAACCTAAACCGGATCCTAAACTTGAAAACCAAAACCTAAAGCCAACCTATAAACTTAACTTAAACCAAGACCTATAACCTAAACCTTAACCTAAATGTATTCTCAAATCCCTAAACCTAAACCTACACCTAATCCTAATCTCAACTCCCTAACCTAAACCGGATCCTAAACTTGAAAACCCAAACCTAAAGCCAACCTATAAACTTAACTTAAACCAAAACCTATAACCTAAACCTTAACCTAAATGTATTCTCAAATCCCTAAACCTAAACCTACACCTAATCCTAATCTCAACTCCCTAACCTAAACCGGATCCTAAACTTGAAAACCCAAACCTAAAGCCAATCCCGAACCCGAACCCGATTTCCTAAACCTAAACCTTAAACTATTCTCAATTCCCTAAATCTATAACCTAAACCTAAACCAAAACCTATAACCTTAACTTAAACCAAAACCTATAACCTAAACCTAACCTAAATGTATTCTCAAATCCCTAAACCTAAACCTACACCTAATCCTAATCTCAACTCCCTAACCTAAACCGGATCCTAAACTTGAAAACCCAAACCTAAAGCCAACCTATAAACTTAACTTAAACCAAAACCTATAACCTAAACCTTAACCTAAATGTATTCTCAAATCCCTAAACCTAAACCTACACCTAATCCTAATCTCAACTCCCTAACCTAAACCGGATCCTAAACTTGAAAACCCAAACCTAAAGCCAACCTATAAACTTAACTTAAACCAAAACCTATAACCTAAACCTTAACCTAAATGTATTCTCAAATCCCTAAACCTAAACCTACACCTAATCCTAATCTCAACTCCCTAACCTAAACCGGATCCTATACTTGAAAACCCAAACCTAAAGCCGATCCCGAACCCGAACCCGAACCCGATTTCCTAAACCTAAACCTTAAACTATTCTCAATTCCCTAAATCTATAACCTAAACCTAAACCAAAACCTATAACCTTAACTTAAACCAAAACCTATAACCTAAACCTAACCTAAATGTATTCTCAAATCCCTAAACCTAAACCTACACCTAATCCTAATCTCAACTCCCTAACCTAAACCGGATCCTAAACTTGAAAACCCAAACCTAAAGCCGACCTATAAACTTAACTTAAACCAAAACCTATAACCTAAACCTTAACCTAAATGTATTCTCAAATCCCTAAACCTAAACCTACACCTAATCCTAATCTCAACTCCCTAACCTAAACCGGATCCTAAACTTGAAAACCCAAACCTAAAGCCGATCCCGAACCTGAACCCGATTTCCTAAACCTAAACCTTAAACTATTCTCAATTCCCTAAATCTATAACCTAAACCTAAACCAAAACCTATAACCTTAACTTAAACCAAAACCTATAACCTAAACCTTAACCTAAATGTATTCTCAAATCACTAAACCTAAACCTACACCTAATCCTAATCTCAACTCCCTAACCTAAACCGGATCCTAAACTTGAAAACCCAAACCTAAAGCCGATCCCGAACCCGAACCCGATTTCCTAAACCTAAACCTTAAACTATTCTCAATTCCCTAAATCTATAAACTAAACCTAAAACTTAAACCTAAACCTAGACCAAAACATATAACCTTAACCTATACCAAAACCTTTAACCTAAACCTTAACTTAAATGTATTCTCAAATCCCTAAACCTAAACCTACACCTAATCCTAATCTCAACTCCCTAACCTAAACCTAAACCTAAACTTGAAAACCCAAACCTAAACCCGATCCCGAACCCGAATCCGACTTCCAAAACCTAAACCTTAACCTATTCTCAATTTCCTAAACCTTAACCTAAATGTATTCTCAAATCCCTAAATCTAAACCTACACCTAATCCTAATCTCAACTCTCTAACCTAAACCTAAACATAAACCTAAACCTAAACTTAAAAACCCAAACCTAAACCCGATCTTGAACAGGAACCCGATTTCCTAAACCTATACCTTAACCTATTCTCAATTCCTTAAACCTTAACCTAAATGTATTCTCAAATTCCTAAACCTAAACCTACACCTAATCCTAATCTCAACTCCCTAACCTAAACCTAAACCTAAACTTGAAAACCCAAACCTAAACCCGATCCTGAAACCGAATCCGATTTTCTAAACCTATAAACTAAACCTTAACCTATAACTTATAACCGATAACCTAACCTATGGATTTTGCTATAGTTTAGAAGATTTGTAGGTACATTTTTGATTTCTTTATATATAATTGTTTTTTCCCAGCTCTTTTTTTTTTTTTGGTCTTTCTTCCTTTTGAGATGTGTACGAAGGCATGCTTGTTTGATTGTGTCTACAATTGTTATTTTATACAGGCTGGCAAGCTAAAGAAGTTAGTGGATGATGAAATTCATTTTCTCAAGGGAAGGGTTTTGAAACTTGAAAGTGATATTGTGTCGAAGTCTACAGAAGTTACTTATGCAGTTTCAAGGAAAGAAGAAGCTGTATCTTCTATGTTTGCTGAACTTGACCGTCTGAAGAAAGAAAATTCTGTAAAAGCGCAAGCATTATTTAATGCATGAGGGCACGCCTTAGTTGTAATTCTTATGATAGGTTGAGTAAAGTGAAGTATTATTTATTTAGAAGTGTGAATGTAGGATGTATTATAGATTTGATTGCTATTGTAACAAATGCATCATTTTTTTTCTTTAATTGCATTAAGCTTAGATGAGTTATCAATCATAGCAGGTTCTTGCAATGAAAACAGGGAAAATAGCTACGAAATATAATCCGTAGCGGTAGCAATTACTATCTATAGCTACGGATATAATCCGTAGCTATTGGTATGTAGTGCTGCAACTATCGTAAATATTGGTATCTATTGCTACGGATTATATCCGTAGCTATTTCTGTATATAGCTACGGATATAATCCGTAGCTATTTCTGTCTATAGCTACGGAGAATATCCGTAGCGAATTGTGTATATTGCTACGGATAAAATTGGTAGCTAATTGTATCTATTGCTACGGATCATATCCGTAGCTAAATGTATCTATTGCTACGGACAAAATCCGTAGCTAATTGTATCTATTGCTACGGATATTGTCCGTAGCTAGACCTTTAGCTACCCCACCAATTGCGACGGACGTGCCACGGACCAGATCCGTAGCAAAAGGGCTTTTGCTACGGATCTAGTCCGTAGCCTTTGCCCGTTTTTCTTGTAGTGGAGATTAACTAGTTTTGGAATTAGGTTAAGATTAGGGTTTATTTACTTTCTATTTTTATATTAGGGTTTTTCTGAAATTATTCTTAGAAACTAACTTACTTTACATAATATAGAAACTTCTAATTTGGTAACTTCTTTCTAATTCTCTCTCTTTCCATTTCTAGATTTCTTTTTAGGTTTAGGTTAGATTCTGAAATTGAGGGCTGAGAGTGTTTTATGCCCAAGTGCGTCCGTGACAACACTCGACGTCTCTTGAGTGAAGGAGGATTGGTTGAAGGGTTATCTATCCATTATAGGATTAGACACCACTCGAGATTCACAGAGTTAACTGAAGTTATGGCTGCCAATTAACCGGCCAATCAACCTCCAAATCCACCTTAACCTAGGGTTGAGAAAATTCAGGATGAAAACGAGGTGCATCGAGCACCCCCACCTCGTACTTTATGAGACTATTTACAACCGGCAGGGGTGAGCACCCCTTCCTATATGGTCTTTTCAGAAAATACAAGAAATATAAACATCAAGCCAGGAGTGATCTAACTCCTTCCAAAGTTCTTTGGACTTGAATATGAAAATCCATATTTACACTTGAAAGAGTTTGATGATATCATATCCACTTTATACTTTCCTAATGTGTCTGAAGACATAATTCGACCGAAACTCTTTCCTTTCTCCTTGAAAGAAAAGGCTAAGACGTGGTTGCATTCACTACGTCTACGATTTATTGGTAGATGGAATGACATGACAAGGGAGTTCATAAAGAAATTCTTCCCATATCATAAAACGAACACCATCAGAAAGTCGATTATGAATTTCGCGCAAAGGGAAGATGAAACATTCCTCCAACGTCGGGATTGATTCAAGGATCTTGTCAGTTCATGCCCACAACACGGTTTTGAAACATGGCGGATAATAATTTTTTTCCATGAAGGATTGACATCTTCCATGCGACAATTTGTCGAGACGATGTGCAATGGGGAATTCCTGAACAAAGTTTCGATGAAGTGTGTGCAATGGGGAATTCCTGAACAAAGTTTCGATGAAGTGTGGGAATATTTTGATAAACTCACTGAAACCGCACAATCATGGGACATCTCCTCAAGAATGAGCATCATGTCTAAGCCTACTCAATTAAAGGAGAGAGGTGGAATATATCTTTTGAAAGAGGAAGATAATGTCAACACTAAAGTGGCCAGTCTCACAAGGAAACTCGAGGCCATGGAACTTAGGAAGGATAAGGATAAGGAAGTTGTCTGCGGTATTTGTGCTTGTAACATTCATACAACTGAAAATTGCCCAACAATACCTGTGTTTTAAGAAATATTAAATGAGCAATCAAATGCCGTAAACAACTACCAAAGGCCTTTCAAAGGACTCACTTCGAACACATACAACTCTAGCTGGAGAAATCATCCAAATTTCAGTTGGAGGAATGGACAATCTATTGCTCCTCAAGGAATCCCTAATCAATTCTTAAATTAAGGGAAACTTCAAGAGGAATTGGTTCAAAATCCTTAAGAGCTTATCCAGCGAAGTACTCTTCAAGCCTTATAAGAACTCACAAAGGCTATATAAAAGATAGACTCACACGTTACAGTTATGGAGAAAGGGATGCTTCAAGCCCAACCTATCCCCAATTTTAAACCACAATACGAAGTTAGTGAACCAAGCTCTTCAAATCCAATGGAGCAAGCTAAGTCTATCACCACTCTTAGGAGTGGGAAGATAATTGACAAATCTATTCCGGTAAGGACTGAGAAGCCTAAGGACCCGGATGTAGATGAGACTGATAGACCTAGCGATGCTCCACATGAGGTAGAATTGGAACTTCAAAGAAAACCAGTTGCTCCATTCCCTAAATAGTTGATAGCACCAAAACCTCTCTCTAACTCTCAGGACATCGTAGAGGTGCTTAAGCAAGTGAAGGTCAACATTCCTCTACTGGATGCTGTTAAATAAATACTTTCATATGCCAAATTTCTAAAAGATCTATGTACGATCAAAAGACGGTAAAACATCCAAAAGAAAATATTTTTGACAGAAAAAGTGAGTGCCATCCTAAAGAAAGATGTGTCACAGAAATACAAATATCTCGGCAGCCCAACCATCACTTGTGTAATTGGGAATTACCGGATTGAGTACGCACTTCTTGACTTAGGAGTGAGCGTAAATCTGAGCCCTTACTCGGTCTATGAACAACTGGGTCTAAGTGAATTAAAACCCACCCGGACCATATTACAACTTGCCTATCACTCAGTTCGTGTACCGAGAGGGATTATTAAGGATGTACTGGTTCGGGTTGACAAATTCTACTACCCAGTAGATTTTATCGTTCTGGATACTCAACCCATCGTGGACATGAGCACTCAAATTTCCGTCATCCTTGGTCACCCATTCCTTGCTACATCAAATGCAATCATTAATTGTAGGAATGGAGTCATGAATCTATCTTTCGGAAATATGACATTGGAGCTCAATATCTTTTTCAATATGAGAAAACATGCAGAGGATGATGACGATACCCATGACATTAACATGATTGATTCTTTCGTGGAGGATGAAACTCTGATGACCTTATCATCTGACCCTCTAGAGACGTGCTTGGCCCACTCCCATGATTTAAATAATGATATGATTAGGGAGACGGGTGCCACGCTTGATATTGTGCCGGTACTTGAAGTTAACCGGTGGAGGCCATAATTTGAAGAATTACCCCAAACTGATGTAGTACCTCTACCGTCTAACCTCAAAGCATCGAAGCTTGACCTAAAACCTTTATCCTCTTATTTGAAATATGTTTATTTAGGTCAATATGAGACATACCCGGTGGTGATTTCTTCCCACTTTGAACAAGATAAGAGAGTATGCGTATCTTTACTCTCATTGAGCATAAAGGATCCAATGGATGGTCAATTGCAGACCTCAAGAGAATCGACCCTTTTGATTTGTACTCACCGTATTCATTTTAAGGATAATACGAAGACCTCCTGGCAACCACAACGTAGCTTAAATCTAAATATGAAGGAAGTGTTAAGGTCGATGTTCTTAAGCTATTGGTGTGGGTATCATATACCCTATATCTGATAGCCAATGGGTGAGTCCAACTCAGGTAGTTCCTAAGAAGTCTAGAATCACCATCGTAGCCAATGCCGACAATGAACTCGTGCCAACTAGAGTCACTACTAGTTGGAGAATGTGCATTGACTACAGGAAGTTGAATACTGTCAAGAGGAATGACCACTTTCCTTTGCCTTTCATTGATCAAATCTTGAAAAGGCTAGCTGGTCATTCCTATTACTGTTTCCTTGACGGATATTCAGGCTACAATCAGATCGAGATAGCCCTTGAAGATCAAGAAAAGACAACATTTACATGCCCTTACGATACCTTTACTTACCGAAGTATGCCATTCGGGCTATTTAATGCTCCCGATACTTTTCAGCGATGTATGTTAAGTATTTTTTCTGATATGGTGGAGTAATATTTAGAGATCTTCATGGATGATTTCTCTGTCTTTACTCCATCCTTCAGCGAATGTTTGAATATTTTAAAAAATGTGTTGAAGCGATGTGAGGAAAAGAACTTGGTACTGAATTGGGAAAAGTGTCACTTCATAGTTTGTAAGGGAATTATCCTTGGACATATCATCTCGTCCAAGGGAATTGAGGTAGATAAGGCTAAGATTGATCTTATCTCTAACTTACCTCCACCCAAGAACATACAAGATGTGCGATCCTTCTTAGGACACGCTGGATTTTATAGATGATTCATAAAGGACTTTATTCACCTCCCTCGTCCTTATGCAATTTACTTCAAAAAGATGTATCATACGAGTGGATTGAGCAATGCCAAGAAGCTTTTTCTAAGCTCAAGGGCATGTTAACCACTGCACATATCATGCAGCCACCTGAGTGAAACTTTCCTTTTGAAATTATGTGTGATGCGTTTGACTATGCTCTTGGGGCGGTGTTAGGCCAGAGAAAAGAAAAGAAGCCCTACATTATTCATTATGCAAGTAGAACTTTAAATCCTACCCAAGTAAATTACTCTACTACGGAAAAGGAACTCTTAGCATAGTGTTCGTTTTAGACAAATTTAGGTCCTACTTGATCGGATCCAAGATCATCATGTATACGGATCATGCAACACTCAAGTATCTTCTTTCTAAGAATGATGTTAAGCCTCGCTTGATAAGATGGATCCTCTTACTCCAGGAATTTGATTTAGAAATAAAAGATAAAAAGGGAGTAGAGAACTTAGTGGCTGACCATCTTTCCCATCTTGATCTCTCTGATTCCCTCGAGACGACATATATAAATAACATGTTCCCTGACGAACAATTGTTTAAAGTCTCCCATTCACCTTAGTTTGCTGATATTGCTAATTATCTTAATACAGGTTTCACGCCGACACATTGGACTGTGCGAGAAAAGAAAAAATTCTTTGCTAAGTACGCAAATTCTTCTGGGATCCTCCGTATTTATTTAAATATTGCCTAGACCAAATCCTAAGGAGATGTGTGCCAGACGATGAACACCAAAGTGTCACTCCTTCTATCATTCTCAGGCCTGTGGTGGTCACTTTTCTGCTAAAAAAACCATGACGAAAATTCTGCAGCGTGACTTTTACTGGCCCACAATGTTCAAGGACACTCATGAGTTTTGCAGAGCTTGTGAGTGTTGTCAGAAATCGAGAGCATTGTCCCATCAAAATATGATGCCTCTGAACCCCATTCTAATCATTAAAGCATTTGATTGCTGAAGCATCGATTTCATGAGACTATTCCCCCAATCTTTTAGAAATTTATACATTTTGCTAGCAGTAGACTATGTCACTAAATGGGTTGAAGCAATTTCATGCCGGAACAATGATCATCAAACGGTCATTAAATTCTTTAAAAAAAACATCTTTTCCCGGTTCAAAACACTTCGAGCCATCATTAGTGATGGAGGTTCACATTTTTATAATAGGCCATTTACGAACATAATGAAGAAATATGGCATCTCCCACAAAGTGAGCACTCCATACCAGCCACAAACAAGTGAGCAAGCTGAGATTTCTAATAGGAAAATTAAACATATTTTGGAAAAAACGGTTAACCCTGACCGTAAGGATTGGCTAATCCATTTGATCGATGCTTTATGGGCTTACCATACTGCATTTAAGACCCTTATTGGAATGTCTCCATTTAGACTTGTCTATGGGAAAGATTACCACTTACCTGTGGAGTTGGAACATAGAGCCTACTGGGCTATTAAAAATCTAAACTTCAATTTGGACAATGCTGGCTCGCTGCGTAAACTTCAGTTGAATGAACTTGAAGAAATTTGGAATGACGCATACGAGAACTCAAGAATTTACAAGGACAGGATGAAGGTGTTTCATGACCAACACATTCTTTGAAAATCATTCACATCAGGTCAGAAAGTCTTTTTGTACAATTCTTGATTACATCTTTTTTCGGGTAAATTCTGATCTCGTTGGACCGGCCCTTTCACAATTACTAATGTCTATTCTCATGGGGTCGTCGAGATTCAAAATCCAAACAATGGCAATGTTTTAAAAATAAATGGACATCGTTTAAAGCCATTTGTCAAAAAATTTGATTCAAAGGACATGTCCATACCTCTAATTGATCCTGTTTACCAGGATTAACCTCCTAGTCTGACGGAGGTATAGTTAGGTTTATTGCTTGCATATATGATATGTTTAGGATAGTTTGCTTTCTGTTGTTTAGGATAGTTTATTTTTCGTTGTTTAGGATTGTTTGCTTTCCGTTGGTTTAATTCTTATGCTAACCCATCTTCACATCGAGATCATTGGAAAAGCCTCAAACTTTCTTCTTCAGGTATTATCTTTCCATCACTTCCCTTTTCTTTTCATTGCTTCTTTTGCATTTCTTACTTATTTCTTTTACATTGAGGACAATGGAGATTTTAGGTTGAGACTGAGAGATTAGGTAAACTAATCAGTGTTTTCTCAATTTGAGTAAAATTTTTGATTAAAAATTTTCAATATTTCAAGTTAAAATTTGTTTGGGAAGCAATGAATTGTGTACTTGAGAATGCCTTGAGTATGATAAGATAAAGATTGAATTTTGGACTGTTGAGTTTGATCAACTAAGTAATATATCACCTAAGTTCTTGCGCTCAATTGATTAAGAAGAAGTTTGAATATCATGTTAATTTAAATCACAAGACACATTCAATTTGTCTTCTGTAAGACATGCTAGAATTTCTGATTGTTAGTATGTGAATCATTGATAGATGGTGAGAATCAAGTCTGGAGAATTTTATCCACCCTAAAAGAAGAAAAGATCCAGTTAAAAAATAAGAGATCGACAAAAAGGTCATGTATGGTGAAAAGACTGAAAGGACCAAAAAAGATTGGAAAAGAATGCAAAAATAAAGAATAAATAAAAAATTTGACCATCGATATAAAATCAAAAACTGGAAAAAGAAGGAGAAGGGGATAAGTTCGGAATCAGTACTTGAGTTTTAAACTAATCTTGAAGTGATGAGCATGGCTAGCAGCTAGCATGATGAAAAGATAGTATTTTTGTGGGAAGTAAATTGATTTTCACTAAGAACATTGAAAAACATGATATATAGACTTATACTCCAATTTGATTGATAAAGAATCTATTTGATAGATTGCTTATATGATTCGGCTCCAGGTTTTCAAAATCTCACTTTCATATCTTAATCCTACCCATTCATACTTGAGTGTACAAAAGATTGTTTTCTTAAAGAGGTTTTGGACATTGAGCATTGAGGTTTATTTCACGCATATTTGCTCGGGACTAGCAAAATACTGGTTAGGGATTGTGTTGAGGGTCAAATATTGCATATTATCCCCCATTTATATCTTGGTTTTTGAATATGATACTACTTAATATCCTATTTTACTCATGTTTGTGTTGCAAGGTGAATTTAAGAGCTTAGATTGGAAAATGTGTTAAAAGCATGAATTTGATGCTCAAAGATCACCAAGGCAAAGAATGGATCTTAGGAGACAAAGATTGAAGATTTCAAAGTCCTAAGATTCAAGAAAACCAAGTGGAGAAGGAAAGAAGTCGAAAGAACAAGTGCAAAATTCTCATTAACTATGTTATCGATCATTGTTCGATGACATCGAAGCTACCATTTGATGACATTGAATTTATGGATGAAAATCAAGTTGGTCACTGGACAAATTTAAGGCATTTCTCGATGACTCGAAGCTTTACTCGATGGCATCGAAGCCAGTTCGATGACATCGATATTTTTGTGGATTTTCGACAAAACTCATTGGACATATTGGGCACAATGTTCGATTACTCGAAGTCCTCCTCGATGACATCGAAGCCTCTTCAATGACATCGAATTTTCTGGGAATTATTGGATTAACTAGCTGGACTGTTTTGAACACATTCTCGATTCCTCAAACACCACTCGATGACATCCCTGGGCAGTTCGGAGCTTGGAGTTTCCCAATTATAAATAGGAGTCCCCAGGGCATCCCTGGGCATCATCTTGGGTTTTGAGGAGCAAAGCACAAGGGTGGGGAGCTGTCGCCAAGCATTTTTCTTCCTTTCTTCCTTAGTTTTCATACTTTCTTTTAGGTTTTTAGATCCAAGCATGTCTATGGTTGACTAAACCTCTTAAATAGGGCAAAGAGGTGAAGCTAGTAGCGTGATTGAGATGTTTGCTTTACTTTATGTCATGTTTTGGTTAAACTCTCTTGGATTCTAGTTTGATTATAAGGAATATTTTTAGTTTTTAATGGTTTGTTGTGATAAAATACAATAGATCTACAATAGCTTTGAATATCTTCCTTTTCTATTTTGAGATGGCTGGATTGGTAAATCCTGCTGTTTGTCATCGTCCCATGGGCATGGTTAGGTGATGAAATCCCTTCCAATCTTCCTAATTCTCCTTCTTTGATAACTAGATTCATGAGAAGTTCAGAGATCTGACCGTCTCTTCTTCCAACTGGATAAGATAGGACTCTGATTCCGATTGTCCTTGAATCAAGCATAGTAGCATCATGAGAAGCTACAAGTGGATCCTTAGAAACCTTAGTTCCCACCTTTAAATTACAAGTTTTAATTAAATAATTCACAATTTCTCTCTCTACAATTTCATATTTAAATTCACATCTTCTTCTAGTTCTACTTCTAGTTGCTTTCATAATACACAAAAGATTAGTCCCTATGAATTCGACCTCGGTCTCACCGACAGTATTACTACATCGCGACCCTACACTTGGGGTTGTGAATAGGTACCGGTAGTTTAACCACAAATCCTAACCCCATGTGTGATTAGGTCACGTGAAACCCTCTAATGTGCGGACCATTATTCTGAAGTTACTGTTTATCAACCCTTTGGGGTCTTAGTTAATGATTAATGGTTGTGAATGGCTGCACGCATGATAACACGTCTATATATCAATTCTAATTGCAAATCATGTTATTACTTGCTTATTGATGCTCACATGCTCGATGAAATTCTTGAATGAATAAGTTACTAAATTTAGGGTTTATGTGAAATTTCATTATGATTGTCTAATGAATTGTTAATCCTTAGTTATGTTTAGAACTGCTTACGATGTTAGGTCAGTTGGCAAATCACCCAAACTAAGGGGTGGTCCAAGTTAAGTCGTGTTGAGAAGTGGAGCCACATCTAGGGCCACGCACGACCGATCGTGGCCCCTTCTCGACCGGTCGTGACCTGTCGTGGACTGGCTCGACTCATAGTCCAGCGAGCATCAATTTTGGATTCCAAGGTGCTCGACCGGTTGTGGCCCTTGCACGACCGGTCGTGGGGTCCTCTCGACCGGTTGTGCAGTCTGCTCGACCGGTCGTGGTTACGCAGATTCGTTTCTGAATTTGATGCAGACTACGAATTTTCGAGTCGCCTTTCACAAGGGTGCGAAAGGGAATTTGCCTAAACTATAAATAGGTGTCCCTAGGGCTATTCTAGGATTAAGGTGAATATTGGAAAGTTATTCTAAGGTGTGGGCAAAGGGTTTTCTCCGTATTTCCAAAGGAGAGGTTAGTATATTGCCTTGTAATCTTCGTTATTATTCATAGTGGAAGTTTACATCCGTGGTTTTTTTTTTTTTTTTTTTTACCTTAGTTTGGGGTTTTTCCACGTATATCTTGTCTTATGGTTTGTTTGAATTTCTTTGATCTGTTTCTAGTTTATATTTCTTCTTGTTTATTGTTTGTGGGTGAGACTTGAGATTGGATATAGGTTCACTGCGTTGTTGGCATGCTGCGCAACAACTGGTATCAAAGCTATTGATTTAGTTTTATTGGGAGAGATGACAGAAGAAGGGAAAACTAGAATTGAGAAGTTTGATCGTTCAAACTTTGCCTTCTGAAAGATGCAGATGAAAGATTATCTGTATCAAAAGGAGTTCTATATTCCTCTAAGAGGAAAAGAGAAGAAACTAGAAAAGATGACAGATGATGAATGGTTTTTACTGGATAGGAAAAGAGAAGAAACCAGAAAAGATGACAGATGATGAATGGTTTTTACTGGTATAATTCTCAGCGAAGAATCTAGAAGAAAGGCATCAGGAGTTTTAGGAGATTCAGGGAATGCTCTAAACGTTGAAGGAAGAGGAAGATCGTTGAACAAAGGAGGTAATAAACATGGGCGTTCTAAGTCGAGGAAGAAGTCGAAGGGACCGAAAGACAAAGACGAGCGTTGGCATTGTGGCAAGAAGAGGCACATAAAACGTGATTGCAGGACGCTCAAAAAACAAGAAGGAAGCTCTTAAGGTGGGAAGGATTCAGTGAATCTATCTGAGGAGAGTGACACAGAGACGTTGATCTTGTCTCTTGATACGAGGAATGAGTCTTGGGTTATAGACTCGGGTGCTTCATTTCATGCCACTTCGTATAAGGAAGTTCTGCGTAATTATGTGTTAGGTAACTTTAGGAAAGTCTACCTGAGTGATGATGAGCTGTGAAGTATTGTTGGAAAGGGAGATGTTCATATAAATCAGAAAGACGGAATGACATTGAAATTGAAGGATGTCAGACATGTATCAAGTTTGAGAAGGAATCTGATCTCAATGGGGCAGTTGGCCGATACCGGTTATGTGATGACATTCACCAGTGATTCCTGGAAGATCACAAAAGGTGCCTTGGTGATATCTCGAGGCAAGAAGGAAGGTACTTTGTACGTGACTTCAGGATCGTATAGTTCACTCGCAGTCGCATCAACTGGAGTGAATGGGTAATTATGGCATCAGAGGTTGGGACATTGAGTGAGAAAGGGATGAAAGTGCTATTGTCAAAAGGGAAGCTACCAAGGCTGAAATCTATTGACTTGGAATTCTGCGAGGACTGCATGTATGGGAAGTAGAAGAGGATAAGTTTCAAGAAGACGGGCCACGCTCCAAAAATGCATCTGTTGGAGCTTGTACACATTGATGTGTGGGGACCGGCACAGGTATTATCTCTTGGTGCTCATGTTATTTTGTTTCCTTTATTAATGATGCTAGTAGAAAACTGTGGGTCTATTTTTAAAACATAAATCTGATGTATTTGATGTATTTAAGAAGTGGAAAGTTATGGTAGAAAACGAGACAGGTAAAATAGTAAAATGTCTCAGATCTGATAATGGGGGAGAGTACCGTTATAAGAGATTTGAGGAATATTGTGCAGCAAATGGAATCAAACATCAGAAAATGATTCTAGAGACACTGCAATAAAATGGTGTGACTGAGTGTATTAACAGGATCATCCTTGAGCGCGCCAGAAGCATGAGGTTACATGTAGGATTGCCTAAAATCTTTTGGACAGATGCTGTGAATATTGCCGCATATCTCATCAATAGAAGCCCCTCAGCACCATTGGATGATGGGCTACCAGAAGAAACGTGGACTGAGAAAGAAGTGAACCTTGCACATCTCAGAGTGTTCGGTTGCACTTCATATGTTCACATTGATGCAGAGCACAGAAACAAGCTGGATGCGAAGTCCAGGAGGTGCACGTTTATAGGCTACGGGCAGCATGATTTTGGCTAAAGGTTTTGGGATGCAGAAAACAAGAAAATCATCAGAAGCAAGGACGTAGTCTTCTATGAAAAAGTGATGCATAAGGACAGTGTGCAGGAAAATAAGGCCGAGAAAAAAGAATTCATAGAGTTAGAAGAGTTACCGGACACGGGTGTTACAGCGCCACAGGATGATATGCACAGGAGCATTATGAGGCAGAGCCGCATACACCAGTTGTGAGGAGGTCTACTCAGGAGAGAAACCCACGGTCCGATACTCACCCTCCTTACATTATCTACTACTGATAGATAATGGTGAACCAAAGTGTTTTGAAGAGGCATTACAGTCAGATACACGGGTTAAGTGAGAGCAGGCCATGGATGATGAGATGGACTCTCTTGAGTCTAATCGTACATAGGAGCTAGTCACTCTACCTAAGGGTAAGAAAGCTCTTCATAACAAGTGAGTTTACAGACTGAAGGAGGAGTATGATGGTTCAAAATGGTACAAGGCTAGTTGGTTGTAAAAGGGTTTTAACAAAAGGTAGGTATCGATTTCACCGAAATATTTTCACCTGTGGTGAAAATGTCTACGATTCGCATGGTCTCGAGTATAGTGGCTACAGAGGACTTACATCTAGAGTAGCTAGTGTAAGTGCTATATTTTATATCCCTGTTTGTTGTCAAATTTATGGTGCCAAAATCTCTGTTTTATATCTTGCATAAGTGAAGCTCTCTCAAAAATCAACATTCATGAACAAGCTAAGCTCACAAGTATAAAGATCAAAGTTGAATGCAAGAACTACTCACAAGACATGACTCAAGCTTCAAGACTTCAAGAAGAGTATAAGTCAGTTCATAAAGAACTCAAGTCATGTACAAGGCAGTTCATGAAGAATTCAAGACACTTTCAAGATTGAGATATATCAAGACTTCAAGGCTCATACTTCAAGGTTGCTAGTTCCTAATGTTTCAATGTCCAGACTTCATGGTTGAAGTTTGACTAACCTTAGGTTGACCTTATAAGTAGGTCACTTTGGATACATAAATCAAATGTTTATTTTACATAAGTTTGGTCAGTTCTTCGACTAGTCCTAGGCCTTCTTCGACTAGTCCTAGAGTTGCTTCGACCAGTCTAAGAAATTCCTCGATAAGTCGTAAGTTTGTTACAAAAATCGGATATTTTCTGTTAGGCTTCGACTAGTCCAAGGATTTCTTCGACCGGTCGTAGGAACAGTATCGACTGGTTCTTCGACCAGTCGTAATTCTTCGACACAAAGTCCAGTGATAAATTCACAAGGTCTTCGACCAGTCGTAGGAGACCTACGACCAGTCGAAGGTGACCTACGACCAGTCGAAGGAGGTCTTCGACCAGTCGTAGAACGGTCAAAGCTTATCGCGCCTGATTTTTTTCAAATTTGTTATTTCTTCGACTAGTCGAAGGGTTCCTTAGACCAGTCTATGGTGCAATCTGCTCACCTATAAATAGAGCATGAAACTCAGAAGAAATCATCGAATTAATTAATCCTTTCAAGCCAATCTTCGTCGAACTTCTGAGAGATATTTCTGTGCTCCATCTAAGCTAAGTGTGCTTATTTAATATTCTCTTTCCTTAGCTTTATTTAATTGATTTTGTTTCTGCTATTCCAATCTAATTTGATAAGAAAAATCGCTATTCCCTTTTCTTTGGAATCAAAATCAATTAAGGCAAGTCCTACTTGGTTTAATTTAAAATCTGTTAGAATTAGAACCATTGTAATTGAGTACTGGACATTGAACTTGGACATTCAATCATCTACTCTGATTTGGTTCTACCGGGCTGCTACATCGAAGGAGATATTCAGGTATTTTACATTTAATTGTAAATTCCTTTCTGTTTTGGTTTCTTTCAAGATTTGCCAGAAAAATCTTGTTGTATTGGTTATCTGAGGAGAACCAGGAAAACTCAGAAGAAGGGGTTTTTTTATTATGTAAGCCCACAGACAAAGACACAATTGTAAAGGTTTTTGGTGAACCTGGAAAACCTAATTTGTTAGTGAACGCTAATATCCCCTGTGTGAGGATATTAGGAGTGGAGTAGCTTTTTGTGTGGCTGTTGTTTAACAGTTGGTGAACACACAAGCGAACCACTATAATCCCTAGTGTTATGATTGAATGATTTACATTTCTAATCTTTAATTATTCTTTTGTGGGATGTATGAATGTGGTGAATGTTGTAATCATTTAATTCAAGCTTTGTGAGAATTTTGTAATAGTTTAGAATTTACTTTCTGCTATTCCTTTATTTACTTGAATTTAAATTTCCTTTAAAGTTGTTCCAGCAAGGTTGCCCTGCCATTTTTATGGTGTATGGCTGTCCCTAGAACAATACATTTGTAATTACAATTTATTTCAATTAAGTTTGTATTCATTTCTTTATTCCTCTTTGGTTTGAGATTTGATACAAAAATCTTTCTAGAAATAAGGTTGTCCTACCATAAACTTTGGTTTTTGGTGAAAGGTTGTCCTTAGAACAACATTTGTATCAACCTCTCAAGATCTAAATTTTGAGGTTGTTTCACATACCTGTATTGTAATTTAATTTGGCTATCATATTCTTTTTAATTCCGCTGTTATAAGTTTTATTTGGCATTGTCCTATTCACCCCCCCTCTAGGACATATAGCTAGGCCTTTTCAAGTGGTATCAAAGCCTAATAGCTTGTTCTTATTGCTATTTATTTGGATTTATTTCCTGAGCTAACGATTTAAGCTATTTAAGATGTCAAATTTTGATAGCCTTTCAGTCACAAGGCCTCCACCATTTAATGGCTCTAACTATGCCTATTGGAAAGCCAGGATGAGGATCTTCCTCAAGTTAATGGATGAAAATGTGTGGCAAGCCACAGTGACTGAATGGAAACTTCCTGTCATGGAAGTTACTGGGGTTGATGGTTCAAAATCTATGAAAGTCACACCATATTACCAATGGACCACTCTTCAGAAAAGTGAGAGTAATGCTAATGCTAAAGCACTAAATGCAATTACTTGCGCACTATCACCGGATGAGTTCAAAAGAATCATTTCCTGTGATACTGCAAAGCAAGCTTGGGATATATTAGAAATGACACACGAGGGTACTACAATTGTCAAAAAATCTAAAGTCCAACTCCTCACAACCAGATTTGAAGAAATTCATATGGAGGAAAATGAAATGTTTATGGACTTTTACACTAGATTGAATGACATTGTAAACTCAATGTGGGGTCTTGGCGATAAAATCCCAGAAAGTAAAGTGTGTGCAAAAATATTACGCTCACTTCCTGAACGGTTCAATTCTAAAGTAACCGCAATCCAGGAACTTCGTGATACGGATAATATGAGGGTAGAAGAACTAGTTGGTTCTCTACAAACCTACGAGTTAAACTTTAAAACTCCTAAAGGTAAATCTATTGCACTTAAATCTTCTAAATTTAATACAGAAGAAAATTCTGATTCAGAAGATGATATGGCTCTTTTAGCTAAAAAATTTTACAAGATTTTCAAAAGCAAGAAAAGGGTTGATTTTCAAAAATCAAATGAGAAAAAAAAGTTTAGACCTAGATTTTGAAAATCTTTGAAAGATAGTCAATGTTATAATTGTCAAGAATATGGGCATTTAGCAAATAGATGTCCTAAAAAGGACAAACCTAAGAAGAAAGGTATGTTGGCTACATGGGATGAATCATCTGGTTCTGAAGCTTCTTCTGAATCAGAAGATTCTGAAACTGAGTTGAGCAATGAGGTTAAAGCTCTTATGACTCTAGCCAAATTCACATTTTCAGATAATGACTTAACAAGTGAAGAAAATCTGAGTAGTGATTGTGAAAATGAAGATGATCTTCAAGATGCTTACAATGCCCTATATAAGGAAAGTTGTAAAATTGTTGTCAAACTTAAACTTCAAAAAGAAAAGTTTTCTAAACTCAAAGAATGTTTTGAATCGCTTGTCTTAGAAAAATCACAAATTTTAGATTGTTTTGAAAAATCAAAATGCGATTTGGAATTCAAGAACTCCCTAATTATTGATTTGAAATCTGAAATTGAGAAACTCAAAACTGAAGTATCTTCTCTTCTGAGTCTAAAGGACACATGGAAATATGCCCAAGGAGATCCAAAGTTAGAAAAACTTTTATCCGGGTCAAGAAAATGTGGCGATCTATCCGGATTGGGATATGATAAAAATCTATCTCCTAAACAAAAGTATACTCCTCCTATGTTTGTTAAAGGAGAGTCCTCAAACTCAAAAGGGAAAAGTACTTATCAAGATTTTTCTAGAAATTCAAAAACTTTTCAAAAACCTAGAAGCAGTCATGTTAACTTTAATCAGAAACGAAATCCACTAGCTGAAAAGATAGTTGATTTACTCAAGGAGCTCATAAAATCTAACTCTATAGGTCATTCTTACAACTATAATCATAAGAAGACCAACTATGTTCCTAAACCTAAAACAGTTATGAAATGGGTTCCAAAAGTCACTTGCTTGGTTGCTCACATTGCTTTCAAAGCAACAAGTCATTCAAAATGGTACCTAGACAGTGGATGCTCCAGGCATATGACATGGGACAAAGCTTTATTCACCGATCTGAAAGATATGACTGATGGTTCAGTCATATTTGGTGATGGTAGCAACTGCAAGATTATAGGCCAAGGTACGGTTCAACTTTTTAATCTTCCTGTGTTTAAAAATGTCTTATATGTTGAAGGCTTAAAACATAACTTGCTTAGTATATCATAAATATGTGATAATAACCATAGTGTTCGGTTTTCTAATCAAAGTTGTGAGATACTAAATAATAAGGGTTCTGTAATATTAACTGGACGTAGAACATCTGAAAATTGTTATATTATTAGCGAATCCAGCTCATCTAATCAAACATGTCACATGGTCCATACAGACGAGACTAATTTATGATACAAACGTCTTGGACATGTACATTATCGAAATTTATATAGATTGAGCAAACGAGAACTTATAAGAGGTTTACCCAAACTTCAGAAATTAGATAAAATATGTGGTGAATGCCAGATAGGCAAACAAACAAGGAACTCACATAAAAAGGTGAATTCAAATACCACATCAAGACCACTCGAACTCCTCCACATGGATCTGATAGGACCTACCAGAACGGAAAGTCGTGGTGGGAAAAAGTATATCTTGGTAATAGTTGATGACTTTACCAGATTTACATGGGTAGTCTTTTTAAGGGATAAATCTAAAACCCTTGAAGAAGTAAGTAAAGTTCTCAGAAGGATTTAAACTGAAAAATGTTCTCAAATCAGTAAGATTCGTAGTGATCATGGGTCTGAATTTGAGAATAGCAATTTTGAGAAGTTCTGTACCGACTAAGGAATATTACGTGAATTCTTTGCTCCCAAAACTCCACAACAAAATGGAATTATTGAAAGAAAGAATAGAGTACTTCAAGAAATGGCTAATGTCATGTTGAATAGCATGAAGCTCTCTAAAAATCTTTGGGTTGAAGCAGTCAACACAGCTTGTTATATTATTAACCGAGTCTACACTAGCAAAGATAATAATAAAACGGCTTACGAATTGTGGTTCAATAAAAAGCCTACAGTTAAATACTTTCGAGTTTTTGGTAGCAAATGCTATATTTTACGTGATCGTGAAAATTTGGGAAAATTTGATACAAAAAGTGATGAAGGGATTTTCCTAGGATATTCCTTAAACAGTCGTGCTTATAGGGTTCTGAACAAAAGGACTGGTGTGATTCAAGAATCCATCAATGTTGTCATTGATGATCACTTAAATAAGCCTATCTCTAATTCAGATAATGATGAAGTTTTAATCATTGATAAACCCAATACTTCATCAAATTAGACTGAATCTGAATTGAGGACTGTTAAAGATCATCCAACCACTCAAATTCTTGGAAACCCTCTCACTGGTGTTCGCACCCATAGACAACTTGAGGATTTATGTAATTATGTATGTTTTACATCCCAAATAGAAACATCTAATATAAAAGAAGCTCTTACTGATGAGAACTGGATTGTTGTGATGCAAGAAGAACTTAACCAATTCGTAAGAAATGATGTTTGGTATCTCGTACCAAGACCTAAAGATAAACACATCATTGGAACAAAATGGATTTTGAAAAATAAGTCTGACGAATGTGGAAATATAATTAGAAACAAGGCTAGACTAGTGGTACAAGGTTATACTCAAATTGAAAGAATTAATTTCGATGAAACCTTTGCACCAGTAGCTCGTCTTGAATCTATCAGACTATTTATATCCATTGCATGTTTTAGAAAGATAAAAATCTATCAGATGGATGTGAAAAGTGCTTTTCTAAATGGCGATTTACATGAAGAAGTCTATGTTGAACAGCCAATGGGCTTTAAAGATCCCAAAAATACTGATCATGTGTATCGGCTTAAAAAGGCACTTTATGGATTAAAACAAGTACCTAGGGCATGGTATGAGAAACTAACCAAATTTCTTTTAAGTCACAATTTTCAAATGGGATCTGTGATAAAACTCTATTTGTTAAAAAACATAATGATCATATCTTAATAGTACAGATATATGTTGATGATATCATCTATGGTTCAACTTGTACTAACTTGACTACTGAGTTTGCAGACTTGATGAAATCACAGTTTGAAATGAGCATGGTTGGAGAATTGACTTATTTTCTTAGTTTGCAAGTTAAGCAGCAACCTGAACGAATATTCATCTCTCAATCTAAGTATGCTTTGAATCTAATCAAGAGATTTGGATTTGAGAATGGCAAGAATTTCGATACTCCTATGAGTACTACCCTGAAACTCTCAAAAGACTATAATGGTAAAAATGTTGATTCAAAACTTTATCGGAGTATAATTGGTAGTTTGTTATATTTAACTGCTAGTAGACCTGATATTTCTCTAAGTGTTGGTATTTGTGCAAGATATCAATCTGATCCTAAAGAATCACACTTGATTGTTGTCAAGAGAATTATTAGATATGTCGCAAGTACTGTAAATCTTGGTCTCTGGTATCCTCATGAGACTAGTGTCCAATTAGCTGGGTACTCGGATGCTGACTGGGGTGGTAATCTAGATGATAGAAAATCAACCAGTGGTGGTTGTTTTTACATTGAAAATTGTCTAGTTTCCTGGTTTAGTAAGAAACAAAATTCTATATCACTTTCAACAGCTGAAGCTGAGTATTTTGCAGCTGGTAATGCATGTATACAGCTTGTTTGGATGCAACGAATGCTGAGTGATTATGGAATTAAACAAGATTCTATGTTATTGCATTGTGATAATTCCAGTGCAATAAATATTTTAAAAAATCCTATTCAGCATTCTCGTACAAAGCACATTGACATTAGATTTCATTATATTAAGGAATTGGTAGAAGAAAAAGTTATATCTTTAGAATATATTCCTACTGAAGATCAAAGAGCTGATATTTTCACAAAACCTCTTGATAAAATTAGGTTTAATAAGATGAAATTTGATCTTGGCATGTGTATTTCAAAATGATTATTTATGCCTACTTGTATCATAGTGTATATATTTTCTAGGTTTAAATTCATTTTCTTTAAAAAATTGCAAGAAATATGCTTTTTTTGGACTTCCTTCGACCTATCGTAAATACCTACGACCAGTCATAGATCTCGGAAATCACTTAAATTTGGAGATTTTTGCTTTCTTCCTCATTTCCTTTTTTCTCTCAAAGGAGCGGAGCTTCGACTTGTCGAACCCACCATCTTTGTTCTTCAAGGTTAGTATTTCATTTACATTTTTATTGCAAATCAGTGTCTTGATTACTCTCTTGTCTAACTTGAAGCTTTCTATTTTGGATTTCATTGAGATTTGGGGTTTGATTTTTGAAAAATCTGTTTTGAAGAAACCCACTTCTCAATCCTTTGCAACTTCTTAATTTCTTGATATCCTTGTTGCAAATGGCTTTTAGAGGTAAAAAATCTACTTCCCGTGGTCCTTCTACTTCCTCCAGATTGACAAAACGTCATCTTCTTGAGCCTACAAATGATCCTTCTTATGTTGTAGATCTTAAAGCTCGTAATGTGATTGTTGAACATCCTGTTGATGTTAATCATATTGCACCTTTTGGTATCCTACCTTTGCTTGAAGCTGTAGGTTGGGCTAACTTATTGCATTGGGGTGGGCCTGCATACCGGTCCATTGATCAATCCATGTTCACATGCATAAGTGACTTCTCACTAGATAGTTTAACTTTTAAAATATCTACTAGTGAAGGGCCATTTGAAATTGATAGACATTTAATTTCAGCCCTTATGGAGATTCCTGTAAATGATGAGGGTATTCCTATCCATAATCTAACTGATAAACCCTCAATTTCTGAAAAACGTATGCTTACTAGAGATTTGTGTAACATGAATGTTCAATGGACACGTAAAGGGAATGCGCTCCCCGCAAGGTTTTTGTTACCCAAATACAGAGTGCTCCATAGAATCTTTGTGTCTAATCTGTATCCTCGGTCAGGTAATAAAACTGACTTGACCTCTTTTATGGTACGTATTATTCATGCTATTGCCAGTGGTACTCAGATTTGTCTCCCATCCTTAATCTGTCATTTTCTTCTTCAGTTTCGACTCCATCCTGGTCATAGTGATATCCCTTTTGGTTACTTAATGACTGTTTTAGCCACACATATATTGGTCGATATGCCTGTTAATGAAGCTCCTATTCATCATCTGATTTTCAACAACACTAATCTCAATAAGATGAAGCTGGATTTACTTCCTGAACAAGGTGGTAATGGTGGTGGTGGTGGTCATGAAGAAGCAAGGGATGACATTAATATGGATGATATCTTTGAGGAACTGGATTCTGATTCGACAAATGATCCAGATTTTGTACCATCTGATTTTGATGCACGTCTGAGTGCATTGGAGGGTAAAGTTGAGAATTTGAATGAAAAATTAGAAAACATGTCTGTTACTCGTGATTCTCAATTCAAGTACATGCGGAAATATCTTCGACGATTAAACAAAGGCATGCACCAACTTGATCCCTCAATTCCTGCTCCGTCTTCTAGTTCTAATTCTAACTAGTCTTTATGGGATTTTCTGGTCTGTAATAACCTTATAATTTAGCACTTGGTTGACTGAATTTTAGTTGGATACTTTCACTGTTTTATGCTGGATATTTATTTTATATAAAGCCATGAAGAGTATCTCTATATCTGTTTTGCTTTCATCTTATAACTCCTCTAGTTTACTCTCATATATCTCCTTTGTCATATTGTGACAAAAAGGGGGAGAATGGTTTGTTCTTAACTTAACGATGTGAGAGGTGATAGGAGTAGCATTGGTTATGTTACTCAGGGGGAGTTTGAATGTTGAATGAGTTTGGATGTTGATTATTGAAGTGTTTATGTTTATCTTGGTTATGTGTTTTGATTATTGAAGTGTTTATGTTTATCTTGGTTATGTGTTTTGTCACTAATTTGACAAAGGGGGAGATTGTAAGTGCTATATTTTATATCCCTGTTTGTTGTCAAACTTGTGGTGCCAAAATCTCTGTTTTATATCTTGCATAAGTGAAGCTCTCTCAAAGATCAACATTCATGAACAAGCTAAGCTCACAAGTATAAAGATCAAAGTTGAATGCAAGAACTACTCACAAGACATGACTCAAGCTTCAAGACTTCAAGAAGGGTATAAGTCAGTTCATAAAGAACTCAAGTCATGTACAAGGCAGTTCATGAAGAATTCAAGACACTTTCAAGATTGAGCTATATCAAGACTTCAAGGCTCATACTTCAAGGTTGCTAGTTCCTAATGTTTCAATGTCCAGACTTCATGGTTGAGGTTTGACTGACCTTAGGTTGACCTTATAAGTAGGTCACTTTGGATACATAAATCAAATGTTTATTTTACATAAGTTTGGTCAGTTCTTCGACTAGTCCTAGGCCTTCTTCGACTAGTCCTAGAGTTGCTTTGACCAGTCTAAGAAATTCCTCGATAAGTCGTAAGTTTGTTACAAAAATCAGATATTTTCTGTTAGGCTTCGACTAGTCCAAGGATTTCTTCGACCGGTCGTAGGAACAGTGTCGACTGGTTCTTCGACCAGTCGTAATTCTTCGACACAAAGTCCAGTGATAAATTCACAAGGTCTTCGACCAGTCGTAGGAGACCTACGACCAGTCGAAGGTGACCTACGACCAGTCGAAGGAGGTCTTCGACCAGTCGTAGAACGGTCAAAGCTTATCGCGCCTGATTTTTTTCAAATTTGTTATTTCTTCGACTAGTCGAAGGGTTCCTTAGACCAGTCTATGGTGCAATCTGCTCACCTATAAATAGAGCATGAAACTCAGAAGAAATCATCGAATTAATTAATCCTTTCAAGCCAATCTTCGTCGAACTTCTGAGAGATATTTCTGTGCTCCATCTAAGCTAAGTGTGCTTATTTAATATTCTCTTTCCTTAGCTTTATTTAATTGATTTTGTTTCTGCTATTCCAATCTAATTTGATAAGAGGAATCGCTATTCCCTTTTCTTTGGAATCAAAATCAATTAAGGCAAGCCCTACTTGGTTTAATTTAAAATCTATTATAATTAGAACCATTGTAATTGAGTACTGGACATTGAACTTGGACATTCAATCATCTACTCTGATTTGGTTCTACCGGGCTGCTACATCGAAGGAGATATTCAGGTATTTTACATTTAATTGTAAATTCCTTTCTGTTTTGGTTTCTTTCAAGATTTGCCAGAAAAATCTTGTTGTATTGATTATCTGAGGAGAACCAGGAAAACTCAGAAGAAGGGGTTTTTTTATTGTGTAAGCCCACAGACAAAGACACAATTGTAAAGTTTTTGGTGAACCTGGAAAACCTAATTTGTTAGTGAACGCTAATATCCCCTGTGTGAGGATATTAGGAGTGGAGTAGCTTTTTGTGTGGCTGTTGTTTAACAGTTGGTGAACACACAAGCGAACCACTATAATCCCTAGTGTTATGATTGAATGATTTACATTTCTAATCTTTAATTATTCTTTTGTGGGATGTATGAATGTGGTGAATGTTGTAATCATTTAATTCAAGCTTTGTGAGAATTTTGTAATAGTTTAGAATTTACTTTCTGTTATTCCTTTATTTACTTGAATTTAAATTTCCTTTAAAGTTGTTCCAGCAAGGTTGCCCTGCCATTTTTATGGTGTATGGCTGTCCCTAGAACAATACATTTGTAATTACAATTTATTTCAATTAAGTTTGCATTCATTTCTTTATTCCTCTTTGGTTTGAGATTTGATACAAAAATCTTTCTAGAAATAAGGTTGTCCTACCATAAATTTTGGTTTTTGGTGAAAGGTTGTCCTTAGAACAACATTTGTATCAACCTCTCAAGATCTAAATTTTGAGGTTGTTTCACATACCTGCATTATAATTTAATTTGGCTATCATATTCTTTTTAATTCCGCTGTTATAAGTTTTATTTGGCATTGTCCTATTCACCCCCCCTCTAGGACATATTGCTAGGCCTTTTCAGCTAGATGTTAAGATAGCTTTTCTTCATAGGGACCTTGAAGAAGAGATATATATGCATCAGCCGACAGGATACGTGGCACCAGGAAAGGAGAACAAGGTGTGTAGACTGAAAAAGAGTCTATATGGCCTGAAGCAGGCCCCGAGGCAGTGGTATAAGAAGTTCGACAGTTTCATGTCGGGAAACGGTTAGGAGATGTCATGTAGACAACTATTGTTATTTGAAGAAGTTTGATACGTCGTACATCATCCTTCTTCTATACGTTGATGATATGCTTGTGGCCGGTTCAAGCATGAAGGACATCTCAGATCTCAAAAGACAAACTGTCTAGAGAATTTACCATGAAGGATTTCGGAGCTGCAAAACAAATCCTATGCATGAGGATAAAGCGTGACAGGGAAAACAAGAAATTAGTTTTATCACAGGCAGAGTACATAGCCAAGGTACTTGATCGATTCAATATGGGAGGTGCTAAGCCGGTTAGCATTCCATTAGCAAACTTGTAACGCCTTGAAAATTGGGGGTCGAGCAGGAGCCCAACTCCCGAGTTCTAACACATCACTTATGCAACATAGATAATGATAATTAAATGTTGTCCGTATTAGTGCATTAAACATAAATAAGATTATACCAAAACAACATATCATACTCCAGAGATAAATGAATTACACAAGCGAAAGACTATGATAAGTATATAAAGTATATAACTAATTGTAATTCTCCTGAGTATGATCATGTTACCAGGTCAATTAATTACATATAAAGTTTTCAAAATATACAAAATATGTAATGTCATCTAGTCATCATCCCAGTAATCCCCATCGATTAGAACATGGCCTACATAGACCCGCCTGATAGATGCATATAGGAGAACTCCTCCTCATCATCATAAAAGTCCGGCTCCGCTATGTAAGCATCGCTATCATCTGTAACTACAATAAGGTTTGGTTGGTGTTTAAAGCACCGTCCCAAAACGTGGGAGTGAGTGATCAACTCAGTGGAGCTATAAAGCAAAGGTTAACATGTTATCAATTTAGTCAAGCAGTAATGATAAATCAGTACAACACTCATGTCCTAAATACTCTTTTTAATGCAAAGATGATATGCGATAATGATGTATGCCCTCGCCTGCACTTCCTCTACGACATCATCTCACGATCGCGGCATGCAACACTCCCGCTGTGCTCAACTCCAACGCCAAAGGCACATGCAATGTGGTGCATGCACATGATTAGCCAAGTTCTTAATTAGGCATATTCATACAGCAGGATTGGGAAGTTAAGGTACCTCCCTTATATCATTTCCCAAACAATGATCCATCTAGGGTCGTCAATCCTAGTTAATCACATACGATAAACAAGTTCTAGGTCGTTACGGGGAGGCTCGTCACCATCAGCGCAAGCCTAGCTTATACGCGAAGCAACTACGGAAAGGCTCGTCGCTTTAGCGTAGTCCTAGTGTATACTTGAGGTCACTATGGGCTTGCCACCTGATCATAAGCCGACAGTTCGAATACAGTGTCCCATACCACCGTATTCGGCTCATGAGTTTAGGTTGTTCACTGGTTACTACGGGAAGGCTCGTCTCCCCAACGAGGTCGACAGCTAGACCACGGTGTCCTATACCACCATGCCCGGCTCATGAGTCTTAGCGGATCGAGGTACCAAGGTTAAACGGGCTTTTCATTAGTGAGTTTGGTACCTTAGATTCATGTAGTAGCGTCCATACATGGTGAACATTCATCGGGCCAATCGGGTTACTTGACAAACTCGACTGGCACGACCGTGCGTTGAATTAATCAACATGGAGCGCATATGCACTCATTGTGGCCTAACCACTGTCGTTAATCTCCGTATGACTCAGACTCATCGAACGTATCTGTCATGGGTAAAATAGTTCGGCCACCGATCATAAACCGTTACCGATTGCCTAGACTACATCGTAGCCCCAAATCACACTCCAAGCAATAGGATTCACATGCGATAATCAAAGACAGCATGTGACAAAAAATCTAAGCATGAATCTCATTTGAGCATTTCAACAAACAAGTAGTACACATGTTATCACACATAGACAATTTATCCATAAATCACATAATAGTAAGATAGGTTACGTAAAGGAAGCTATAACTATAAATAAGGGAATTAAGAATCCTATCTCAACACCCTCATTAAATACATTCCAACAGGCATTTTCTCATTCAGGCATTTTGTCAAACGCTTACACTACACACATCACATACATGTAATAAATCAGTTAAAACACATATTATAGCAAATCCTTTCACAGGGGATTTGCCACACGTACAACAATCAGGTATTCTCAAACATCAATCATAACAAGCACAAATCATAATTCAATTTACATACAATTATTTCAACAAACACTTAGAATGCATTAAAATCAACGTAGTTTACATATATGTGTAATATATGAAAAACATCGTATCTAAGTATATGTGATAGCAATCAAGTCAGACATAAATCATTGCTGACATTGGAAGCCTTGAAAACCATAACGTAAACGTTTATAGTCCACACCTTTCGCCGGTAAACTCGTAATGAACTCAGTTTATATACTGAGTCTTTGTCAACGGCACAACGACAACTTATAGCATGAAATATGTTAGTTATTTCATCACTGCTCTATTTGAATCCCTAAAACAGGTTAGGGTTAGGATTTCTTACCCAAGAACAGAGTCGAAATCGCCGGGATAGCGATTCAGAAAGGCTAATTCAGCTCGTGGAGTGATGAGATTGAATCCCAGGAACAAACCCTCATTCTCTCTCTCTTCTCCTCACTTTCTTCTTCTCTTTTCTCTCTCTTCTCTCTCCTAGGGTTTGGAATTCTTATGGTAAGGGAGAGAGAGGGTTTAAGGCCTTATATAGGCCCAAAACTGATGGGAATGGCCTAAGGGCCATGGTATACTTAGGTTATACCCAAAAGTTGATTGTTTCAGTCCAACAGAGCACATCTAGAGGCCCTTTTTTTGCGTACGGTCCGTAGTAAGTTTCCTAACATTGGATTTAGGTCAAGTTAAGTTTTCAGTCCGATCGAATTTGTGGATCGACCGTGGCAGACCATTTTCAGTTCAACGGTCATCGATACTCGATCAAGGCCACAAGCACACTGACATGTGTTAAAAATTTTCCTGATTTGAGGGTGTAATTAGGTCAGATTATGACGGTCTAAATCCTTAAATTTGGCTCGCAAGTGAACGACCCAGATCACTTAAATCTGAGTTCGTTTTCTAAATATATTCGCGTTTCTCACATGCTTCGCTCCGGGCTCAAGTTGCGCGTTTCTAGATACTGTTAGGACTTGATTTTCAAGATGGTTATCAAGTCCAGCGAGGCGATCATAATTGTATAGTTTCGTAGTCATCAGACTTTCGACGCGCGATTCAGGTCCGATGCGGAGTTTCAAGCTGCTCCCGAGAGCAACAGGGTTTAGAGATTGATTCTAGGTTTTTAGGTAATGTAGCGTCAACGGTTCTACTGGTTTTGGGTCTTACAGATCGTATTTAAAGTGGTTAGTGCTAATTTCACAGATAATCTAGTTTATCACTTAGTTAATTCTCGCCTAATTTCTAAAGGATTTTGTCCTGAGTGATTTCTGCCTGAGGTGGTACTCGGGTCTTTGTATAGATTTTTCTGAGACGTTACATAACCACTTCAAGCTATTTAAGGAGCAAGGTGCAAAGACGCAGGAGGAACTGGACTACATGACTAAAGTCTCATACGCATCAGCTATTGGGAGTCTCATGTATGTTATGGTGAGCACAAGGCCAGACATTGCTCAAGCAGTGGGAGTTGTTAGCAGGTTCATGAACAACCTTGGGAATGAACACTGGGAAGCTGTGAAGTGGATTCTTAAGTACCTAGTAGATACTAAGGATGTAGGGCTATGTTATGGTGGATCGAAAATCAAGCTATAAGGCTATATGCATTCAGATTTGGCAGGAGATATCGACAGCAAAAGAAGCACTACATGTTATGTTTTTTCTCTGGGTAGTGCTGCAGTCAGTTGGGTCTCTTAATTACAGAAGATAGTATCTATCAGTACGACAGAAGCAGATTATGTAGCGCTTATAGAAGCGTGCAAGGAGATGGTGTGGATGCAAGGTTTCTTGGAAGAGCTGGGTAAGAAGCAAAAAGATTGCAAATTGTACAGTGACAGTTAGAGTGCAATACACTTGGCTAAGAATTCAGTCTTTCATTCAAGGACCAAGCATATTGTCATCAGATATCACTTCATACGTTCGTTACTGGAAGATGGATCGATTACTCTGGAGAAGATTCATATAAGTGAGAATCCTACAGATATGCTGACTAAGGCGATCACACGGGACAAGCTGAAACTCTGTTCAGCTTTGATTGGTCTTCAGGCTTGAAGACGGGGAGGTGATGCACTCCGGATGTATAAGACGAAGGTTTATGGCGATGTGTTTTCAAGTGGGAGATTGTTGAGAAGTGGAGCCACATATGGGGCCGCGCACGACCGGTCGTGGCCCATTCTCGACCGGTCGTGGAGCCCACTCGACCGTCGTGACTAGTCGTGGACTGGCTCGACTCAAAGTCCAGCGAGCATCAATTTTGGGTTCCGAGGTGCTCGACTGGTCGTGGCCCTGACACGACCGGTCATGGGGTCCTCTCGATCGATCGTGCAGTCTGCTCGACCGGTCGTGGTTACGCAAATTCGTTTCCAAATTTGATGCGGACTACGGATTTTTGAGTCGCCTTTCGTAAGGGTATGAAAGGGAAGTTACCTAAACTATAAATAGGTTCCCTAGGGCTATTCTAGGGTTAAGGTGAATATTGGGGAGTTATTCTAAAGTGTGGGTAAAGGGTTTTCTCTGTATTTCCAAAGGAGAGGTTAGTATATTGCCTTGTAATCTTTGTTATTTTTCATAATGGAAGTTTGCATTCGTGGTTTTTTTTTACCCTAGTTTAGGATTTTTCTACGTATATCTTGTCTTATGGTTTGTTTAGATTGCTTTGATCTGTTTCTAGTTTATATTTCTTCTTGTTTATCTTTTGTGGGTGAGACTTGAGATTGGATCTCGATTCACTGCATTGTTGGCGTGCTACGCAACAAGTCAGTCACCCTACGCTTGTTCGATCGACATACATCGAACATGGACGACCGACAATAGTTGGACTACGCAAGATGGTTACACCCAATGCCGGTTGTGCAAGGATTCTCCCAAGTCAATCAAATTAGTCTAACGGTCGACTGATCATGTATGTTTACAATGTATGACAATGACCAATTTAATTTAGGATACCCCCGCTCCCATTGAATGAGTTACTTATAACCGTTAGCGATACGATTCTATAAGGACTCATGAGCCGAGCATGGTAGTATTAGACATCGTGTTTGAACTGTCGGCTTATGCTGAGGTGACATGCTTGTTATATTAGTAAAAAATTGGGTGACGAGCCTACCATATTGGTACAAAATTGGGTAATGAGCATTCCCATAGTGACCATTAAGCATTTGTGAAGACTATGAGCCTTACGTATTATAAATGGAATTGATGTTGTGACTTTACCACATTTATGTTTGGGTGATGACCCTTACATTATTTGTGGTCATCCTTGAGTGATGAACCTTAAAATAGATCAATGGACATATGTGAGGAGCCGCTACGGCTGCATCGAGCCTCGTGATCTGGGTAGATACTTATAATATAAAGACGGTATCTTGGCTTTGCCAATCTACTATATGAATTGAGATTAATAATCACTTGGCTAATCATACCTATCAATCGTATTGCACTAGATTAGGCTATTGTGATTTGGTGTTGGAGTCACGTGATAAGGGAGTGTTGACATTTGCGAAATAGGTGTTGAAGTCACTTGTAAGGGAGTGCTGGATTATAAGGCGTATGTATCATTTTAAAATATTATTCGTGCATTTAAAAAAAGTATTTAGGAATTGTTTGTTTACCTGCTTTATCATTATTTGCACTTATTGAATTGATAACATGTATACCTTAGAATTATTGAAACCACTGAATTAGCTACTCACTCACACCTGGAACGGTATTTTAAAACACCAATTAGATGCTACTACTGATGCAGGTACCACCGAGACTGATAAATTAGAAGAACATAGTGGACCCTGTTGATGGCGCTCCGTACTTCAATTTGTCGGATGTGTAGGCTTGGGCGGATTGCCTCGCTTCTATCCTTTTGGTACCTTTTGAGAATTGGTATTTTGGACTTCGTAGTCGGGTGGACTCCATTTGTTATGTTGTTAAATGTTTATTGTAGCTTGTGTAGTTCTCATTTGAGTGAATACTACTTTTATAACTATATATTTTGAGTATTATATTTCTAAATTTAATTATTTCTGTTTAACTTTTGATGCCGCTGATTTAAAGCTATTTTGTTTATTAATTATGTGTGAATGTTAATTGGACTGTGCGGGCATGTGTAAATGTTAACCGGTGAACAACTTATAAACATTTGACCAAGTTTTTCCTGCACTATGGATTTTTTTTTTTTTTTTTCTTGTCCATTTGTGGCCAACTGATTGGTGGACAATTATTTCGTGAACAGGACGGATGAAATGGACTTAATACAGTGGTGTCATTAGAACAAGTGGTTGGTTGCATGTACATCAACCGACTTATATGCGCGTGTGATCTTAGGTAAATGATCCAGTGCCCTTAGGGAGTATAAGTTACAGTGCTCTTAGCTGTGTCAGGAAATCCAATTCAGCGATCTAGACCGTTCATTAGGTCAGGCACATTTTTAATGGGCTCCCATGTCAAAAATACAACCTTCAAATGATTCTAACCATCCAGAATTGCCCATAAAATGGACGGCCAATGTCGTTTATGGAAATCAGGCATACTCCACAATCCGATCCATCTAACTTTGGGGCACATGATTTCTTATGATTTTAAAACTCACTTATATCAGAGAATCCCTACCATTCCATTCATAACTTGAAAAATAGATGGCTAAAAAAGAAAGAAAGCCAAACATCATCCAATCAGCTTAAGTCCCTCAGATGTACGGTGAACTTAATAGACGGTTACGATCGATTCCCTACCTCTAAGTGCCCCAATGCAGCTAATAAGTGCACTCGTTCATGATCAAAATGAAATAACTAGACGAACGGACGAGTCCGTACGGTGCCTTTATAATTTTCGCTAGCCGAAAACCCATTTCGCAAAAAGCGTCCTTTTACGGTTCGGCAGCTGCTATTTTTATCAAAATACCCTTCGACTGTTAGGGTAAGCAGCTGTAGATGAGGGGTATTTTGGTCCTTTTAAATTCGTCCGTACAACCCTAGTCCAGTGTCACCATTAAGATTTCTCTGCGGCGAATGAAATTGCTAGCCTCTCTCACACATGACTTTCTTAAGGAGAATACTCTCTGTAAGCACCCTAAGTTATACTGCTCTTACTTCCATCTGTTTACTTAAACAATTCATTTGAATGATCTGAACCGTCCATTAAGTTCAAACACATTTCACAACCTTCCATAAAAAAATTACACTAATCTGAAGATCCAGTCCATCATTAATTAACGTTATTTTGTATAACCACCCTTTTTCCAAGCCATGAACGTGATGGTTACAATTACCTAACAAAAGCACTTCTTTTAATCATAACTAATCAATGATGGTCCCCACCAAATAGATCTGATTTATCCATAAACGATCTTGACCGTCAATATTAAAATCCATGAATCAAATATTTCATATTTGTCTCATCCATGTCACATTACTATGGTAGCCTATAAAATCTACATAATACCTAATGAACAGTTCAGATCAACGGATTAGGCTGTCCAAGTGTCATAATTCATCCAGGAGCACTATAACTTATAGTAGTATCAGTACCGGAGCATTTGTATTCTTTATACTGTGATATAATAGATTTAGCAAAATCCTCTAACTTATCAACGAACTCTATCTTATCTACGGAAGATAAATTAGTCAAAATTGGAGGGTATTTTGGTAACTTCCTTAACGAAGAAAGATGCAGAGAAAGGTCCGAGACAAGCTTATCCACTTCCGCCTTTATAAAGGCAGAGAAGGCTCGAATAACACCCACACAAGCATCAGAAGACCGAGAGCCCATTCAAAGAGAAAGAAAGCCCATACAAGCAAAAAAAAAAAAAAAAAAAAAGCCCAATTACTGAGATTTCTCCTCCTCCCATGGCCGGAAAAAGCTACTTCTCTAAGCGTGCCTACCGGTTCTTAGCCGGAGACAGAGAAACCCCACCGAATTCCGACGCCTGCAGCGTCGAATTCGATGAAGCCGATGTCTGGAATTCGCACCCCCAGCAGCAGGAATTCAAGAAGCAGATGCCGAGTTCAAGAATCTTGAAGAAATCGACGAAGAGGGTTGAGAGTGATGATCGGACGGCTGCGTCGTCGCTGCCGGTGAATATCCCTGATTGGTCGAAGATTCTTCGGGAGGATTGCAGGGATTCGAGGAGGGAATTCGAGGGGGATTCGGATGGAGAAGAGGAAGAAATGAGGATTCCACCGCATGAGTTTCTGGCGAAGCAGTTCGCGCAGACGAGGATCGCTTCGTATTCTGTTCATGAAGGGATTGGGCGGACGCTGAAAGGTAGGGATTTGAGTCGTGTGAGGAATGCGATTTGGGAAAAAACAGGTTTCGAAGATTAAGAGAAAGGAGAAAAAAAAAAGAGACCCTATTCGGAGAGAGAGAGAGAGAGAGAGAGAGAGAGAGAGAGAGAGAGAGAGAGAGAGAGAGAGAGAGAGAGCTCAGAAAATTCATTTCAATCTCTTCTGTTTTCTTTCTTTCTTTTTGTTTTTGTTGGATTTTGGGGTATTGGGTAAATGGGTTTCATCAGAACTGATGATTCGTGGGTGTTATTCTAACTTTATAGAGATTGTATTTGAATTTGCAGAGGAAATCTAAATGTTTTTTTTTTTATTTTTATTTTTAATTCTTTCTTTTCTTCTTTCTTTAATCTTTTCTTTCTAATAAATATCATATTTTACTATATTAGTTTTCATTTCTCTGATATATATATATATATATATATATATACACACACACACACACACACACACACACTTTCTCCATGGAACAGCTTGAGGAAGACGAGGCCATTTTTGTAATTTCGTAAGAGGTTGGGATGCATGTAAAACATAGCGACGGACGTTAGAATTTATTCATGCGTCGATGGTTTTGAACGGTTGTCCATTGTTTTGTGTGGGGCCCACCTATTCATCGGCCTCGTCCCACCAGGATGAAGGGACACACCAAGGTCGGTCAATCAAAGAGTCTTAGTCATGATTTAACATTATTTGTATGGAGTGGGTGCGAGTAGATGGATGGACTCATCACGTGGCCCACCATGTTTGTAGGGTCACCATGTTGTATATGTTCTGTCCATTTCATTCATCAAATATGGCCCACTAAGATGGATGGACAATGCTTTCCGTTTCATTCGAAAACAGCCGCTGACCGTCCAATCGACCTAAATGAATTTTGCTATGAGCCTGAGCGGTGCACCCTATGAACTGGACAGGTGTCATGCACTGATTATGGTGAGTCTCAAAGAGGATGACGCTCTTCTCTGACACTAGTGTCAGTTAGTCGCGGATTCCCTCGGAAGCCTTTAGCAGGAAGTTACTGCGTTAGGAACCTACGTGGGGCCCACCGTGATGTACGTTAGAAATCCGCCCATCGTGATGTACGTGAGAAATCCACTCCGTCCATACGTTTTGTGAGATCATTTTATGACATGAGGACAGAAATGAGCTGGATCCAAACGTGAGGATTAAACGTCCATAGTTGAAATATTCGTGAAGATTGAGCTGTATGGATGGCATTTAAACATCACTATCGATCCCATGAAGGTTTCAACGGTATGGATGGCATTTAAACATCACTATCGATCCCATAAAGGTTTCAACGGTATGGATGGCATTTAAACGCCCACTTGAGCCTTGATCCTGCTCACTTTTGGTTTCAATTACTAAACTGAGCTCACAAAACGGATGGACGGAGTGGATTTCTACAAACACAACGGCAGGAACTTGTCACAAAAACGGATGGACGGGATGGTTTTCTCACAAACTCCCGAGTGGGGCCCACCTAAGTTTCCAGCGCCTTTCGCAGTAAAATCCGCGTCCCGTCAGTTATTGCAGAGTGTCAACACTATGTGATCATCACTCTTTATACATACGGTGAATGATTACATGGTTTCGACACTACTCGAAAATCACATCGAGTTGGGAAAAATGGCCTTTTTTTTTTTCATGTTACAAAGATCCAGACCGTCCATCCGATGTGTGCCCTCAGGTTCACCTGTTAGTGAAGAAATCTGGCCCAACGGAAGTTCAGGTAGACCACACTATAGTGTAAAGTAGATCCAATCTGATGCATATATCCGTCCCATCCATTCACCAGAAGGGCCACCCCAGGATGAAAGGATACCAAAACATGCCATTCCTAGTCCCTAAATGGGCCCCACCATGTGATTTAGGTATGATTTTAGCGTCATGGGTGTGTCCTGAATTTTGTATGCAACCTGATTATTGGACGGTATAAATGATGGGCGGAGTGGACGCTGATACAACATCAGAGATGTCTGTTGCACACCGTTGGTGGCCCACCTCTCTAGGGGTGTGTATTTGGGTGTTTGTCAATGATACCTCTCTTCTTGTATGGCCTGAAAGCCAAATCTTCATGCCTGTACACTAGCTTTAAAATGTTTGGCCTTTTCTGGCCTAGACACCAATGAAAGGGTCCTGATTTTCTGATCAAGAAAAGATAGGGCGCATGGGCCACCTATGGTGGGGCCTCTAATATCTACTCTTCGGAGAAGCAGATTGCGTACTAAGTAAACTCTGTGGGGCCTACCATGGATGTACGTGTGTTATGCTATTAGTCATTTTAGGGTATGAGCCCAAAATTGAAGTCCAACCTAAACAAAATAAAAACACAGGTATCAACTTTTCTAAATCTTTTATGGCCAAAGAAGTTTTCAATGGTAGGTGTTCAATTCACAGTGTTTCTATGGTATGGTCTATTTGAGCCTAAGATTTGTTTTAATTTTGGTGTCCTATCATGAAATGAGATGGTACAATAGATCTAGAGTGTGGGTAAGACACATGCATCACAATTAGAGCTGGGCATCAGACCGAGTCGACTCGGATTTAGCCCAACCCGACCAGGTCCGGATTTTACATGTCCCAACCCGAATTCGGACAGAACCGGAACCGAGTCTGAGTCAGCTGACTCAATTAGACCCGAACATATGCTGGTCTGAACCGATCCGAGTCCGACTCGGTCAGGAAAACTGAGTCGAATCAGATTGCGCAAGGTTCGGATCTGATTGTTGAACAATAAACATTCGGTGGCCCCAGGAAACTTTTAATAGTGACCATTCAACAACCACTGTGCAATAGAGAGATGAACGACGTAGATACCTGTCAAAACAGATGAACGGCGTGGATGCCTGTCAAAACAGATGTCAGGTCCAAGCCACTCCAAGAAGTCGCAGCAATTCTCCAGTTCACTAAAGCCGATCCCTTCTCCACTCAAAATCTAATCAACATTGAAAATGAAAATAACATCAATTATATAAACCTGTATTCACAACCCCCCCCCCAAAAAAAATGTTTTGCAGAAGAAGAAGATTGACTGAAACCCATTTGAAATTCAAGGTTAGAAATGCCCACTTATTTTTTTTTTTTTTAAAAAAAAAATCATAAATCCACAAATAAACTGAATTATTTCATCAGTCAATGCTTCCACATTGAAAAGGGACTAGCATCTGTTTTGCTACACAGTCGGTGAAAACGGGAAAAAAAAAACACCAAACAGATGGGATTCTTAACGCAAATCAACCTCTGAATAGCCCCAACATCAACCCTGCATCACCGCGATAACCGATCAATGTCACTGTGCTCCTTGGCCTGCTGCTGGTGCTCGAGATGGCAGCGCTCCTCGGGGAGAGCAATAAGGTAGGAGAATATCATGCCGCCAATGCAGACATGATAAAAAGGTTCGATGGAGCTCGTCTGTATGTACTTGGCGTGGTAGTTGTCCAAGCCCCGGCTGATTGACTTCTTCACGTAGTCAATTGACAGCATCGACTTTATATGGTCCAGCAAATCCCTCACTTTCAGCCCTTTGAACTCGTTGTAGAAGTTCCTCCAAGCCATTGGAGAGAGATCTGAATATCAGAAACCCTAACCCTACCTTTTCTTCTTCTTCTTTTTCTTCTACAGAAGCGAGAGAGGAGAAATCAAGCGCGGAGAAATGTCGGAAATGCCCACTTGATTTTCCTTCTCTGCATTTGGCTCTCTCTCTCTCTCTCTCTCTCTCTCTCTCTCTCTCTCTCTCTCTCTCTCTCTCTCTCTCCCTGGCGGGAGATTTTTGGAGAAATCTCTCTCTCTCTCTCTCTCTCTCTCTCTCTCTCTCTCTCTCTCTCTCTCTAATCGGGTGGGAGAGTTTTGGGGAAAAAATGGGTAGGGTGTGAAAAGAAGGGTATTTATAGGTATACCCCTCCGAGTCGGGTCTGTTCGGGTCGGTTCGGACCCATTCGGTCTGGGTAATCGGACCGGATCTGTTCGGGTACAGTGCTATCCGAACCTAACTCGAAATTAAATCGGATTTGGCCGATCGGAATCGATAATCGATTAGAATCAATAAGACCCGATCAAACCGTCTGCTCTGTTTGGAACGGTACCGAGTCGGGTTTAGTCGGGTCAGATCCACCAGATCGGGCCCTAGTTGCCCACCTCTAATCACAATGGCCTCATGGAGTTTATTAAGTACACTTAGTATGTAATCTACTTCCAGTATTGGTAGATTATGCCTTGTTAGGGATGTAGGATTAAATGACATGGAATTGTATTAGATGAAATTAACACCATTATTCTACAGTACTTGCATATCTAAAAATATAAAGATATTTTGGCCATTCAATCTCAAGTTTAAAATTAAATTATATTAAGTGAAACTTGTGTTTAGTGAATGATGAAATTGTAATTAATAAACTAGATATCATAATTGATATCAGTTGCCTATACACACAGGCAACTTATATATCACATAAAAAGGACATATGGATAGACAACATGGAAAAATGTAGAAAATCCACCGTAAATTCAACAGTATTATTGGTCGGGACCGGATGATGTGATACCGAGTCAATATCTAATATGTTCTAGTTTGGAGAAACGGACTACTACTCCCCTGGCTGGTGGTCGGTACTCTGTGGGCCCCACCATGATGTATGTGTTTCATCCACGCCGTCCATTTGTTTTTCTTGATCATTTTAGGCTATAAGACTAAAAATGAGGTATATAGCAATCTCAACTGGACAACATTACAAGAAATAATGTTGAATTAGTGTTGACCATTAAAAACTTTTTGGAGCCTATAAAAGTTTTGGATCAAGCTTATTTTCGTTTTTTTCCCTTCATCTAGATCTATATGACCTAATCAACAAATTGGATGTCAAATAAACAATACAGTGGGCTTTAGGAGAATTTTAATGGTGGATATCCAATCACTATTGTTTTCCTATGGTGTGGTCTGATATTTATATCCCTCTCATTTTTTGGATCAAGCACTAAAATGATCTGTAAAGATGGATGAACGGCATGGATGAAACACATACATCATGATGGCCCACAGTGCACCGACCATCAGCCACCGGGCTAGCTAGTTTGGGCGCGGATTAGGTACTACCTCCGCCTATCTGGAGCTCAGGACGGGCTAGACGTGTAACCCCTTGATTAGTGGAGAGTGGTTACGTCATATGGCAGAGGACACATCAACAAATGGAGCTGTTAGCTCGCGTTTATACTCGGTCCACTGAGAACCCCAACTATTTTTTTTTTTTTTTTTTCTATCTTTTTCCATGCGCAGAGTAGCGAGACTCGCTACTAAAGTAACGTCGCCGAGTTTTGTGGGCCCCACAATGATGCATGTGTTGTATCCACACTGTCCATATATTTGGAGAAATCATTTTAGGGCATGATACAAAGAATAAGTCAGATCAAAGGCTAGAGTGAACCCCATCACAAAAAACAGTGGGGAGAGTGATGCCTACTGTTAAAACCTTCCGAAGGTCCACCATATATTTATTCGAAATCCAACCTGTTCATGTATTAACTCAGACATGAAAGAAAGGAAAACAAAAATAACATCTTGATCAAAAACTTTTGTTGCCCTTATAAGTGGGTTACGTCACTTCATAGTAAGTATGACTGTTATTGTAGTGAATAAACTCTGTTGGGCCCACTATGAATTCATGTGTTTTATCCACGCTGTCCATCTGATTTTTCAGATCATTTTAAGGGTTCAACCCAAATTTAAAGTATATCTAAAGCTTAAATAGACCATGCTACAAGAAATAGTGGAATTATTTATTTCCACAGTTGAAACCTTTCTAAGGCCCAATGATGTTTGTTTGTCATCCAAATGGTTCATAAGATCACAATGACATGGATGAAGGGAAAACACAAATATCAGCTTGATCTAAAACTTATGTTGCCGCTTAAGAAATTTTCAACAGTAGACGTCAATTCACACTGTTTCTAGTGGTGTGGTCCACTCGAGATTTGGATATGCTTGATATTTGGATTAAAGCCTTAAATTTAGGTCATAAAACGGATGTACGGAGTTTATACAATGCATGAAGGGCGGTGGAGCCCATAGAGTTTATTCAGTACTGTTAGTGTACTAAGCTATCCGAATCCGGTGTACCGAATCCGCGCCCAGCTAGTTTGCACCGGCTCATCTCTAACAGAAACGTGGCTCAATTAAATCCCATTGTATCATGTCACTATAAAGTCTGTGGTGCAGGATTTGATTTCATTGCTTCTTGCGAAATGAATATCTGCTTGTTGCTTGGCATTGTAACCCTCCTCGGGAGAGGCGTACAGTAATTCGTATTTATTCTCTCTTTCTCTGTGTGGGCGTAGCAGGGTTTCCACTCTGATTTTTCGTGACAAACGAGAGGCATTACAACGTCATTGTGCACCTGGACAGCATACCGTCCTCATGCATCTGCTCTGTATAGCTGGGTGTGGATGCCGATTGCCTGTCAAAGCATTTTGCATCAACTTTCCGTTACACGAAGGTAAGTGGGGCCCACCGTGAGAAATCCACCCTGTTCACTCGTTTTCCCTAATCATGTTATTACGTGGTTCCAAAACTCAAGTGGGCCGCTCAAAAGGAATTATTGGCCAAGGAAATGTCCACCTTTGAAACCTCCTTATGGCCCGTTTGGCCGGGTGGATTGGAATGGATTGAATGGTATTAGGGTGGCTGGCATGGATTCCAAGGTAATGATGGTGTTGTCAGTGGCTTGTCTGAAGATCCAAGGAGTTGTCATATCCTCGGATTGCTATATTGAGTCTGTTTGGCATGCCAGCCAATCCCAAGTATAAATTTTCTCATCCCTTCCAATCCCTCCAACCAAATACGTCTCAGGTAAATTTGAATAGATTAGGATGGATTGGATGAGATTTAAAGGTAATGATGGTGTTGCCAGTGGATTGTCTTAAGATCCATGGGATTGCTATATCTTGGATTAGATAAACCGTCCGTTTGGCACGCCCGGCAAATCTCGGGATTTAACTTCCAATCCCTTCCAATACCATCCAATCCCTTCCAATCCACCCGGCCAAATGGGCCCTAGGGTTTACTGTGATTTGTATATGTTATCCGTGTCCTTCGTAAGGTCATTCCTATCGGATTTGTTATCCGTCGGACGTGGAATTTGGCCACCTATATTATTTGAAATTGATTGTGATGATCTTAACTGAACAACTTTAACCCTAAACATTAAATCTCTTTGCGATACCTTGTATCTCATTTGAAATGGAATATATCTTAATTTATGGATGATGAATTGTACTTTGCTTCCAAGGACTTTTGAATACAAAAGTAGATTAAAAAAAACATATTTAGCAACAGGGAGTAATTGCAAAAGTAACTTTATAAGATAAGAACCAATTGTATTGCAATGGAAATTGTTCGGTGTATAAGCGCGTACTTAGATTACAACTACTTCTAATGTAAAATTAGGCTATTAGTTACGTTAAGGAATGTAAATAACTAATTATGCTAAAGAATATAAAGGATAATTGAAAAATGGATTTGATTTGTTTGTTTGATTGAGTTGGTATGAGATACATTGCTTGGTTGAAATCCTCTGCTATTTATAAATCTCTTTACGATAATCATCTAGATGCTTCTTCTTTACGTTCAGTTGATATTGATCACTTTGGTACCACTTTGGCCTTCAAGACTCTTCTTGGACACTTATCTTGGTAACTACCTCAACACCACTTTTCTCTTGACCATGTCCTCCATTCGAGCTTCTCGGTCATGCTCTATCTATTGACGACGTGCAACACTCTGATTGGCGCCATTTATAATTCCGCAACATGCGCTCGAAATATCCTAAAAGATCTTAGACGTGCTTTATACTCTCGTGCAATGACATGTATCCTTTCCTAATTGGTTCTTCCAGGAACAATAAAAAATAAGGTACAACATTGCCCCCCTCGTCGCTTCGCCTTTGGACAAAAATGTGAAATCAATGGTGGTCCATTGTTTAATGCAATAAATATGATCGACTTCTCTTCCACATGTTAACTCCCTATTGAGTTTGCTTGACGAAGGCAAAAACCAAATGATGGGTTTCCTCCTTTTCCACGGCCGTTATTGTGGCATATTGCACAAAATGTAATCATACCGGGAGTCATGATTATCTTCAATTAATTTATATGTTTCTAACCGATATATATGCCATTTCGAATTAGTTTTAAAATTTTCCTTCCGCAACTCTTGCTCCCTGTCTCTCCTTCCTCTCAAATCCTCCAAGCTTGCTTCTGCTACTGCCATGGCTGCTTCTTCGTCTTCTGGTCCTACAACCTTACATTATGAAGACTTCATAAGAGAGCTAGATGCTCTTTCTCTCAGAATTACAAATGATATTATCCTTACCACCTATCGTCATAGATAAGGCATATCTTACGCTCGGACCATTCTTCCGTCATGAGGTTACTTATAAGCAACTTTGATCAGTGGAACAATTCTTCCTAGGCCACCTAGGTGAAAAACTTGTTATTCAATCTGATTCCCTTTCGAACACTGCGAATACCTTCGAAGCCTTAAGATCCTAGCTGAGACCCATAAAAGGATGGTTGGAATGGTACAACCGTGTATCTGAACAACATGACAATACATGGAAACAGGCTGGCATTTATGAATGCATCAGTCTTTCTCTGCACGAATATACAACAAACACTTCCCTTCTTGCTGTAGCTTTAACTTTTTATAGTCGATCAACCAACATCTTCCACTTCAGATGTGGTCCCATGAGTCCAACAGTCATGGATATCTGTGCTTTCACCCATCTTCTCCCTTTGGCGATGTTCGTCCTTTTAGACAGGAATGACAAAGCTTACTCTAACTTTATGCAAATTTAACACAAAACACATGCTACTGTCAATGATCGGGAGCATACAACATTTGTATTGATGTGGATTTGCCGTTACTTACTCTGCATGAATGTTGTACATATCACAAAAAAGTATGCTCATTTGGCCGAGGCGCTAGCCCAAGGATGATAGTTAGCTCTTGCTCTGTTCATGCTTGACCATCTATACCACGACATGTATGAAGCAACCACTAAAGGTTTTTACCACAACGGAGAGCATCCATGTCTTCTTTAGAGGTGGATTTATGAATATTTTCGCTTTGCTTTCGTAAATCATATTCCTTCCTCATATTCCTATACTTCCTTCGGCCAGTGCAATATTCTTTACCCTAAATCGACTCATTCAGTCGCAAGATTATATGAACTACTTCTCTCTCAACTAAGATAAACCCAACCGCTCTTTTTATCCTTTTAACAATAAAGAATCGGTGCATACTGGTTCACAAAGGAATACGAGACAACTAATGTTGAGATGGTCGAGCTCAGAGACAAAGCTTGGGAGAGTTATCTCATCTGCAGAGATCTCCCCTATGGTGGCACTGTGGAGACATGTCTTAATGCTAAAGCTGGGTCGAATAGTACCATCTCAATCTTCTCTCTCTCTAATTTGGCCTAGTTCAATACATTCCTTACTCGTTTACCTATAGAACTTGCAATCAACATCCAAACCATCGTTTGCTTATTGACTAGGTCAACACTTTTCATATTCTCCGGAACAATTTTGAGACCGTAGGTTCTACTTTTCAACCTCCTCTCTTCCCTAGTTTTTTCTTGCCAAATACTCACTTTTTATAATTGGTGGAGGAATTATGAGGAGGAATTAGTAATTAAACCCTCCGAACTTATCATCACTTGACTCTTTCCTTCCGTAATAAGAATAGAGAAACTTATAGTTGAGAAGAAGAAACCAATGACCGAAGGTAATAAGGACGTCACTCAACATCTCCCCAACCAAAGCGCCAAAAGGTAATAACTGCAACCCCCATCAAGATAACATCACTCGCTCAAATGGCCCCAACACCTACATCTCCTCTCATTTATAAAAAGATTTCAGATTTAAGATCTCTTCTAAGTCCTATTTCTGTTGTTCATGCAATTCCTGCCACATCAGTCGTGCCAATAAGCTCTTTCGCAACAGAAAAGACTAGCCGAACTATAAAGAAACTTTCAAATATTTCTCCTACGGCTTGAAAATTCAACATGGTGTAATGAAATTACCACGGCTACGTCACAAAAGCTATGCATAGATACGAAATGAAGGCTATGTCCTAAAGGGGGGGGGGGGGGGGGGGGGGGGGGGGGGGGGGTGGGTGATTAGGACCAAATTTTTTTTTCATCTTTAAAAACAAAACTGCTTACTTAAGCTAATATGCAAATTAAGTTAAGCAAGACAATTAACTCTAAAGCTTCTAAGGCAATAGAGGGTCCAATCAAGTAGACTATGAATGATATGCCAATTAAGCAAATAGTCTATAGTCATGATAGTGTACATGTGTGTGTGGGATGTGCTAAATATCAACTCCTAGTATTCATCTAATCATGCATACATATAATTAAACATTCACCATATAAGCATAATTAAACAAGTTCTCAAATACAACCCTAAAAATAAGTATGTATAGTAGTTCAATTTCTCTACTACACTCCTGGATGACGCACTCAACCCATGAGTGTATTGGATTTCACTATCAGAAGTTTTAAATCAGGTTGTCACGCCCCAAACTCGGAGATCGGAATCACAAGAACCCCGATCGCCGAATCCGGTGCCGACAGCCTCCGTAGTACCCCATTCTCGGTTCCCAGCGCCTATGTACCAGATTCCGATCCTGGAATCCTACAAGGAGGATTTTTTTTTTTTTTTGTGTACATTCATCTCGTAATAAGCATAACCACAAGTATACCCAAATCATAAAGGCAACATCATCATCACATCCACTAATATAAACTGTTGGATACAGAACTGAAAAGGAAATACATATGACGAAAATCAAAACTCCATAAGTCCGCTGCACGCTCCAACCCAATGCTGCCACAACCTATCGCCACCTGCCGCATCTATCGTGCATAAGCTTATAGAAAGCTTAGTGGGTGGGTGAAAGTGTGTGCACAAGGTAAGTGCCAAGTAACCAATATCAGAGTAATCAGAGAAAGCGAAAGTACTGACAAGTCAATGAGTCATACAATATCAGGGTAAGCAATGCAAATCAGCTATGCAAATGAGGAGTTAAAGTGAACCAAATATTAGATGTCAATGGTACAATGCTATAAATCATACAATATCGAAATAAGTGGGAAATATACTGATAAGCCTACGAGTGCCATCGGCCGTACCAAGGCTATGCGATGCAAGGCAGGAGTACTAACGGCCATCTCAATGCAGAAACATGGCAATCCAAAAATGCTAAGTAATGCGGATGCAATGTAATATGCAGTGCGAATGAAATGACCATGCTGGAGTGTGAAGTCGGGATGATAGTACGTAGTATCACTGGCTAGGGGGTCCACCACAAGGGACTTCTATCCAAACCAGTCCCATACCTAAAATTTGGATAGTCAGACTCAACGTGGGTAAACTCTTGATCTCAGGTTAGCGCGCGCCCCAACCGAATCCTGGCCATGCGAAGGTACACAACAATTAGTTGCGCCCACCACCAACCGAGTGGATAGTGAATGAAATGAATGCGTGAGTATGCAACTCCTACTCAATAAGTCCACATATCAGTACGGTTTCTCTCTGGGAAATCACCGGGGTCTATTACACTCCAAACCAGGTCGCCGCCCCATCGCGCGCAACAAGGTGAGTGGAAGAGACCTCACTATCCGCCTGCCAATATCGGGCCCGGCTCGTCGATAGCGGACCCATTCCTCGAGCTGGTCAGACTCAGCCTAGCATTGCCCCCTCCTCTCGGGCGGGTAAGGCCGTACCCCTTTCCAACCGACCACGACACAGTGGGAGACGCGGCCTAACGGTATACGGCCCTCATGCGCTCATGCATCCACTCGGTCTAGACATTGGAGCAACCTCTGGAACCAAGAGGGTTTAGGGACTTTCACCCAGGGATATCTATAGCACCCCATGTAGAACAGATTTCCGGTGTCCCCCATCTTGCCATCCACGATATGCCTGTGGAGCTACGGCCCTGATGTTGCTAGGACGTACAGTAATCACAACACACATGCCAGATGCATGAGTCTACGATCTAGTCATGCATCAATCATGCGCTACCATGTCGCATGTGAGACAATCTCTGCCTATCAGGAAATCTCAATAACAATCTGCCTAATGACATATGCAATGGTCAACCACATCTCATAACAACATGCAGATGATGCGTATGGTCATGTATCATGATGCTATGCAGTCACATACTCATAATCTGTATCAATAACCGGTATCAACATCAGCCTCGACAATGTGGACATTTAACAACCAACCTACATTCCAAGGAATGACTCACACAAAGCCAAACAGATAACAGGCCACGGCCTCACACAAAGGCCCAATATACACAACACAATGGGCCTTACTTAAGGGCCATATATACACAACGGGTGGATCCTGCTCATGG
>JAJHSJ010000005.1:37960761-38106121 GCA_021015155.1 Magnolia officinalis | reverse complement strand
TCATCATTGATATTCAATAGAGTGGATTGGAGAATGACTTCCGCATTCAAGGATCCTCCAGCTACTACCTTAATGGCAAATCATTAAGCTGGGATGCCTTGACGCATAAGAGTGGAACTGCTCTATCTTCTTTATAGGAAAATCTTTAGAGAGTAGGATTCCATCATAACCTTGACCCAACCCTAAGCCTAGTCTTGGTATATCTTTTATGATGCGGATCAAGGAAGTAGAAGACTCTTCGTCAACAAGGAGGAGGAGATCTTCGGCATTGTATTTAACGGGACTTATCAACTTATCTGTAAGTATCTAGAGTCCAAGAGACACATGCGATCATTCCTTTCTAGGATTGGGTCTTAAGTGGTTCTCACCCTTTGAAGCCCTCGTAGGAGGCCTCTGGCAGGAGTGTACGTGGTGGGTGCGTTGTGTGGACCCTTGCTCTGTGGAGAGCATAAACATCTGGTTAGGAGTGAACTAGTAAAACTCCTGGGTGCGTTGTGTGGACCCTTGCTCTGTGGAGAGCATAAACATCTGGTTAGGAGTGACCAGTAAACTCACTGGTGCGTTGTGTGGACCCTTGCTCTATGGAGAGCATAACATCTGGTTAAGAGAACCAGTAAAACTCCAGGGTTAGAGGTGAACCAAGTAGAAACCTCCGTGTAAAGGTTGAAGGTGACCTGATTTAAAACCTTAGTTAGAGGTGAACCCTGGGAAACTTCCTTAGTGAAATCCGGTACACTCAAGGGTTGGGTGCGGCAACTGGGAGTGGAGTAGTCTTATTGTCGAACCACTATAAAATGACTGTGTTTGTGATTGCTTTTCTATATGTGTAATTCATGACAATGCATTCATATTCATATATCTGATCACATCTCACACACATACACAGTCACATCCAACATAGACTAAGTTGCATTTTGCTATATCTTGATTAGTTTGTGATCGAATCCTCTACTTGGCTTGGAAGCCAGTAGAGTTACATTTGAGTAATCCTGATAACTGCATTATCATAGGATTAGTAAAGTAGGATTTTAAATAAACCGTAAAATTTTTAAAAAGTCCTATTCACCCCCCTCTAGGTCATATTGGCATATTCCGACTTCAACTCAAGCAGTCTTCACCGTTATTTCAATTGGTATCAGTGCGGGTCTGTCTTTAAGGGCTTCACCGCCTACAGAGTGATCTTGACTAAAGTTGGGAATATGGCCAAAGGAGAGGGCTCATTAGTCATCAGGCCTCCAGTATTTGACGGCTCAAATTATGCATACTAGAAGGCTCAGATGCACTACTTTCTGAGATATTTGGATTATGACGTTTGGGATATAGTTGAAAGCGGATATGTGCCACCAACTGAACAAATTATACTTGGCAATGGCACAACAATCACAAAGCCCAAACCCAAAGAAAAGTGGACAACATTCGACAAAGAAAGGCAAACATCTGAAGTCAAGGCTATGAATGCTATCTACTGTGCCGTGTCGCAGGATATATTTAATCAGATAAGTATGTGTGAGACATCCAAGGAAGCATGGGATTTATTGGAAACAACCCATGAAGGCACAAACACTGTGAAGCGATCCAAACTTCAACTCCTGACTTTACAGTTCGAAAGTCTCAGAATGGAGGAGCATGAGACATTTATGGAGTTCTTTACAAAGCTAAATATTATCTGCAACTCCATGAGTGGATTGGGAGAGAAAGTTTCAGTACCAAAAATTTGTAGGAAAATTCTAAGATCCCTACCGGAATGGTTTATCCCAAGGTTACAACAATAGAGGAGTGTAGGAACATAGATGAGATGAAACTAGAAGAACTAGTAGGTTCCCTAAAAACTTTTGAACTACACTTCACTCAATCCCAAAAATCCAAAAACACTGTTCTAAAAACTTCAAAGAAAACAACTCATGAGGACAGTGAAAGTGAAAGAGAGGATGAAGATGAGGAAGTGGCTTTGCTGGCATAAAAATTCAGGAGATTCTTTCAAAAGAATCGCGGTCGTCCCTCTAGAGGGAGAAAAGTGAACAACAAACTTCCTGCAGGCAAATTTGGTAGAAGAACCAAAGAACCACAATGCTATGCCTGTCAAGAATATGGACACCTATCAACCGAATGCCCAAACAGAAAAACTAAGGGCAAGGCAATGGCTGCCACGTGAGATGATACAGATGAGTCAAATTCAGAATCTAGTGACTCAGAAAGTAATGAAGATCAGAAATCACTGAAAATTCTCATGGTCTCCACTGGTTCGATCATTCCCACTGAATCTGAGAACGAAAAAGAACAGCAAGCCACAGAATCATTTCTATCTGATGATGAAGAAATGAAGAAGAAATAGAAAAGGATAAGCTACAAGATGCTTACAATCAACTTTATATCCATAGCATCAAAGTGGCTAAAAGACTGGGAATATCTGAAAGTAAAAACCAATTGTTGCAAACAAAATTGGACAAAACTGTAGAAACTAATACACATCTGATCAATGATTTACAGCAACATCACTTAGAAAATGATAGACTTGAGAGAATTAACACCTTCCTTAAAACTGAGACTGAAAAACTAAGCAAACAGGTTGAGCAATTAAAAGACAAGAATTTGCTCCTTCAAAATGAAAATCACACACTCCTGTTTAATCTAGAAGATTCCAAAAAAATTGCCAAGAAAAACTGTATGTTTTCCCAGAGTGGTGAGAAGTTAGAAAAACTTTTAGGCATGGGAAAATGTGGAGAGGACAAAAAGGGATTAGGTTATGGAAAAGCTAGAACAAAAACTGAATATAATGCACAACCTTTTGGAAAATCTGTTGCCTCTAGTAGTAACATCAGACCTATCCCAGCTCATCACAAAAATGGTAAGACAGTTTATGAGCTGAACAAAAGAAATATGCAATCATCACCACTTGTGCTAGTTAACAGGATGAAGGAGTCATTAAGTCATGTGGATAAATCGGATAAGATGAACAAATCTACCACAAGTAAAACTCCTGTCACAAAGTGGATGATTAAGGAAAAGCCAAATTGCCTTGTCACACATTCAGATCGTCTACCAGGCAATGAGGTCAAATGGTACCTTGACAATGGTTGCTTAAGACATGTCACAGGTGACAAATCCCTTCTCTCCAACTATAAAAATCTTCATAAAGGGATAGTCACTTATGGAGATGGAGCCACTGCCAATGTAATTGGACAAGGAATGATAAGAGGAATTGATTTGCTCAAAAATGAGAATGTTTTTTGCATAAAAGGACTAGGACATAATCTGTTAAGCATCTCTCAAATCTGTGATAATGGGCATGTGGTCAAATTCAACAAAGAAGAATGCGATATCCTAAATCAATCAGGAAAATCAGTAATTAAGGGTCATCGCACAAACAACCACTGCTACATCATCAGAGGCATAGAAAGGACTGATGCCTCGAAATACTGAGCAGAGAAAAATAAGTCCAGATCATGCATCTAGATCTGGATATTTGCTGAAATGATGCAATTTTGTTGAGCGTAAAATAATATATCTGAGGTTTCTCACCTCAATCTTTTGTAAATAAACATGCAAATGTTTATAATTTTTGATATACAGTAATTGTACATAATTTTGCTGAGTATGCTATTAATATACTTGAAGGGTCGAAAAAGAAAAATATTCCTCTTCATTCCTATTGATCCGTCATTTCTGATTAATCGATCATGGGTCGATATCATCGACGTCTCTTCAGAATGTGGAAAGTCAGAGATCGGGACTATTATCGAAGCAATTGCCGATAACTTCAGATGTGGATCATCGATATAATCAAAAGTAAGTTCGATAAAATCGAAGACTCCTGGCCGATAAAAGGCGATCTAGTGAAAGAATTTTATTTCTCTGAAAATTTTTTTGTTTTGCTCTCTGCTCGAATCCTTGGCCAGAAGATCATCAATGGGTCCCAGAAGTGTCAAAAGAAACGGGTATTATCCTTCCATCCCTTCCACTCCAGAGTCTAATCTCACATTTGGTTGGGTACTTTCCATTCTCTTGGTTAACCTTCCTTACCTTTACTCGCCTCTTACACTGAAAAATCATGAACAAAGGGAAAGGTAAGTCCATTTCTCAATCTTCAAAAGGGAAAGCAAAACAACCCAGTATGCATCAACTCACTTCATCAGTGAGACATCCAGACACTGTCGTTGAACGTCTGGTTCTCAACAACGCCATCGAGTCTTTTGGTGTCAATCTACTTGTAGAAGTCATTGGATGGCAAAATATTTTGAATCTTGGTCGTACCTATCAAATTGGAGTAATTCATGACTTCCTCAGCAAATCTCATGTTATTTGTGACGATCCACCTTGCATTCAAGTAGAATTACTGCATTACTCCAAGCACATCACTCCCATCACCTTGAGCAACCTCTTAGATCTCCAAGTCACTCGCATTCCTGTTACAAATTGGAATCTAAATGGTCTTGGTGTCTGGGGCGAGATAACTCGTGCACTATGTCAGGGAACTACTATTTCTTGGAATGATGATAATTCCCTTCATATTAATCATCTTGGACCTACCTTTAAAATCCTTCATGACATTTTTAGGTCCAATGTCTATCCTTGTGATGTGAATGGTAATCATCTGTCTCCCTTTGTGTTAAATGTACTGTATGATGTATATCAGGAAGCTCAGGTGTGCCTTCCAACACTTCTTCTTAAACAGCTAATTCGAGTCATTCAAGGAAATCATCAGGATACACTAGCTTTTCCTATACTCATCTGTAAATTAGCTCATCATGTTGGTATATCTGCCTCATCTGATAGAGTCTATCCAGAGAAGTGGTTTGACAGTGACGCAGCTCAGGTGGCACAATAGCTTTGTCTTCCTTCAGTTCCTCCTGAGAACAGTGCTCCCTTGCAGTCAACCGCTCCATATGCTCTTCCGTCATATCCATGGGGATCCAACCTAACGCCATCGCTGAGTCCAGAGTCGATCACAAATCGCCAAACTCATCATCTTGAAAGTCACCTACTAAACGGTATGGCGAGCATGGAGGAATGACTTCACAATTGTGAGAGACGTCTCATCGTGATTGAAGAAAAGTCGATTCTCTCCAACAAACAAATCAGCAAGTTGTTGATTTACTCACACGTGGTGACTCGAGAAGACTGTAGAAGCTGGTTGCGGTAATTGAATACAATTTTTTTTTGGACTTGGTGTTCTTACTGGGATAACTGTTAATTTGCTGCCACACTTGGGTAGTCTATTTTAGATAATTGGATAACTGTGCTTTCATTTTGGCTATGACTGAGTATAACTCATATATTTTCTGCCATTTTTTTAAGTTCCCCAGGTTTATCAAGTTATGGATTGCATGTGCTGTTTCTTCACGGATATTCTAAACTGCTATATCACTGCTCTACTTTTTGCATCCATAGGTTCTGAAAATGATGTTTGTTTTAAAATGATTTCATCTTTATACATCTGTATCTATTAGTTCTCTCATGCAATTCACTCTTTAGTCAATATCACTTGCTATACCTTTGCCAATGACTGACAAAAAGGGGGAGAACAGTTCAAAACACCCCGAGCTGAAAATTGTATATTTAATGTTGTTGCAGATGTGAGGGAGAGCAGCTGCACCAAGAAAGGGGGAGTTTTGAAGTAAGGGGGAGCTGATACTTCTAGAATGTGTACATGGGGTAGAAAAATTAAAAAATTGTGTAAATACATGTACACACAATTTAGGGTGTGTCTAGAAGTGTTCTAGGGTATTTTGGGTATTTTGTCTCATAATTGACAAAGGGGGAGATTGAAAGTGCACTTGCTAGTGCCCTGGTTTGTCAAGTTACGTGAATGGTAGGTCAGACTGTCTACAGATCTCGATAGGAAGATCAATTCAAGCGTCTGCCTGATCCGGATGTGTGGAAGCTCGCCATAGGTAAATTAAAGCCTCACATCCCGTGTCCCAAAATACCAGGTAATTAAAACCCTTAAAACAAGATAGACATCTTAGGGTTTTTAAGGAGAGAAAACTTTTTGCAAAATAGGAAAATCCCTAAGTTTTTCTCGCCTTGTCGATTTTATCGAAGCACCCTCGATATGATCGACCTGTACTGTCGATGTCCTTGATACCTTAACGATATTATCGATAAGAGGACCAAAAATGTCCAGCAACTAAATATTCAACTGGACGGATTTATCGATGTATCGATACACCTATCAATATCATCGATAAAAGCACTAAATATGTCCAGCAACTTCACGACATATCTGGACGAATTATCGATGTTTCAATACACATATCGATATCATCGATATTCAAATCTCGAGACCATCGAGAGTGGCTCGATAAGATCGACAGGCAGATTTTCGGTGCCCCTGTTTTTTAATGAAAATCTCAAAATTCTTCGATATATCGATGGTCGTCAGATATGATCTGAATTCAAATATCGATAAGATCGGAGGTCCATCGATGATCTCGATAGTGGGCGCGCATTTCTTACAGCAGATATTTAAGGTTATTTTTTAACTATGATCGGGGGCCCTTCGATTTAATCGATATTCAAATATCGATGATATCGACACCAGATCGATTGCATCGAACAAAGCCATAAATTGTCCAACAAGTTCAAAGATAAATCAACTAGATTTATCAATGCCTCGACTCTGATCTCGATATCATCGATATTCAAATTCCGATGATCTCGACGGTTCCCCCGATCATTCATGAAAACCTGAAATATCTCAAAGTCAAGTCTCTCTCATTTTTCAAGTGTCGATAGATCGAACCTGTCATCGATGGAATCGGAGTTCAAAATCCGATGACATCGACAATAGCTTCAATTCATCGACCAATTGACAAAGAGTTTCAAAAGCGTATGACATCGAGTCTGAGTCATCGAGCAGACCATCGATGCTATCGAGATTATACGCTCGATGATATCGAACCTGCTCGATGATATCGAACTCTGTCATAAATGTGACCATTTTATATCATTGGAACTTTTTACCTATATATAGAGGACTTGTCTTTTGTTGCTGTGAGAGAAAAGAGAGAGCTTTTGTGTGTTTCAACTTACATCTTATACCCTAAGCCCTTTCTCTCGAGGGAGTTCATCCTCCAATCCACCCTCACCATTGATATTCAATAGAGTGGATTGGAGAATGAACTTCCGCATTCAAGGATCCTCCAACTACTACCTTAATGGCAAATCATTAAGCTGGGATGCCTTGAATGTATAAGAGTGGAACTACTCTATCTTCCTTATAGGAAAATCTTTAGAGAGTACGATTCCATCATAACCTTGACCCAACCCTAAGCCTAGTCTTGGTATATCTTTTGTGTTGCGGATCAAGGAAGCAGAAGACTCTTCGTCAATAAGGAGGAGGAGATCTTCGGCATTGTGCTTAATGAGACTCATTAACTTATCTGTAAGTATCTAGAGTCCAAGAGGACACTTGCGATCATTCCTTTCTAGGATTGGGTCTTAAGTGGTTTCTCACCATTTGAAGCCCTCGTAGGAGGCCTCCAGCGGGAGTGTATGTGGTGGGTGCGTTGTATGGACCCTTGCTCTGTGGAGAGCATAAACATCTGGTTAGGAGTGAAGTAGTAAAACTCCCGGGTGCGTTGTGTGGACCCTTGCTCTGTGTAGAGCATAAACATCTGGTTAGGAGTGAATCAGTAAAACTCCCTGGTGCGTTGTGTGGACCCTTGCTCTATGGAGAGCATAAACATCTGGTTAGGAGTGAATCAGTAAAACTCCGGGGTTAGAGGTGAACCGAGTAGAAACCTCCGTGTAAAGGTTGAAGGTGAACCTGATTTAAAACCTTAGGTTAGAGGTGAACCTTGGGAAACCTCCTTAGTGAAATTCGGTACACTCAAGGGTTGAGTGCGGCAACCATGAGTGGAGTAGACTTATCGTCGAACCACTATAAAATGGCTATGTTTGTGATTGCTTTTCTATATGTGTGATTCATGACAATGCATTCATATTCATATATCTGATCACATCTCACACACATACACAGTCACATCCAACATAGACTAAGTTGCATTTTACTATATCTTGATTAGTTTGTGATTGGGTCCTCTACCTGGCTTGGAAGCCAGTAGAGTTACATTTGAGTAATCCTGATAATGCATTATCATAGGATTAGTGAAGTAGGATTTTAAATAAACCGTAAAAATTTTAAAAGTCCTATTCACCCCCCTCTAGGTCATATTGGCATATTCCGACTCAACTCAAGCGGTCTTCACCGCTATTTCAGAGATGTCGCTTTGGTCAAAACAAGATGAAGAACGAGTCTCTCAAACTCGACTACAGTTAGACCCGCGGAATAAGATGGAAGGGCAATCCTCATCCTTTGCAGGGAAAAGGCCAAGCCCAAGCTCTCCTCCCAGGCCTGCAGCCCGTCCGGCTCCTTTTGCCCAGATGAACCGCGTATGTGACTACTGCAAGAGAGTAGGCCATTCCGAGCCTTTTTATTTTTTAAGGATGAGGGACCTTAGTTACATGCCCCCTCAGCGAATCAATAGGCCCCCGCAACAAGCCTTGCAGATTCCTCCTTTGCGGGCGATTTGACCTGGCTAGCAATCCCGTCACCCCCCTACACCTTAAGTTAGGTAGCCGCAACGGCCTATGCAGCGACCCAATCTTCCGCAACAAGCTCGAGTACACGCGTTGGCGACAGAGGGCCAGGATGCAGTCACACCCACTCCTACAGGCTTCGAGGTGACAGCCCATATACAAGGTACTCCCATATTCCTCTTGGTGGACACTGGGCCCACTACCTCTCTTATATCATATGCAACCATCAAGCGTCTAGAGCTATGCCCCACCCCCATCATAGGAGCGAAGATCATTGTCGCCACCGGGACCTTCTTAGAAGCAATAAGGATATGTCGTGACTGCTCTATAGACTTGGGAAGCAAGGTGGTACTCATGGACCTGATAGTGACCAAGATTTTCCATTACGACGTTATCCTGGGCATTGACTAGTTGACTATAATGAAGGTGGAAATCGACTGTGACACTCTATTGGTGAAGATATACGAGGGTGAAGGCGCCTCCAGGTCAGCCACACACATAGAATTTTGTGTTATGCTTCATTGGAAGAGGGTTACGATGGACCCTCGCTAACATCCACCCCCATGGTCCAAGATTTCGTAGATGTGTTCAAGCCCATATCTGGGCTTCCTCCTCGACGGGAAATAGACTTCACAATCGATCAGACTCCGGGTGCCACACCCATCTCCTTACCGACTTACCGCATGCCCCCATGCGAGATGGAAGAGCTTATAACTTAAATTGACAACTTGTTAGAGTCGGGATTTATCCGACCCAACGTCTTACCATATGGAGCCCCAGTCCTATTTGTGAAGAAGAATGACAACACCTTACAATTGTGCATAGATTATAGGAGGCTAAACCAGGTAATGGTCCAGAACAAATACCCGTTGCCTAGGATCAACGACTTGTTCGACCAACTGAGAGGTGTTCAATACTTCTCAAAGATCGATTTACAATCGGGGTACCACCAGTTGCGAGTCAGGAAGGTGGATGTGCAGAAAACGGCCTTCAGAACCTGTTTCGGGCACTACGAGTTCCTAGTCATGCCGTTTGGACTCACCAATGCTCCAGCGGTATTCATGGATCTCATGAATAGAGTCTTCAAGCCTTTCTTATACAGGTTTGTCATTGTATTCATCAACGACATACTGGTATACTTGAAGAGTCACGAAGAGCACGAGGAACACTTACGAGCGGTCCTCGAAACGCTTAAGCAAAATCAATTGAATGCGCAGTTTCGAGAATGCGACTTCTGGAAGGCAGAGGTCAAATTTCTGGGTCATATGGTGTCCAAAGAAGGCATTTTCATAGATCTGGCCAAGGTGGCAGCCGTACAGGGTTGGAAGCAGCCGGGTTCGATTACAGAAGTAAGAAGTTCTCTTGGTCTTGCAGGCTACTGTCGCAGATTTATCAAAGACTTCTCGAAAATAGCTTGACCATTATCCCAGCTCATGCGAAAGGACATTAAATTTTCCTGGAATGAGAAGGCAGAGGCGGCTTTCCAATAGTTGAAGCATAAATTGACATTGGCACCGGTACTCATGTTACCTAAGCAAGGAGTCAAGTACACCGTTTATACTGACGCCTCCCGAGTGGGCTTGGGTTGCGTACTCATGCAGAAGGACAAGGCAATTGCATACGCCTCTCGGCAACTAGGAAAGCATGAGGAAAACTATCCTATCCATGACCTCGAACTAGCAATTATTGTCTTTGCTTTGAAGATATGGAGACATTATCTCTATGGAGAGGAGTTTGAGCTCTTCTGTTATCATAAGAGCCTCAAGTACATCTTCACTCAAAAGGATCTGACCATGAGACAACGTCGCTGGATGGAGACGTTGAAGGACTTCAAGTTTGAGGTCTCTTACCACCCAGGCAAGGCCAACTTGGTGGCGGACGCCTTGAGCTGCAAAAGAGCGCTTGAGTTCGCAGCCCCATTGATGGTGTAGGAATGGAACATGGTGGAATTTGTATGGGACTTCGACATGAAGCTAACAATGGAAGAACCATACGAGACCATACCCCACGTTCAGGTTCAATTGCTAGTTGATAGTAAAATCATCGAAGCCCAGGAAGGCGATGAGTTGCTAAAAAGGATGAAATGCGGAGTGGGGAATAATGCAGAATCCAGTGGAGAGTCGAATCTGATGGAGGGTCGCGGTATCGAGGCTGTCTTTGTGTCGCAAATCTTCATGGACTATGAGAAGAATTCCTAAATACCACCTACAACTTCCAACTGGCAATGCACCCGGGTAGCACCAAAATGTATTGAGACCTAAAACGAAACTATGGGTGGGACAATATGAAGGGGGAAATAGCAGATTATGTGTCCCAATGTCTCACTTGTCAACAGGTTAAGGCCGAGCACTGCCGACCTCCAGGCCTCTTGCAGCCCATGCCTTTGGCCGAATGGAAATGGGATTTCATATCCATGGACTTTATCTCTGGATTGCCCAAGACAAGGAAGGGACATGACTCAATATAGGTGATTGTGGACCGGTTAACAAAATCAGCCCACTTCCTTCCAATACGGGCCTCTAGCTCCGCTGATGACTTGGTCAAGTTGTACATCAAGAAGATAATACGACTTCATGGTGTCCCGTTAGAAATTGCATCAGACCGAGACACCCGATTCACATTGATATTCTGGATACGCATCTAAGAAGCCATGGGAGTGAAGCTAAAATTTAGTACTGCATTCCACCCACAAATGGATGGAGAAACTAAATGGGTAAACCAAATATTGGAGGATATGTTGCGGGCCTGCGTGCTGGATTTTCAGGAAAGGTGGGATGATTGCCTCCCCTACATCGAATTTTCTTATAACAATAGCTTCCAAGCTAGCATCGAAATGGTGCCTTATGAAGCCTTGTATGGGCGCCCGTGTCAGGCTCCACATTGTTGGGTAGAAATTGGTGAGAAAAGCTTGCTAGGGCCGAATCTAGTATGAATGACTACCGAGAAGATTAAGATCATCAGGCGCCACCGCTTAGCTGCCCAAAGTAGACAGAAAAGCTACCCCAACACGAGGCGCAGAGGCTTGGAATTTGAGGTAGGGGACCACGTATTTCTCAGGATTTCGTCAATGAAGGGAGTTGTACATTTCGGCAAGAAAGGGAAGCTCATGCCACGATACATTGGGCCCTTTCAAATCCTAAATCGCGTGGGTCCAGATGCTTATCGCTTGGCCTTACCCACGCCGCTCGCTGGACTGCACAACATATTTCACATATCAATGTTAAAGAAATACATCCCTGACCCTATGCATATCATCGAGTGGGAGCATGTGGAGCTCAAGGAAAATGCCACATATATCCTCCGACCCACATGAATACTAGATAGGAAGGAGTAAGTGCTACGCAACAAGGTCATTCCATTAGTCGAGGTGTTATGGACGCACCACGATGAAGAGGAGGCAACTCGGGAGACGGAATCAAAAGTCCGCAAGCATTACCCAAGTCTGCTTAAGCAATACAAACAGGTACAAATTTCAAGGATGAAATTTATTTATATGGGGGTAGATTGTAACACCTGGCACAACCAGAACAGTGTCATGAGGCATCCCTTTGGAATTGCCGCAGGACCATTCGATCAAACCACTCGTGTGAGGGATACCACCAACGAATTAACTTGGGATATCCCATTATTGCAGTCGAATTTAATAATGCTCAGACCGAGTGCGGGCCGTGAAGCCGATTCGCCTGATTGTTCTTGGCAACTGCCTGTACGGTCCGTACAATGCCCAAGGAAGGGCAGAGAATTCTAAAACTTGGGGAGGCCGTGGGCCTCACCGGGCTTATGGTCCATCACGGACTACGGACTCAGAGGACGCTTGGAAATGAAATATTTGCGTCGTTTAGTCAGCACTTGCCAAGTGCGACTCGCCCTAACCTTAGCCTAAAGTTTAAGACTTTAAATCAATGGCCCTTTACTTGACACAGAAAAATGAGACATTTCAGCTGTTGGATCTCTTCTAAATTTACACCGAAAGATGAAAATATTTCTCTACACCCATCCACAAAATCTGAACCCTGATCGTGAAACGGCAGCACTTAATCGCAAATAAGCCCCTTACGATAAAACCCTGCATCTGTTTGCCTTCAAATTTTGCACAGCCCTTCATCAGGCCATGGGGCACCTATCCTACAAATTTCATGGCCAGGGGACCATCAAGGTAGCCCCAACAGTCAAAAATGGATACCACTAAGCCATTTGAAGGTCGGACCCGTACGATAAAACTCCACATCCATTTGCCTTCAAACTTTACACGGCCCTTCATCGGGCCATGGGGCACCTATCCTACAAATTTCATGACTAGGGGGCCATCAGGGCTGCCTTAATAGGCAGAACTGGGTCCCACAGGGCTATATGAGGGGAAATAATATAACTCAAGGCCATTTGGCCCAAATCCAGGGAATAAAACCCTCTAACTCGCTCTCTCTCTCTCTCACTCATTCCCACAGCAAGCTCCAACAACAAAAGAGAGAGAAGAGAGGAAGAAGAGAGAGAAGGAGAGTGTAGTAGGAGTTGGGGCCTAAGGGACTTGGAACCTTGGAGAATCTCCTTCCTCTTACCCAAAGAATCTCCCATCCACAACCACAAAAGCAAATTCCACTTGATTGGGAGGTAATCGTCCATTTTCTCTAGGAAATTTATTTTATTAAGCTAGACCCTTGCAAGTGCCCTAACATGCCGATGCATTTGACTCAGGACATCAGCAAATCAACCCGCGAGTTCGACACTCCTAGGTTGATTCCGCAAGCTCTCAACGATCCATAGGTGTGGACCATTATCCTCAGGTGGCCAAGTACCAATTCTAAGATAAATTTAATGATTGTAGATGCTAAATTGATGTGCATGTGCAACTTAGAAGAAATTCTAATTAGGGTTCTGTCTAATATGTCTACCTAACATGCATGTGCTGATTAATTAATTTTAGATTAGTCTTCGATTGTTTGGACCTGGAAACCATGTTGTATGCTCGTTCTTGCATCTCATTTCCTGTATATTCTTCCTTGTTGTATGCATAAATGTATTTCCTTGCAGTATGGTTGACTTGTGATCTTCTTGTCTCTTAACCAATCCCACACCGCATGCAGACACGTCTAATTTCAGCTACAAAGAGTAGTTTGCATTCATTTTAACATCTTAAAATTCATGCTTCGATCCATTATATGTTTATTTCCATTTGGACTTGAAGATGAATCTTATTTGCTTGGAAATGTTATTGAATATAGCTCATTCCCTGGGTTGGTCAGGAATCCGTGTTTTGTGAGGGTGGTCCCGTAGGTTGAGCCGTCCCGTGACTATAGTGACTGATTTGGGGTGGACGCGAATGGACGACAATAGTAAGAATACGTGGGTTGCTTACACCCGATGTCGTACGTTACATGCTCACCTAAATTTGGGCGGTTTAGTCCACCGACTGACCAACCATGTTTGATAACCATGTTTGCTCACGCCTATTTGGAACTTGGAACACCCATCGGTCATTGACGCCCACTGACAACAACTAGAATTGATCCACAGACTCGTGAACTGGGCATGATGGAATGAGACACTATGTCCAAGCTATCGTCCTACACTGGGGTGACGAGCCTCCCCGTAGTGACCGCGAGCAATCCCGTTTCCCAGTACTCCTTACGTGCTTTCATTAGGGGTGAGGAACCCGATGGGATCGAGTGTGAGACCCTTAACCTTAGTATCCATTTCACTCTATCGGGTCCAGCGGTCTTACCGGTCGAATATCAGCGACTTGCGACCTACGGATTGCATTTGTGATGACCCTTAAGTCCCATCATATAAATCTGACCCAGATCGACCCGAAACTAGTGTCATAGCGACCGCATCGTCGCCGCAGTTCCAACGCCGTGTCTCGTGCGGCAATCCAAGTTGTACATCAAAAGATGTAGGTCGTGCTTGTTTTGGACCGTAGATCACGATTTGTGGGGCCCACTTAGGGTTGCACGAATCCCTAGGCATGCTTGCATCATCCTAGAAGTTATTATTAGACTAGCTAAGCTAGGCTAGGAAATCCCTAGGTAGCTAGGTCCCTAGCTAGCAATTCATCATTGGTTTTCTTACCAAGGTAGCTCCTTTTTGCTTCTCCCATGCAAGATAACCTTCTTTTGTTCTAACCAAGGTCTGATATTCTGACCTCTCCCTCTTCTCTAAGGAGAGAAGAAATCATTCCTCACTCTTTCCTAGCAACCTAATGATGGGTTTTGGTAAAAACCCCTTTCTCTAGCAATTTTTCATTCATGCCTTCCATCCTCTCTTCCTCATCTCTCTCTCTCTCTCTCTCTCTCTCTCTCTCTCTCTCTCTCTCTCTCTTGCAACCTTGGACATCCCACCATTTGGCTAGAATCTAGCCCTCCATCCACCCAAAAACTCCATCATTCAGCCCTTACACTAAATGTAAGACCCGTATCCTAGACTGTACCATTTCATAGGCTCCCACGGTCTTCTCGGTCAAATTCCGGCAACCTTCGACCATTATCCGGCATTTGCGCGTGATCCTAAGTCACACACCGTCAACCTGAATTGACTCGAACTGAGACTTGTACCCTTGCGACCACGCCGTCGCCGCAGTTCCGATGCCACGTCTCGCGCGTCGATCTGATACTTTGGCAAGGAGATGTGGGCCAGCGTTTGTTGTGAAGAAAACGTCGTGTGTGCGAATTCTGAGAGAATCTCTACGACTTGTCACATCAATCCATCAATCAATCAATCTCATCATGTCAAGTACATGTCAAGTACACATCACCTTTCACCCATTCCCAACCAACCCCAAAGTTAAAAAGTTCTTACACAAGCCCATACTTTTCTTACACCAAGCAACCCCAAAGTCAAAAGTTTCTTACACACCCATTACTCACCACATCAATCACTCCATCACCCATCTTTCTCTCTCTCTCTCTCTCTGTCTCTCTCTCTCTCTTTACAACCCTCTCTCTCATTCTCAAACTCACTTTCCCAAGCTAGAGAAAAACCACACATCCAAGCATTTTCCCAAACCTCCAAAAGAACTTTGTGTGTGGCCCAGTTCCTACCCTCTCATCTTCCATCTCAACCATCCAAACTTCATCATCCCCCGTTGAAATCGAAGCTTAGGCGGCTACCTTCCCATCGGACCAAGAAGGAGTGGACGGTGGGTGATCATGGACCCACATCCCTTTTTTTTATGATTTAAGGGTCCACTTGTTGTAGGACCCACTTGATGTATGTATTGTTCAAGGGAGGGCCCAATAATGGCGGGGTCCCTCCCCTACACGCTTCTTCCTCTCTTTCTCTCCCTCCCTTTCATTGTTGTTGATGATGATATGGCCATGCGGCCCACCCGGATGATCCCCACCATGAGGTATGTATCTTATCCATACCGTCCATCGAGTGGACCCACTTGGCATCTCGTCTGGACAAGCTAGATGTAGGGGGGAAAACACAAATATCAGATCCATCTAAATCAGGTGGGCCACGTCTATGTGGGACCCACCATGATATATGTGTTGTATCCACAACCGTCCAGCGTCCAGGGATGCTGGACATCATGAAGTGTGGACTGACAGTGGGCGTGCACTAATAGTGGAGGTGTACTGACGTGGGGTGCGGTAACAGTGAAGTGTGGACTGACAAGGGGTGTGGTAACAATGGAGTGTGGAATGGCAGTGGGTCCATGGGACCCACCCACGTCCTCATTTCCTTTGATGGGCCACACCATGGTGTGTGTGCTTTATCCAGACAGTCCACCACCCCTGGACGGTGGGACCCACGTCCGTGTGGGGCCCTCCCTGACACACCCAAATCCATAGCTCACACGGTAGACTGAGTGAGAGATACCTCGTTTCAATGCTGGGACCCACCCAGCTCCATAGCTCAGGTGGCAGACCAAGTGAAAGATGCCTCGTTTCAACACTAGAGGTCTTGGCATGGATTCCCTAGTGGGGTGGCCCATGTGCGTGGGACCCTTGTGGTGTATGGGTCTTACCCACACCATCCATCTGTTTTCATTCAAACAAACCGTCTGATGGACGGTAGCCAGCTGTAGCTGGCAGTTGCAGCGTCAACAGGCCAGGTGGGTCCTGGCCATGGGGTGCAGTTTGCATCCACACCATTCATCATGCAGTGGGCCTTCCCATGGTTGCACATGTGGGTCCTCACCGTCCATAGCTTGGACGGTGGGCCACATTGATTAATTTATTTCATCCAGCATCCATCTGTTTGGACGCTGGTTGCTGGTAATATATATATATATATATATATATATATATATATATATATATATATATATATATTATACTATATTAATTATGTATATAATATATAATATATATAATATAAATATCTTACATCTTGTGGGCTACACCACATGGACCTCACCTGGATGTATGTGTTACATACAAACCGTCCGTCCAATGGCGAGCTTGATTTGAGGCTCGAGCCCAAAAATAAGATGAATCTAATATCAAGTCAACCACATTGTAGAAAACAGTGTTAAGAGAACGTCCACCATGGAAACCTTCCTTGGGATCACAGCGGTTCTGCATCAATCTGAAATTTGTTTTCATCTTAATCCAGGTCTGTGTGACCTTATGAACAGATTGTATGGGAAATAAATGTTATGGTGGGCTTTAAAAATTTCAATGGTGGAAATCATTAACACCACTGTTATTTGGAGTGCGGTCTAGATAATCTTGCGTTATGATTTATTTGAAACGCTCTTAAATGATCCCTAAGGCTGGATGAATGGCGAGATGGTGTGACTCACTTGATGTATGATAGGCCCCTCTTTGTGAGGTGTATTAGGCCCATTTGAATCGGCCCATTCGATTCGGCCCATTTGATTTGGCCCACTTGATCAGCCTATTTGAATCGGCCCATTGGATTCAGCCCATTCAATCCGGCCGTGCCTTAGGAGCAATGATGGTTCGACACCACATTGTAAGAATAATGTTGGTTAAATGTTCGCATTATAATTCTCCCTAGTGCCCATTGTTAGTCCCATACTTGTAGGTCGTCTAGGCCCATCTTCGTTATGAACAGAGTCTATCACCATATATAACATGTTTAGTATAGTTCCATGATTCATGCTCATACGCATCATATGTATGATTGATATGAGGAGTGACCAATCATAGCATACGCCTTCGAGCAAATTGTTTATAGGCTCCTGATTAGGCGATGTTGCCCTACATGAGCGCACGATACGCGCAGGATTGTTGCATGACTGGATAGTGTGATTCATGCATTTCGCATTGTGTGATATGGTTGTTGTACGCCCTAGCGACATCAGGGCCGTAGCCTCCACCGACGTATAGTGGTTGGCAGGATTAGATACCGAAAATCTTGTTCTACATGGGGTGTTATAGATATCCCTAGGTGAAAGTTCCTAAACCCTTATGGTACCAGGAGGTTGCTCCAACGTCTAGACCGAGTGGGTGCAGGAGTGCCGAGTGCCGATTACCAGAAGGTCATACTTTCCACTGTGTCGTGGTCGGTTGGAAGGGGGTGTGACCTTACCCACCTGAGAGGACGGGGCAAAGCTAGGCTGAGTTTGACCAGCTCTAGGAATGGGTCCGCTATCGACGAGCCGAGCCTGATATTGGCAGGGGATAGTGAGGTCTCTTCCACTCACCTTATTGCGCACGATGGGGCGGCAATCTGGTTTGTAGTGCACTAGACCCCAGTGATATTTCATAGTTGAGTTGTATTGATATGTGGACTTAGATAAGGATTTGTATGCTTGAGTTGCATCTCGCATTGCATGACCTTGGTATGGCCGACATCATTCATGCTTTGCATCGCATGGCCTTGGTACAGCCGACATTACTCATGTCTTGCATCACATAGCCTTGGTACGGCTTATGGTATTCATGAATTCATTAGCATGTTCCGCATTACTCTGATACTGCATAACTGTATTACTACCTACGCACACACTTTCACCACCCTCTAAACTTTCTATAAGCTTATATACGTCCGTTGCGTGCAGGTGACGTTGGACCGCAACAACGCTGAGGCAGGAGCGTATAACAGATCATCTTGGAGCTTTTTGTCCATTATCATTGTATTTTCCTTTATGCTCATTATACTTATAAAGTTTTTGATCATAGTGGAAATGTGATGGAGTTTTTGGTTGTTGTTTGTAGGTTATGCCTTTGGTTATGCTTATTACGAATCAAATTGATGTTAAAAATCCTCCTCGTAGCATCCTAGGATCGGAACCTGGCTAATGGGCGCTGGGAGCCGAGAATGGGGTACTACTGAGGCTGTCGGGGCCGGATTCGGTGATCAGGAATTTTGTGAGCCCGGTTTCCGAGTTTAGGGCGTAACACTAAATCTTGGCCTTTGAATCTTGTACTTGGAAGCTTGGAGAATTTCTTGGTGGTGGTACCTTGAAGATTAGTAAGGTGGGTGCTCTTGTAAATTAGGATCTCAGATTTTTACTTTTTTTTAGTTGTTCTTCTTCTTCATCTCATATTTCAAAGAATGTGGGACCCACCAAATGATGGTGGAGGCCCCACGTCTTCTTGGGTGTGGCCATTGGCCCATCCCTTCTTACATGCATAATCCATGGGTGGGGCCATTCTCCATGGACCCCACCATGGTCTTTTCTCTTAGTTAGAAGAATTCTTAGGTCATCTAGACCCTTGATCCTTAGTGGAAATGGCATCTCCACCATTGAATCTTGATTAGAAAGATGCATGCATGTGTAGATCCTTGTATCTTCATCAATAATAGTGGATGTGTGGTTTGTGATGAAGGGAAGGGCCTCATTGAGGCGGAGCCCCTTCCCTTATGGCCGATCGTTATTTTTCTTTTGTTAATCTCTTACTCTCTGAAGTGTATGACCCACCTTGTGGCCTGGAAGCATCCAAACCGTCTAAAGAGAGTGGACGCCCATGGTTGTCCACTCTATGAACGTTGATGTCCTATTTGCTCTTTTATGGGCACATACAATGGATTTTAAGGGGTGGATTAGGTCTGGATTTTTGTGGGGCCCACTGAGGTGGACAACAACATAAGTTTTATGGGGTGACCTCCCCTTATTTTAGTACATATGCTCAGTTTACTTCATGTATATGTTGCTGTCCAAAAATTTTCTGGACAGTTTCTGGTTGGTTTTGGGTCAGATTTATGGACTATTTAGGGGATTATTTCTACCCCTTTGATATGCTTTTCCTGGAGGTGTGGACCCCACCTAGATGTGTACTAAATTTCATACCTATTTGACCTTGTTTGAGGACCCAAAGGTGTGGCCCAAGTGGGGTGGACAGTCCAGATTTTTTGGACTGTCCAGCAACATTACAGTTTGGAAAACCATAAAAATAAAATAGTTTTTGAAATGGTGGGCCACTTTCATGAACCCCACCTTGAATTACACTTGTATGGGGAGGTTAGAAATATTTTTTCCCAATTTTTGGAGGACTTGGGCCCACCCTTTTGGGGTGCTCAAAACAGGGACAACAATATTTTATTCTTCTGCTATATCTTTTTAGACCTTGTTGTCCATGGTTGTTTACCCAGGCTTTTGTATGGTGGTGGCCTTCCCATTCACCCGACTTGTGGCCCACTTTGTAGGGGAAAACCCCAGGTGCTTATGGGCCACATATCTGATTAGATTCTAGGGTGTTTAGGGGCCGGAATAGCAGCACCTTGCTGGACATCCAGCTGGGCTGAATGTCCAGTAATGGGCTGGCCATTCACCCCACCTCAGGCCCACCTTCATGTATGTTTTTATCCTAATCATCTATCCCTTATGTGGCCCACTTAGTAGGGGACCAGTCCCTGGTGGGACGTCCCAAAGTAGGGCCCACCTGGACATTGTAAGGGGCCAGCCGTCCCACCCTTGGGATGTCCAAGGGGTGGACTAGTCGTCCCACCTTGCGTCCCACTTGATGTATGTGTTTTATCCTTGGCCGTCCTCCCTGGGGTGGCCCACTTATGTGCGGACCACTCCTTGGAGGGACACCCACCATTGGAACCCACCTTGATGTATGTATGTTAGGTCGTCCAGTCCCTTGGGATGCCCAGGCCCACCGGGACGTCCAGCCTGTTTGGTGGTGCTGCTGGACTTGTAGTCCAGCAGAAGGCCCACCTCATTTCTGGTGTTTTACTCACACTCTCCATCTGATGGGGCCCACTATAAGTATTAAGGACTATTACCAGATTTATTTTCTTCTATAAATCCCATCTGCTAGACCTCAGCAAGCCCAGGAAGCTGGGTGGGATGAAAGTCCAATAATGTACTATAAGAAGTATGATTCAAGTTGTGGGTATTGTAAGGGATGTGAGGCCCACCAAATGAAGAGTGTGGAGTACACACATGATCGGATTAATTTTGGGATATTTTTGGGCTTAATTGATGCTTTGTAAGGCCCATCCTTGTTGTATATTGTGGACCATCTATAAACCAGATTTTTATGGTCCATTAGGCCCAGTTGGATTCAAAGTTCTCCATTGGAGCCCAGTATTTTTCAAGGGCTGACCCTATTATATTATGGGCCCAATGAACTATCTATGAGCCCAACTTGAGTAAATAAACCTTGAATACCACATTTAAACCCCTGATATGGGCTGACTTGCAAGGCCCACTTTATAACTTGTTGGTTAGGCCTTGCCAAGTTATGGGCTGATGTCGTGAGGCCCACATAAATAATTTAGGCCTTGGCTTTGTATCCTTGGGCTTATGGGCTGCCCATTAGATCCATTTAATGCATGGATCCAGTGGCTATTGAGGGGTCGACCATATTTGCCCCAATTGACCCAAAATGATATGTACTTGGGCCATGATATGCCCTCATTGGGTCCATGATAATATATGTAGGTTGTGGGCCATTTTCTTGGGACCCATTATGTGTTGTGATATGTATGTATGGCTGCTCATTTTATTTACATGGTGATATTCGGGCCTTGGGCCTTGATTTGGCTAGTGTTCTTGTTGGGCCACCCTCTTGGGGACAACGATGGCTAAATGTGCCCATTATGGACCCCTCTAGGCCCATTGATGGTTGAATGTCCACCTTAGGCCCATTTGTTAGGTCCATTCTCATCTACTGGTGGTCGAATGTCCACCTTAGACCTTGTTTTGGCCCATTCATACCCTTTAGGCCCGTAGTATTGTTTACTTAGACATTGTGGGTTACCCCAAACCATTGGGCCCCCACTAGTAGTTGTGCTCTTTCCACTTAAAATTGTCTAAGTACCTAGACCCTACCTTGTTATGAGAAGAGTATAACTTCACCGTATGATGTACGTGTTAAATGTAAATCGTTCAACCATGTTTAGGGTCGTGAGCCCCATTGCCTTGTGAGGCCTACCATGAGTTATGTGTATATGCATGTTGCCCATCTATTCTTCTGGGCCATGGGCTGTCCCATGAGGCCTATGTGATGAGCCCAATGTGATGTATGTGAAGCCCATGGGATGTGACCCAATGAGATGTATGTGCGGCCCAATATGAAGCTTGTGTGGCCCATATGTGCGGCCCAATATGATTATGATGAGGCCCACTGTGATATATGAGAGGCCCATATGATGAGGCCCACTGTGATATATGAGAGGTCCATGTGGTGAGGCCATAATGACATATAAGATAATATGAGAGAAGTCCATATTATTCCCAGCCATTTGAGGGCAATGGGTTGTTTCATTAGGCCCTTATGCGAGGCCCATTATGTTATGTATGAGGTCCATGTGTGAGACCATGGGCCCACTATAGGTTTAGCTCTATGTAGGCCACTCCTTGGGAGCAATGTTGGTTAAATGTCCACATTAATGGGCAATGATGGTTAAATGTTCACATTGTGACCTTTCCTTAGGCCTTTGTTAGGCCCATTCTCATCCTTCTCTAAGTGAGTTGACCCTAATCATTGGACCCCCATTGATAATTGCATGATCCATTTATTCATATTGGGCTAACCCAATATGTTGGGCCCCCATTGGTTGTTAGTAGGATTGTTTTAATCATGAAGTCTATCTAGGTCTTATTTGGGCTCCCTAGGGCATCTAGCGGGCAATATAATAGTATGGTGAAGGAAGCCCGTTCTAGATCCTTAGGATTTAAGTAGGCCACCTAGGCCTAACCTTGATATAAGGAGAGTACATCATCACCGTAGATGGAAGGATTGGTGGTATCGGATTCGATATATCCACTGTGAAGGACCGATCCTCATTTTATGGATTAGATCTCTTGTCCTTCTATGGACCCCGCCAATATATAGGCCAATTATCGATCACGACTATGTTAGTACATGCACTGAGTGTGTGGTAGCATAGCATTATGATCATATAAGGCCCATTAGAATTGCATGAGGCTCATCATGATTTTATGCGGCCTATTGTGATTGTAAGAGGCCCATTATGATTTTATGCGGCCTATTGTGATTGTATGAGGTCCATTGTGATTATATGAGGCCCATCTTGGTTGTATGAGGCCCATGTGATTAGGCCCTTGTGATGTATGAGACCCTTGTGTGAGGCCCATTGTAGGGTGAGGCCTAATTGTAACGCGTGAGGTCCACCATATGTGTGTGATTATGTACACACCACCCATTCATTATCACGGGTCATGGGCTACCTTATACAGGCCCACCATGATGTATGTGATTATATTCATGCTTGGTACACTTCATGATACATGCCCATACGCAACATCCGCGTGCTTGTTATGAGGAGTGATTGAGCATAGCATGTGCCATTGGGCTGATTGTTTATGGGACTCCCTGATAGGTGGGAATGTCCCACATGAGCGCGCTGTATGTGCAGGACTGATGCATGGTTGATTAGTATGATTCATGCATCTCGCATTTGCATGGCACGATTATTATTCGCCCTAGTATCATCAGGGCTGTAACCTCCACAGGCACATCGTGGATGACCAGATTTGGACATCAAAAATATTAGTTTGAGCACTGTGGGCACGTAGGATGTCCTTGGATGAAAGTTCCAGAACCTTCGTGGTACCAGGAGATGCTCCAACGCCGAGACTGAGTGGAAAACATGAGCGCCGGTGCCTTTACCATTAGGTCGCGTCTCCCACTGTATCGTGGTCGGTTGGGAGGGGGTGTGGCCTTACCTGCCTGAGTGAGGGGGCAAGAGCTAAGCTGAGTCTGACCAGCTCGTAAATGGGTCTGATACCGTCGTGCCTTATTGGTATTGCTATTCATAGGCAGGTAGTGAGGTCTCTTATGCTCGCTGGGTTGTGCGGCTAGGAGAATGACAGTCAACAAGTAGTGTATTTAACCCCGGTGATTTCCTCGAGAGGAACTGTACTGATATGTGGACTTGATATGAGGACTGACATGATCGCATTGCATCTTGCATATGACATTGGCTATGTAGGCCTTGCATCGCATTGTATGACCTTGGTGTGGCAGATAGCATTCATGCCTTGCATCGCATAGCCTTGGTACGGCCGATAGCATTTATGCCTTGCATCGCACAGCCTTGGTACGGCCGATAGCATTCATGCCTTGCATCGCATAGCCTTGGTATGGCAGATAGCATTCATGCCTTGCATCGCATAACCTTGGTATGGTAAATAGCATTCATGCCTTGCATCGCATAACTTTGGTATGGCTGATAGCATTGTACTAGTCCCTAGTGATGATCCCAGAGATGTTCATTGTTGGTATTATGACAACCCGCCATTATTGTACACCTGGGTGGGCACATGTGGGCGGACACTGATGTGGGCGGGGCCTAAGGGCCTTAACGAGCTACAAGTGGTTGGTAGACTACTGTGCTGGCTGGTTACTGCGTAGGGGTTTGTATACTCAGCATTTGACTCATTCATTTATTCATCCACTATCCACTCGGGCTGGTGGTGCGCAACCAAATCATTATGCGTACCTTCGTAATGGCCAGGATTTTGATTGGGGCACGCAACCAACCTGAGATCAGGAGTTTGCCACATTGAGTCTGGTTATCCAGATTTAGGTATGAGATTAGTTTGGATTAAAGTCCCTTATGATGAACCCCACAAACCATCGTTATTCCTTTGCATTGTATATTGCATTACGCCTTCGGTATACGACATTTGGGTTGTTATGATTCTACATTACATGGTAGCTATGGACGTACCAGTATGCTTCTGTATTACTTTGATATTGCACCCTGAGAACGCTTATATTACGCACACACTTACACCACCCTCTAAGCTTTCTATAAGCTTATGCATGATAGATGCGTGCAGGTGTCGATAGGACGCAACCGAGTTGAGGTAGGAGTGTGCGGCTGAGCTTGTGGCGATATCTGGAGGCTTGTTATCTATATTGTATTTTCCTTTAAGCATTGTACTCAAAGTTTTTTATTATAGCGGATATGTGGTGAGGTTGTTATTTGTATCTGGGTTATGCTTATGGTTATACAAAAAAAAAAATTTATGTTGAAAATCCTCCTTGTAGGATCCCAAGATCGAAAATCTGGCATATGAGTGTCGGGAGCTGAGAATGGGGTACTACGGAGGCGGTCGGCGCCAGATTTGGCGATTGAGAATTTTGCGAGCCCGGTTTCCAAGTCTGGGGGTGACATCAAGGATTGTGGGGCCCTGGCCTCGCAAGTCGCGAACCCTGGCTAGCCAAATGGATAAGGGCAATGATATCGTCGGGGTGTACTAGTTTTCCAAATTTGCTGGATGAATGGAATTAACTAAACACTCAGCTAATACGTTCATGATCGCATCGCATTAGTTAGGTTGGCGACTCGACAGTTGAGGTCGCAATGAGGGAGTGTTAGTCATGCGCGAACATTAGACGAAGTCGCTTGAGGGAGTGTTGTTGGTGAGGTCATGCATCATATCATAATTCATGCATACACATTAATAAAGATTAGTTAGAGATTTGTGAATGTGTGCTTTTCATTAAATTCATCATGGAACTGTTATTTGATGTAACTTATGGATAATGACACCCACTGAGTTAGCTACTCACTCCCACTCTGGGACGGTGTTTTAAAACACCAACCAGACACTTCATTAGATGCAGGTGAGGTGGAGCTCGACGAGCCGAGCAGAGTAAGCATAGACGAGGAAGAGGAGCTTTCCCATTTCCAGCTTATGGGTGGGTCCCCGTAGACTGTGCGGGTTGATTATGGGCTATTGAGCGAGGAGATATAGCACACCATTTCTTTTGGACATTTCATATGTATATTTTACCGGGCGACGCCTTGTGTGACCCGTTTGATATTTCTTACAGACTTGTATTCTCTAGCTGCTTTTATTTCAGTAGATTAGTTGTGGTTGTGGTTTATGTTCCAGTCGATTCCTTTATTGCTCATTTGAATTGAATTATATGCAAATCACAAAAATTTGGATATAAGTGACGCCCAGGAACTTGGAAGTCAAGTGTTACTCGACCCCCAAATTTCAGGGTGTTACACTTGCCCTCCTCAAAACCTCCTCCTAAGAATGGTGTAAAGCCTTGAAAATCGAGGGTCGAGCAAAGCTCAGCTCCCGAGTTCCAACGCATAACTTATGCAACATAGATAATGATGATCATGATGAGAACATTGAAACATGAATGAGATTATACCAAAACAGTATATCATACTCTAGAGACAAGTGAAATTGCAAGCGGAAGACTGTAATAGATATATAAAATATATAAACTGTGATGAGTCTCCAGAGTGTGATAATGTTACCAGGTTAATTAATTACAAGTACAATTCCAAAATACACAAAATTGTGTAAGGTCATCTAGTCGACATCCCTGTAACCCCGTCGATCAAGACACGGCTCACATGAAGCCACCAGAATACACCATATACGAACAAGCATCATTGTCATTACAAAGGTCCGGCTCTGCCTCATAAGCATTGCCATCACCTGCAGCTACAACAGAGTTTGGTTGGTGTGTACAACACCGTCCCGTAACGTGCGAGTGAGTGATCAACTCAGTGGAACAATAAAGCATAGGTTAACATGTTATCAATTCAGTCAAGCAGTAATGATAAAGCAGTACAATCAAACATTCCTAAATACTGTAATTAATGCAAGGATGAGATGCAATAATGATGCATGCCTCGCCAACATACTCCCTCGTGCGACACCATCTTACGTCCGCGGTATGCTTTCATCCCTCAGTGCTCCACATCTTCCAGGCACATGCAGTGCGATATGAACATGATTATCGAGTTGTTATTAGTCCTGTTCATACAGCAGGATTTGGGAAACTAAGGTACCTCCCTTATATCATTCCCAAACAATGATCCATTCTAGGGTCGTCAGTCCTAGATAATCTCATACGATGATGCGGTTCCAAGTCGCTGTAAAGGGCTGTCAGGGCTATTACACGCACTCGTTGCACAACTCCCCCATCACCTTATCAATACAGGCCTAGTTTATACTCTGTTTACTACAAGAAGGTTCGTCGCCTCTTCGCAGATTCAGAGTATGCTCGAGGTCACTACACCGGGTACGGTTAGGGCTGTCAGGGCTATTACACGTACTCGTTACACCACTCCTTCATCACCCATCGAAACAGTGTAGGCCGACAGCTCGAATACAGTGTCCCATACCACCGTATTCGGCTCACGAGTCTGGGTTGCTCACTGGTCACTACGGGGAGGCACATCACCCCAGCGTAGGCTGACAGCTCGACCACGGTGTCCCATACCACCATGTTCGGCTCATGAGTCTTAGCGGATCGAGGTACCAAGGTTAACGGGGTTGCACTGGTAAGTTTGGTACCTTAGGTTTAAGCAATGGCGTCCAAACATGGTGAACATACATTAGACAAATCGGGTTACTTGACGAGCTTGACTAGCATAAGCGCACAACCAGCTGAACAACATGAAGTGCATAAGCACTTCGCGTGGCCAACCACTATCGCCAACCGAAGTATGACTCGGGTTCGTCGAACACATCTCACGTGGCGAAGGAATCTCAGCCACAAATTCAATCTCGTTACCGATTGTTTGGACTGTACAATAGCCCCAATCACATTCAATTGCAACAAAATATCCTGGAAGACAGTTAAAGCAGTAACGAATCAAGATTCCCAATCATGCAATCAAAAGTCCGATATTTTCCGCTTAGGGCTGCCAGGGCTATTACACGGAATCGTTACACCACTCCCCCATCACCCTTCACGGCTTTTATGGAATACAACTTAAACATATGAAGTAGTCAGAGTAGAATTAAATAAACAAGTAATTCAAACATATTAACAAGCATGTTATAAAACATAATGCAAACAGGAAATCCAAACACATACATTTCATAAACCAGTAAGTGATTAAACTAAGCAACTTACCTGAAGGAAATCATACACATCACTAAGGTAATTGAGAATCCTATCTCAACACCTACTCAAGGCACTATTAGATTAAGTACATACCTATACAAGCATTTTCACAAACACTTAGACTACACATTCCAACATACCTATAATATGCTAGTTAAAACACAAGTCGTAGCGAATCCTTTCACAAAGGAATGCCACATGAACCACGATCATGCATTCACGATTAATAGTTATGGCAAGCATAAATCATAGTTCCATATTCATTCGAACATTTCTACAAACACTTAGGCTACAACTAGTACATACACGACGTATGTTAATATAACAGGTGTTAGGCTAATCCGTTCACCTAGAAGTTGATACACATGTATCTAGCATACCTAGACAACAATTAATCATGGCAAGCATAAAACTGTATTTCATACGTATACGACATTTTCTACAAATATGTGGAATACAGTATATTCAACATAGTTAACGTATATCTGAGAAACGAAACGGACATCACTTTGTACATGTGTAATAACATCCAAATCATGAATCTATCATTATCTGACATTGAAAGTTTTGAAAAACCATAACCTACACGTTTAAAGTCCGCACTTTACACCGTAGAAACGTAACGAACTTAGCAGAAACTCTACGCCTTCGTCAACGTCAATACGACGACCTATAACACAAGGTAAGTCAACTACTTCGCTACTTGTACCAATAGAAACCCTAAAATAGGTTAGGGTTAGAGTTTTCTTACCCGAAAACGGAATCATAATCGCCATAGGAGTGATACGGATGCGACGATTAAACACGTAGGACAATGGGATTGAATCTCAGGAAGAATCCCCACTTCTCTCTCTCTCTCTCTCTCTCTCTCTCTCTCTTTTCTCTCTTCTCTCTCCTAGGTTTTCTCAAATTTGTATGGAATGAGAGAGTGAGGGTTTAAGGTCTTTATATAGGTCTAGAACTCACCAATTTAGACTCAAGACCAAGGTATACTTAGGTTATGTCCAAAGGGAGACTGTTCCGTCTCAACGGAGCACTTCTGGAAGCCCCCTTGAGCCAAAGGTCGGACTTAAGCTCACAGACATTGAATCTAGGTCAAGTTACATTTTTGGTCCGATCGGATTTACAGATCGCCCGTGGCAGACCAGTTTCAGTTCAACAGTCACTGCAACTCGATCAGGGTTACAAGTAGACTGCCATGTATATGAAATTTCTCCTAATCCGAGGGTGTATTTGGGTCAGATTCTGACGGTCTGATTATTTATATCAGGCCCGCAAGCGACAAGTCTCAGATTACTTAAATTAGATTTAATTTCTAAAGAAAACTACGTTCTTCACTCCGGGCTCAAGCGAATAGCCGTTGGACACTATCTGGTTTTGATTTCCGAGATGGTTGTCAAGCCCAGCAAGGCGGTCCTAATTCTATAAATTCGTATTATTCAGACTTTCGATATGCGGTCCAGATCTGATATGGAGTTTCGTGATGCTCCCGAGAGTAACCGGGTAATGAGATTGATCTTAGATTTTAGGGTAATCTAGCATAACTGATTCTACAAGTTTTGGGTCTTGCAGATCGGATTTAAAGTGATTAGTGCGGATTTCGTATGTAATCTAGTGTAGCACTTAGTTAACTTTGTCTAATTTCTAAAGGATTTAGTCCTGTAAGATTTCTGTCTGAGGTGGTACTTGGGCCTTTGTAGTTTGTACATACAGTGATCCAAGTTATTAATACTTACTAAAGCATGCCCTAATTACAATAGAAGAAGATCCTAGGGCAGGAGAGGCTGATGTTCCAAATAACCTATTCGTTTTGTGAAATTCCATAAGGGTAATGGTTAAAAGCCCATTTTATTTATGTATTTACTATTTACAGTAATGTTTAGTTTAAATATTGTTCTTCATCACCTAAACTTTTAAGATAGTGTCTAATGTGAAAGTACTTTGAAAAATTTAAAGAACGAGGTGGTGAAATGTGAGCTTTGTGAAGGAAATTGGTTAAAAAGTGATTTTTAGAATATGGGATTGGGTTCTGATAAGTTAATAAGGTGTTAGGAGCGACCCATTGCCTAAGGACGTCTAATTCCAGGTTGGCAAAAATTCGGGATGTTACAATCTACCCCCCTTAAAAATAATTTCATCCCCGAATTGGCTAAAGGTAATAATTAAGAATTCTATTATTTCATTTGCCTAAGGCTTATTGATTTCAAGTTTATGTGCGCGGTAGGGTGTATATTGTGCATGCTAGTCTAGTACATTTTAGGCACTAACCCCCTTAAAAATAATTTCTTTATCCCTTGCTTATTCCCTAATAGGTTGATACAATTTATTCGTTATCTATTTAACGTCTTGACGACAATTCCCATCTATTTAGAGTAAGATAGCTGTTTTCAATGTTTGACCAACACGGAGAGATGGTTATAGTGGGCTTGATCCCGTTACATCGATCATCTACCTGGCCAGGGAAGAAAGCTCATCGTATCCCTTCCTAGTCCTGGTGGCTCCTGGTCTTCTGCTCGGTCAAGCAGTGAGTCCATTGGTAGTCGCCCAAGATTGAGAATTCAATTCAAATCGCGAATATCTCGCTTATATATCGTTCTCTACTCCGTGGTCTCGATTGTAATTAGTCTTTGGGAAGGCAATTCAAAGAGGTGTATTTATTTGACCTAACATTACATCAAGGGATATATATAAGTTTTCTCTGAGCGTGACTAGTTACTAATCAAACAACCTTCCTAGGGGTTATTAAAGAAGCCTATGAGTATTAAGGGGATTCAACGAAAGAATGGGGTCTCGCTCCAACCTAACCAAGTCAACTAACTAAATTTATCTTTCAATTGTCTTAATATAATCAGTGTTTTACATTCCTTAGTATAACCAACCAATAGTTGTAATCCAAAGTCTATGCTTATACGTTAGGTGATTTCATACCCTTTCTAATACAAGAAATTGTTTATCACTTAGGGTCAAACGTTGTCTGATTGGAATTGAGTTGCCTACACTTGAATTTAACTACGCTCGAGCACTAGACACATGCTCATACCAACTAAGAGGTTCTAGGGTTCACGTTATCAATTTATTGGATTTCCCATACTGTTAGGTCTTTCGAAATCTAGGAGCACCACTCTAGGTCCAAAACTCTATGGGCCTATTTGGCCAGTGGTCTTAAGTTGTATTAAATGGGGCTGCATTGCTAATCCCACCTCGGGATTTGGAGTGGCATGTTTGGTAGGAGGGTGGGAGGGGATTAAAATTAATGGTATATGCTGTGGAAAATGAGCCTTGTGTTAGAAGGTGTGAGATGGGATTTCCAAATCCCATGATGATGAATTTCTAAGTGTAATTTTGAAAGGAAATCTTGGAATTTACTTTTAATTGCATACATTCCAAACATGGTATTTAAAAACATGGGATACACCCAATCTAGGGACCATACCTTACACATACATTTATTGTTACTTTTACAATTATATCCACCATAATCCTACCGAATGCAGTTGGCCGAACGGGCGCTAAACGTCCCAACATTTGGAGGTTGTGAAAGTTATGGGACACAAAAATGTGGATCGTTGTGCCCATATGGGTGTGAAATGGTGAGGCCAAGAGGAGTAAGAGATAGGTTTAGAGGAGGAATGGTGGAGGGGTGGAAGGAGTTCACAATTGTCAAGTACAACTCCAACTTGTCAAACATTCTACACATTCCATCAACATGAAAACACAAAGATCCTAACGCAGTAACAAACAACTACGAGACAACGGCATAGATGATTAGGCATCCGAGTCTAGCAAAGGAGGAGGGGCACCCTTTCTCTTTCCCATGAGAGAAAGAAAGGTGGAGATCGAAAATATGGCCGTAATAAGCTCGAATAGAGCCATGGAAAAGCGAAGATAAGGGGGAATAGGGTTGGAGTCTTTAGGTCTCCACGGATTTGGGCCTCCAAGGGAGGTTGTAAAGGCTTAAATGAGAGTGGATAATGAGGAAAATTGTCAAAATAGGATAGGCTAGTGGGTTTACACGAGTTTGAGACTCAAATGGGGGGTGTAAGAGCTCAAATGAGAGAGAATGAAGAGGGTAGGGGTTAGGGATTGTTGTAAACGATGGAGGTATGTGTGTTTTGACAGAAAATGACGAAATAGGTGAATGGAGGGAAGGTTTGAGAGAGAAAACAGTAACCTGGAAGGAAAATGAGAGCTTGGAGGAGTGATTTGTGAAGGAGGGGGGGTTTTAAATCGACGGTACACACGCCAGGGGGTTCCCCTAGGCCCCAAACGTCACCGGCCCGAGCGGCCCGCCCGACCGAGCCCGCTGACTGGCGAGGTCCTCGCCACTCTCTGGACAAGTTAGCGAGGGCTCGCCATTTCGGCGAGGCCCTCCTACCCCGTAGGCCCCAAAAAGTATGGGTCCCACCTTGGGTCCCTCTGGAATGGTGTGGATAGGCCCATGACTCCGTTTTGAGTCATTCCGGGTCGTTTCGGGAAGTTGCTGATACATACCTATATTTGCCAATTTCTAACGGCTGGGATGGGGTGAGTTGTGATCTAAACCCATCGTTTGACGGTCTAGAAGTGTTTTGGGGTCGATTCGTGCAATCCCGGTTGCGTACAGACTCCAACAACACGACCAATTTCCGTGAACCTCACTGATCGGCGAAATCGGGCTACCTATGACTGTCTCTACATTTTTCTCACACCCACCTAAGTCGAAGGGAGACAGCATACGTTGTGTGACCATAACCCAGGTCCAGTTTAATCCAAATCATGCTCTGATACCATCTTGTAACCCCTGAAAATTGGGGGTCGAGCAAAGCTCAGCTCCCGAGTTCTAACGCATCACTTATGCAACATAGATAATGATGATCATGATAAGAACATTGAAACATGAATGGAATTATACCAAAACAGTATATCATACTCCAGAGACAAGTGAAATCGCAAGGGGAAGACTGTAATAGATATATAAAATATATAAACTGTGATGAGTCTCCAGAGTGTGATAATGTTACCAGGTTAATTAATTACAAGTACAATTCCAAAATACACCAAATTGTGTAAGGTCATCTAGTCGACATCCCTGTAACCCCGTCGATCAAGACATGGCTCACATGAAGCCACCAGAATACACCATATACGAACAAGCATCATTGTCATTACAAAGGTCCGGCTCCGCCTCATAAGCATTGCCATCACCTGCAGCTACAACAGAGTTTGGTTGGTGTGTACAACACCGTCCCGTAACGTGCGAGTGAGTGATCAACTCAGTGGAACAATAAAGCATAGGTTAACATGTTATCAATTCAGTCAAGCAGTAATGATAAAGCAGTACAATCAAATATTCCTAAATACTATAATTAATGCAAGGACGAGATGCAATAATGATGCATGCCCTCGCCAACATACTCCCTCGTGTGACATCATCTTACGTCCGCGGCATGCTTTCATCCCTCAATGCTCCACATCTTCCAGGCACATGCAGTGCGATATGAATATGATTACCGAGTTGTTATTAGTCTTTTTCATACAGCAGGATTTGGGAAACTAAGGTACCTCTCTTATATCATTCTCAAACAATGATCCATTCTAGGGTCGTCAGTCCTAGATACTCTCATACGATGATGCAGTTCCAAGTCGCTGTAAAGGGTTGTCAGGGCTGTTACACGCACTCGTTGCACCACTCCCCCATCACCTTATCAATACAAGCCTAGTTTATGCTCTGTTTACTACGGGAAGGCTCGTCGCCTCTCCGCAGATTCAGAGTATGCTCGAGGTCACTACACCAGGTACGGTTAGGGCTGCCAGGGCTGTTACATGCACTCGTTACACCACTCCCCCATCACCCATCGAAACAGTATAGGCCGACAGCTCGAATATAGTGTCCCATACTACTGTATTCGGCTCACGAGTGTGAGGTTTCCCACTGGTCACTACGGGGAGGCACATCGCCCCAGCGTAGGCCGACAGCTCGACCACGGTGTCCCATACCACCATGTCCGGCTCATGAGTCTTAGCGGATCGAGGTACCAAGGTTAACGGGGTTGCACTGGTAAGTTCGGTACCTTAGGTTCAAGCAGTGGCGTCCAAACATGGTGAACATACATTAGACAGATCGGATTACTTGACGAGCTCGACTAGCACAAGCGCACAATCAGCTGAATGACATGAAGTGCATAAGCACTTCGCGTGGCCAACCACTATCAACAACCGAAGTACGACTCGGGTTCGTCGAACACATATCACGTGGCGAAGGAATCTCAGCTATAAATTCAATCCCGTTACCGATTGTTTGGACTATACAATAGCCCCAATCTCATTCAATTGCAACAAAATATCCTGCAAGACAGTTAAAGTAGTAATGAATCAAGATTCCCAATCATACAATCAAAAGTCCGATATTGTCCGCTTAGGGCTGCCAGGGCTTTTACACGGAATCGTTACACCACTCCCCCATCACCCTTCACGGCTTTTATGGAATACAACTTAAACATGTGAAGTAGTCAGAGCAGAATTAAATAAACAAGTAATTCAAACATATTAACAAGCATGTTATAAAACACAATGCAAACAGGAAATCCAAACACATACATTTCATAAACCAGTAAGTGATTAAACTAAACAACTTACCTGAAGGAAATCATACACATCACTAAGGTAATTGAGAATCCTATCTCAACACCTACTCAAGGCACTACTAGATTAAGTACATACCTATACAAGCATTTTCGTAAACACTTAGACTACACATTCCAACATACCCATAATATGCTAGTTAAAACACAAGTCGTAACGAATCCTTTCACAAAGGAATGCCACATGAACCACGATCATGCATTCACGATTAATAGTTATGGCAAGCATAAATCATAGTTCCATATTCATTCGAACATTTCTGCAAACACTTAGGCTACAACTAGTACATACACGACGTATGTTAATATAAAAGGTGTTAGGCTAATCCGTTCACCTAGAAGTTGATACACATGTATCTAGCATACCTAGACAATAATTAATCATGGCAAGCACAAATCCGTATTTCATACGTATACGACATTTTCTACAAATACGTGGAATACAGTATATTCAACACAGTTAACGTATATCTGAGAAAAAAACGGACAACACTTTATAATGTGTAATAGCATCCAGATCATGAATCTATCATTATCTGACATTGAAAGTTTTGAAAAACCATAACCTATACGTTTAAAGTCTGCACCTTACGCCATAGAAACGTAACGAACTTAGCAGAAATTCTACGCCTTCATCAACGTTGATACGACGACCTATAACACAAGGTAAGTCAGCTACTTCGCTACTTGTACCAATAGAAACCCTAAAACAGGTTAGGGTTAGAGTTTTCTTACCCGAAAACAGAATCAGAATCGCCGTAGGAGCGATACAGATGCGACGATTAAGCACGTAGGACGATGGGATTGAATCCCAGGAAGAATCCCCACTTCACTCTCTCTCTCTCTCTCTCTCTCTTTTCTCTCTTCTATCTCCTAGGTTTTCTCAAATTCGTATGGAATGAGAGAGTGAGGGTTTAAGGTCCTTATATAGGTCTAGAACTCACCAATTTAGACTCAGGACCAAGGTATACTTAGGTTATGTCCAAAGGGAGACTGTTCCATCTTAACGGAGCACTTCTGGAAGCCCCCCTTGAGCCAAAGGTCAGACTTAAGCTCACAGACATTGGATCTAGGTCGAGTTACGTTTTCGGTCCGATCGGATTTACAGATCGCCCGTGGCGGACCAGTTTCAGTTCAACGGTCACCCCAACTCGATCAGGGTTACAAGTACACTGTCATGTATATGAAATTTCTCCTGATTCGAGGGTGTATTTGGGTCAGATTCTGACGGTCTGATTGCTTATATCAGGCCCGCAAGCGATAAGTCTCAGATTACTTAAATTAGATTTAATTTCTAAAGAAAACTACGTTTTCTCACGCTCTTCACTTTGGGCTCAAGCAAATAGCCGTGGGACACTATCTGGTTTTAATTTCCGAGATGGTTGTCAAGCCTAGCAAGGCAGTTCTAATTCTATAACTTCGTATTATTCAGACTTTCGATATGGGGTCCAGATCTGATACGGAGTTTCGTGATGCTCCCGAGAGCAACCGGGTAATGAGATTGATCCTAGATTTTAAGGTAACCTAGTGTAAGACCCGTATCCTAGTTCGCACTGTTCCGATGAATCCTGCGATTATTTCCGTCGAAGTCCGGCAATCCGTGACTGATAATCGACGTTGCGATCGATCGTAAGTCGTATCCTTTAGATTCGAATCGGTTTAATCCGAGACCTGTATTATTGCGACCGCACCGTCGCTGCGGTTCTAACGCCGCGTCTCGTGCGTCAATCCGACGCTTAGATCATAAGATGTGGACCGTGCATTATAATGACCGTGGACCGCACATTGCGGGACCCACCCATCCCATGTGGCACCAATCCCTAGGTAATTATGAGGGTGATGGATGACATCACCCTAAGCTATAGCCACCCTACACCCCTAGCCTAAGCTATAGCCACCCTACACCCCCTAGCCTAAGCTATAGCCACCCTACACCCCTAGCCCTCTTACAAGCAATTAATGCTAGCCACCCTCTCTCTTGCACCACCTACCCACATCCATCACTCACCATCACTCACACCATCACTCACATCTCTCCTTATCTCTCTCTCTCTTTCTCATTTCTCCACAATTCCAAGCAAGGAAAAACCCACGTTGGAAGCTCTTCCCATGGAGAGAAAAATGTATGTGTGAGGCCCACCTTTCCCTTCCCAAAACCTCTCATCTTAGCCCTTGATTTCCCATCTCCACCGTCAAAGAGGAGCACAAGAAGGTTGGCTTTCCAACGGACCAAGAAGATCGCTAGGTGGGTGTTTTGATAGGGTAGTTTTCATGCTTTCTTAGATGGGCCAAGTGAGGCCTACCGATCAATGGTATGGATCTCACTTGGGACCCTATGATGTGGCCAATGGCCCACTTTGATTACCTTTTTATGTATGATGGAATGCAAGGGAGGGCCCATAGTGTCGGGGTCCCTCCATGCGCGTGTGTTCCTCTCTCTCTCTCTCTCTCTCTCTCTCTCTCTCTCTCTCATCTCTCTCTCTCTTTCTCTCTCTCTCTCTCTCTCTCTCTCTCCCCTTCATTTCATTATTTTGTGGCCCACATGATGTGTATGAGGAATTTAAACCGTCCATCAAGTGGACCCTATGGCCATCCAAGCCATATGGGACCCACCTGATGGTGATAGGAAAGCACAAATATCAGATTTAATGGGTGGGCCACATCCACGTAGGGCCAACCCTACTATGTGTTCTACCCAAACCGTCCAGCGTCTGGGACGCTGGACGTCAGTGAACAAAAAAAATAATAATAAATAAATTTGGGGGCCACTTGTGCAGGCCCCGCCTTGAGGTAGGTTCTTAATCCAAGCCGTCCATTCCAGTCTTTAGCTCATTTTAGACGTTGAGCCCAAAAATGAGGCCAATCCAATCATTTTGTGGGCCGTGGCGTTAAGAATACTAGTGCTTCTTTTGAGACTCGGGGAAAAGTGATTGCTGGGGTCCACTAGGAGCTTAGATCCGCCTGAAACTTGTTATGGACCCTTAACCTTGTGGAGCTCACGCAATGGACGGGCTGGATCTTGCTGATGCGGGCCCCACAGGTGGGAATGCAAAAAAAAAAAAAAAGAGAAAGAAAAAAAGCAAACAGCCGTTGCTTGCTGCTGCTGCTGACAGGCGCAGGCAGCGCCTGCGCTGCACGGTCGACGGGCGAACGAGCCAGGCCCCACGGCTCCAGCCGTGGGCCCCACGTGACGCGTTTCGAACATCCAGTCCGTCCATGAGGTGGGCCACTCTTTGAAGAGGGTCCCCTCCAAAATCAGCTGCAAACGGATCTCAGGTAGGCCATACCATCTAAAACCATGTGAAGTCATACCTAAAACATATAAATCACTTGGTGGGGCCTACCCGAAGTTTGGATGTGGCTGAAACTTGGTCTGGGCCGTCAGCCAGGTGAGGCACACTTAATGTATGGGCTAGATTTGTGAACCACATCACGGTGGGGCCCTGACCATGTGACCTTATCAACGGGTCGGTTGACAAATAAACATTACGGTCGGCCCAGGTCACGTGTGACCTTATGAACAGGTTGGGTGGCCGGGTTGGCCCATAAACATCACGGTGGGCTCCCTGACCGTGGCCCAGGTCACGTGTGACCTTATGAACAGGTTGGGTGGCAAGTAAACATTGTAGTGGGCCCTTGGCCCACTTGATCTTGTAACAGGTTGGGTGCCAAATAAATATTTTGTGGACCCCTGGTCCCTTGGCCTTCTGAATAGGTTGGATTGAAAATAAACATTTCAGTGGGCCCCTATCCATGTGACCTTACTAACAGATTGTATAGGAAAATAAACATTATAGTAGGCTTCACATGAGGCCCACTTGGATTTATATACATGGGCTCATGTTGAGGCCCACTTTGATATATATATAGGCCCATATATGTAGGCCATCTTGCCGTATTTGTAGGCCCATTGTTGGGGCCTACCTTGATATATATAGGCCCACGTTATAGGGCCCATTTGACGTATTTGTGGCCCATTGTTGAGGCCCACTTTGATAAAAATGAGGCCCATGTAATTAGGCCCATTTGATACACATAGAGCTTATGTGATTGGGCTCATTTTAATGCATTCTCAGACCCATGTTACGGGCCCATTGTGATGTATTCTAAGACCCATGGGTTATGGCCCACTGCAATGTACATAAGGCCCATTGATGCGGCCCACTTGATTTATTTAAGGCCCATATGAGGCGACCCATTTGATGTATCTGAGGACTATGGGTCGAGGCCCAATGAGATGTATATAGGTTCATTGTAATGAGTGATTGTTCCATGGTTTGGGTAATGATGTTTGATGACGGGTCATGCCTTGGGAGCAATGTTGGTTTGATGTCCACATTGTAGAATAATGTTGGTTTAATGTCCGCATTATAAATCTCCCTAGGGCCCATTGATAGACCCATACTGGTTACATATAGGCCGTCTAGGCCCATCTTCGGCGTAAGGATAGTTCATTACTTTATAACATGATTAGTATAACTCCATGATTCATACCCATACGCATCATCTGTATGCTTGACGTGAGAGATGTTTGATCATAGCATCAGCCATTGGGCTAAGACATTTACGGGGTTCCTTATGAGACGGAGTGTCTCACATGATCGCGTGGTACGCGTGAGATTGTTGCATGACTGGTAGTGTGACTCATGCACTTGCATTGTGTGATTGTAGTTACTGTATGCCCTAGCGACACCAGGGCCATAGCCTCCACAGACACATCGTGGGTGGCTGGATTGAATACCGGAAATGTTTGGTTCTAGCATACGGGCGCCATAGATGTCCCTGGGTGAAAATCCCTAAACCCGATGGTACCAGAGGATGACTCCAATGTCGAGACCGAGTGGATGTACGAGCGCATGAGGGCCGAATACCAGGAGGCCGCGTCTCCCACTGTGTCGTGGTCGGTTGGAAAGGGGTGTGACCTACCCGCCTGAGTGAGGGGGCAATTTCTAGGTTGAGTTTGACCAGCTTGAGGAATCGGTCCGCTATCGACGAGCCGGGCCCGATATTGGCAGGCGGATAGTGAGGTCTCTTTCACTCTCCCAGTGTGCGTTCGGATAGGGGCGACAAGCTGGTTTGAGTGTACTAGACCCCGGTGATTATCCAGACTGATAACTGTATTGACATGAGGATTGGCATGCTTGAGCTGCATTATGCATCGCATGGATATGTGTACTTATGGGTACTGGCACGTTTGCTTTGCATCTCGCATATGACATTTGGCTACATAGGCCTCGCATCGCATGGTCTTGGTATGACCGACAGCATTCATGCCTTGCATTACATAGCTTTATTATAAGCTGATAGCATTCATGGACTTACCGCATATTTCCGCATTACTCTGATATTGTACACTTGGCACACGCCTTACACACACTTTCACCACCCTCTAAGCTTTTTGTAAGCTTATGCATGATAGATGCGTGCAGGTGGCGTTAGGTTGCAGCAGCGTTGAGCTCGGAGCGTGCAGCAGTCTTCTGGAGCTTTTGTTATTTTCAGTATATTGTATTCCCTTTAATACGCCTTGTACTCAAAAGTTTTTGATCATAGTGGATTTTGTGATGGTGTCCTTGTGGTTATTGTTCGTGGGTTATGCTTGTGGTTATGCTCATTACGAATCAAATGGAATATTATAAATCCTCCTTGTAGCATCCCAGGATCGGAACCTGGCGTATGGGCGCTGGGAGCCAAGAATGGGGTTCTACGGAGGCTGTCGGCGCCGGATTCGGCGATCGGGAATTTTGTGAGCCCGGTCTCCGAGTTTGGGGCGTGACACCTAGCGTCACTGATTCTACAAGTTTTGAGTCTTACAGATCGGATTTAAAGTGATTAATGCGAATTTCGTATGTGATCTAGTGTAGCACTTAGTTAACTTTGTCTAATTTCTAAAGGATTTAGTCCTGTAAGATTTCTGTCTGAGGTGGTACTTGGGCCTTTGTAGTTTGAACATACAGTGATCCAAGTTATTAATACTTACTAAAGCACGCCCTAATTACAACAGAAGAAGATCCTAGGGCAGGAGAGGCTGATGTTCCAAATAACCTATTCGTTTTGTGAAATTCCATAAGGGTAATGGTTAAAAGCCCATTTTATTTATGTATTTACTATTTACAGTAATGTTTAGTTTAAATATTGTTCTTCATCACCTAAACTTTTAAGATAGTGTCTAATGTGAAAGTACTTTGAAAAATTTAAAGAACAAGGTGGTGAAAGGTGAGCTTTGTGAAGGAAATGGGTTAAAAAGCGATTTTTAGAAAATTGGATTGGATTCTGACAAGTTAATAAGGTGTTAGGAGCGACCCATTGCCTAAGGACGTCTAATTCTAGGTTGGCAAAAATTCGGGATGTTACAAATGGCAAGATATGACCATTCTTCACCTCATTAATGGGACCATCTGGGACTTGTCAAAATGAGGCTTATATGTTTTCTGTGGTTAATAGAAGTTCGATCCTTTATTCTTATGTGAAAACAAAGGTCTAATCTGACTAGTCAAACCGGGTAATAGCCTGGTCGGTTGGATCGCCCTTGTGCATCGACTGCATATATGTGGTTGATGTGTGGTGCTGCTCTCGGCCATGCCTCTACGCTTGTGGCCATCCTCCGAGACGTGTAGTGTCTCTTGTTAGATTGTAGCCCACAACCTGGCGATCACATGGACTAATGTTGACTTTCCGTCGTGGTCGAGTTAGTTGCTGAAGATTGACTGTGGCCATATCGAACTCTAGATTAGGTGGAAACGGATCGGTATTGATCAACATTGCTTCCTTATCCTTATCAGAGAATTCCAGAAATCCCTGGTTGATATTCTCTTGGATGATATTCCTGAAAATAATACAATTGTTAGAAGTGTGGGAATAGGTTTCATGCCACTTGCAATATTCATTTTTCTTTAACTCTTCAACCGTGGGTATTTTCTTGTTAATGGGAACTTTAACGAACTTTCCACCCAAAATGATATGAAAGATTTGTCAGCCTGGGTAATATCAAATGTGTACATTCTATGAGTTTTCTATGTAGTCAGTGTAGTGGCCTCAATTCCGACAAATGCCAAACACACAAATAGCTTTTTGACCACTACCTTGGCTGCAACCAACTTGAAGTTAGGATCATAGTAATATGTCCCAATTGACAAGTTCTTTTGTATCACTCTTTATTGAAGCAAAGCTTCATATCAGGAAACTTTTCTTGTCAAATCATACAAATCTACAAACTCTGTTCCGATAAATTTTTTGCGGAGCTTGTATTCCAAACCATCTCGGGTGTGTTGCACAAACTCGGCGTCGGTCATAACTACTTGGCATCACCTTTTTGCTCTCTTAAATTGGGAGATATAGTTTTCGACCGATTCACCAAGCAACTGTCGGAATCATGTAAGATTGGCCATAGAAATTTTTCTGTCATTGTAGAAGAATTGGGCATGAAATTTACCTTCAATCTTTTGTTAGGTTTAGATGGAATTTGGCAACAAATTAGAATACCAAGTAAAAGCCATTGTATTTGAATAGCCAAACCATTGTAATTTATGATAATTATTATTGTTTAATTCACCACATTGCATGGAAAATCAACCTATATGTTCTATGGTTGATTGACCAGTGTCGTCAATGAAAAGTGTAAAGTCTAGTCGATAGTTCCTGAGTAATGGATACTGTTGATCGATCGATTTAGGATGAGGTTTGTGATATACTGGGGTAGTGGTGTAGCCGAGAACTTGGCCTGCCATTTCTTAGACCAGTTGCATTGCTCGGTCACAATCCATACATCGAGTTTTAGCCCTAGGTGGCAGATCTGGACCTATTGTGTATTGGGCCCGTGTTAAGGTGGATTCCTAGGGAGAGGGCCCTCCCCATGCATTCCTTGATTTCGAACTTCAAGAATGAAGTTTCTAACTTTCTGATCAGGTTGCCGGAATTCGACAGGCAGAGGCACCGTCCATATACATTGTGTTAGGGCAGGATATGCATTCCGTAATGGGGGAGGTACCAGCGGTATTGGCTCTATGGGTGTCAAATTCCCAACGGAACTACCCTAAATGTTTTGCTGAGATGTAGTAAGTGCCTTTTTGGCAAGCATAGCCACCATCCGATTCGAGTTTTTGTTTTGACTGACCATCTATCTATTGAATGATTCTGCCTGAATTCACGATTGCTCTGCCTGAGCTTGTGCTTGCTCAGCTTGAGTCCTCCCTTGCTCCGCGATATGTTGGATTCCTGACTTCATATCACGCAACCTAATCAACATCGTCTCGAGAGTGTCAGTACGAGAAGAGGATGCCCAATCCTAGTTTGGAGGATTGGGCATTGGGATTTATGGTGACCCTAGTCATTTAGGTGTTGATTGCACATGTATCTCCTCGGATGGAGGGAATGGAGAGGGTGTTTTGGGCTCATTGGCCCCAAATGAACTTCGAGTACCCATTTGACTCATATTTCTAAAGTTGGGTTAATCACGCTTATGTCCCACTTATATGTATACCAGATCAGGTGTCCCACTAGGCGTGCCAAAAAAAAAAAAAAAGTTGTCTCTCAGATGCGGAATTTGGCCATGTGTATTATTTGCAAGTGTACTAGAGCAGATTGTGCGGCTTGATTCCAATTGAACAAATTTGACTCCAAGTGCCAAGATAAGCAAATATGTCGGAATTGACAGTATACGACTGAAATATGAGAAAGACCAGTCACCTATTCAGCCACTCACAATATGTTGTTTAAAACAATTAGGCGATTATCGGAGGATAGGGTTCATCCTTCGATAATGGGTTACACATTGCCTTCCATACAAAAGGACTTTTAAATACAAAAGCAAATAAAAAGGAAACGCTTACAACTAATCATAGCGATAATTGAAAGGCACATTTCAGAAAGAAGAACCACTTCTATTGCAATAGAAATTGTCCAACGTACAATTGTATACTTGGATATAGCTACTAAATTACTGATACTCCTAATGTAAGATTAGGCTACTGGTAACATTAAGGAACATAAATGATTGATTATGCTAAGGATCATAGAGAATAATTGAAAGATAAATTTAATTTGTTTGTTTGATTGGTTAGTACAAGATACACCTCTCGATTGGTTGAAATCCTTTTCTATTTTTAAATCTCATTGTGACAATCATCTAAATATTTTTTTTTCCCCACGTATAGTCGGTATCAGTCACTTTCGCACCGACAAGGCCCTTCAGTTTCTTCGATAGGACTTTGGCACCAATACGACCTTTAAGTTTCTCGTTGGACACCTGTCCCGTAACCGGCTCGGCACCACTTTTCCCTCAACCACATCCTTCGTTCAAGCAATTCACTTATGCTACATGTAACACTGATTAGTGTAAGTTATAATTCCATACCATGTACTTAAAATATCTTTGTAAAATATACGGTACAACAGGATAAACCTAAACACATACATATTAACTTAACCTGTGAATGTTTTAACCGTATGTTCATTCTTCACTTCTTTTATTTTCCGTGCAGCTAACATGAGCTACGGATTTACCTTTTTTTTTTTTTCTTTTTTTTTTTTGGCCAAGTCGTCACATGACCTGACAAAACGGATAGGGTTGATTTCTCACAGATATCACCGTGGCCCCACCTCGCTTACAGGTTACAGCTGCCTTAGCCCTTAAGTTTCTGTGAAACGCTTTCTCAGTCAATCCGCGTTCGGTTGGGTTGGGTCCTACGTCTCAGTGATTAGACCGTTGATACGCTCAAGTAGGGATTGGGCATGTATCAGAGGTAGAGTACGTCGCTAGTGCTTGGTTACGTTGGCGACAAACCAGAGCAGCATGGATGTACCTTTCATGAGATCCACACCATTCGTCAAGTCCGCTACCGTTGTTCGTCGGAAAGACAGATGGCACTGTACAGTTGCTTGTAAGTGGAAACGGATTGGCTACTGCCCTGCCACCAGCCCGCTAGCTGATGGTCGGTGCTCCGTGGACCCACCATGATGCATGTGTTTCATCCATTTTTACTTATCATTTTAGGGCTTTATACAAAAAAAAAACAAAAAATGAGAGGGATATAAATCTCAGGTGTACCACACCACAGGAAAACAACAGAGATTATCCAACATTTAAAAAAAAAAAAAAAAAAAACAAAAACAAAAATCAGCTTGATCCAAAACTTGTATGACCCCACAATTTTTTTACTGGTTGACGTTCATTCAACGCTGTTTCCAGTAACGTGTTTCACTTGAGATTGCGATATACCTCATTTTTTTGCGTCATTCCATAAAATGACCTATAAAAGTAGATGGACGGAATGGATGAAACACATACATCATGTTGGGCCCACAGAGCACAATCCATTTTCTCACTTATCTGCCGTATATAAAAACTATTGTTTGTATTTCTCACTAACCGTTTAGTTGGTGGGGCCCACCAATAATCTGAAATAGGCATTGTCCTGGCTCCTTCAACTCAATGGTCAGATTCCTTATACAGGGCCAAACAGGTACGTTGTCTCATCATGACACTATTGCGTTGTTAACAAAAGCAAGCCGTGGCGTTTCTTTTGGGAAGGAAAAGCGAGTCCAGCCAACGCACTTTTTCCAATAGTATTCAACAACTCCAAGCACATACACGTGGCCCAAATATATCAGATTGGTGGCCCATTGTCATCATAGGCAGAACAAGGCCCCTATCACCGGGGTTAAAAGTTCCGTCTGTGGGCTCACAAAGTTGTTTTTGGAGAAATTGACCACTGTAAACGCTACCTTTTACCCGGCGTCTTTTCAACAGGCTCCCAAACTTTACTTCTCCAAAGTAAGCAATTCTGTACAGACACATTATTTGCAGACAAAAATACCCTTGCGTTCACTGTCGCTAAATACCTATAGCTACGGTTCTAATCCGTAGCTAGAGTTGTGAATGCAAGGGTATTCTCCTATGTAAATAGTGTGTCCGTACATAATGCTTACTTTGAGGAAGTAAAGTTTCGGAGCGATTTGAAAACACGCCGGGTAAAAGGTGACATTTACAGTGGTCAATTTCTGTTGTTTTTGTTATATCCCCTCCGCACATCTCTTTCTTTAGCTCGAACGCGGATTGCGTCATCCGTCCGGGCAGGGATCTGTGGGGCCCACCATGATGTAATTGTTTTATCCACGCCGTGCATCGTTTTCCTCAGTTCATTTTAATATATCATTAACAAAATGAATAAAGTCAAAGTCTTAGGTGAACCACAAAGTGGGGATTGAACATACACCATTAAAAACTAATTAGGAGCTGGAAAAGTTTCGGATCAAGCTTATATTTGCTTTTTCACTTCATCCACGTCTACATGACCTCATGAATAGGTTGGTTGGTAAAACAACATCACGGTGGCCCTTAAAAAGGTCTCAACGGTGGGTGTCATTATCACTGCAGCTTACTTTGGCGTTGTCAATTTGGAGTTGTGGATCTACATTAGTTTTAGGATCAAACCTTAAAATGATCTTAAAAAAAGCAATAAACTGCATGGATAAAACACTTATATCAAGGTGGCCCCGCAGAGCCCCGCCCTGACGGTCCGTCCGGGCGGGGGTAGGACGCAATCCGCGTCCCCCTTCAGCTCATTTTCCAAAATTCAAGTGGGCCATACCTCATGAAACAGTGGGAAAGGAGACACCCACCGTTGAAACCTCCATGCCATCCAATCCATTCATAAGATCACTCCCACCTGGATGAAAGAAAACACAAATATAACCCTGATACAAAACTTTTGTGATACTCAACGGTGAGCATTCAATCCTAACACGTGTGGTCCATTTGAGCGTTGGATCTTCCTCATGTTTGGGTTCATGTCCAAAAATGAGATGATAAAACGGATAAATAAAGCCCCATAGAGCTTTGGGTTAAAGGGAGCCCCGTGGCCCTCTCGGTGACAAATTTCGTTCTCGGCAATTTCTAAGCCTGAGATTTTCTCGGGATATTTTAAAATTTTGTCATTTTTTCTGGCGTTACTATCGAAAAACCTGGTTGAAAATAAAATAGAAAAACTTATATATCATATGATAAATAATTTAAAATTTTCAAAGATATAACTGAATTTTTTAACTTTTAAATATTTATTGTGTTAAAATCACGAAAACGATTTAAAAAATCTCGCGATAATATATTTTGATGAATTTTCGGAAAAAAAATTGGGATATTTTAAAAATCTCGACGATATTACAATTATCTCCTTATATATTCTTAGTGAGCTATCTGTTCGAAATCCAATGATCGAACGGTTGGGATTCGTATGACTTTTTGCGCTATGGCCTGTACAAGTGATAGGGCCCACCGGACGGAAATATCTCAATCAGACGTGGCCACGCGGCCCATGTCACCTATTGCTTTCTCACATGCGTGTCCCGCGCATCCCCTCTCATCATCTCTTCGATGATGGACGCGGATTTCCTGCGGTAGAAACCTAGGTGGGTCCACGGTGATGTTTGTTAGAAATTTACTCCGTCCATACTTTTTGGAGGTCATTTTAGGACTTGAGATTAAAAGTGAGGAGAATCCAAGACTCAAGTGGGCCGCCCTAAAGGAAAAAGTGGGTATGAAAATTCCTACCGTTGAAACCTAGTTGGGGGTGGATAGTAATGTTAGCATGCCATCCATACTGTTCATAATGTCATTCTTATTGGGATAAATTGAAAACACAAATATTACCTGGATTCAAAACTTCTATCGCCTCCTAATAATTCAACTGTGGACATTCAATCCTTACGTTTTTGGCCCACTTGAGTGTTGGATCCTTATCAACTTTGATCTCATGACTTGAAATGAGCTCACGAAACGGATGGACGGGTGGATTGCCTACAAACATCATGGTGGGCCTTAGGTTCTCGTAACTTTCTGCTAAAGGCTCTACGAGCAAATTCGTGTATTTAAGGGCGATAGATCCTCGAGGACGTGGATTTACTTCGGGAAATTGACCGTACTCGCCTCGAAGTTTGGGTCAATTACTTCGATGCTGTGACACTCCATATATTCCCTTAAGGGCCTTTTGACAGCATTCGAACTTTCTTTCGGACGAAAATGCCCCTGATCATGGTTCAGGACTTGTATGGTCCTAGCGTGAAGGAGAAGTCACCCGCTGTCTTAACCCCCGAGAAATGAACGGCTACTCTCCGGGACACCATCCAATGGCCAATGCTCGGTGCTCTCTGGGCCCCACCACCAAGTACATGTTTCATCCATGCCATCCATATATCTCTACAAATCATTGTATGGCAGGAGACCAAAAACGAGCATGATCCAATCACGGTGGGCCCTAGGGGGATGATAGTGGTGGATATCCATGTAACGCCCTGAAAATCGGGGGTCGAGTAGCAACTTAACACCCAAGTTCCAAAACATCACTTATGCAACATATATGCTTATGATTAAATGTTGGTTGTGTTAGTGTATTGATCATGAGTGGGATTATACCAAAACAGTAATTCATACTCCAGATCAAGTTAAAAAACGCAAGCGGAAGACTGAAAGACATAAATAACCGTATAAGTCAAAAGAACACGATCGGTCTCCAGAGTATGAATACATCACTGAGTCACCATATACATGTAATAGTCTTAAAAAATCAAAATGTCAAAATAGTACAACTACAATGATAATCCCTGTAGCCCCGTCGATCCGGATAGCCTAAGCGAAGCCACCGGAGAACTGCATATAAGAGAACTCGTCCTGATCATCATAGTAGTCAGGCTCCGCCTTCTGAGTCGCATAATCATCTGCATTTAAAACAGAGTCTGGTGGGTATTCAGAACACCATCCCAGAACGTGGGAGTGAGTGATCAACTCAGTGAAATCATAGAGCAAAGGTTAACATGTTATCAGTTCAGTCAAGCAGTAATGATAAAGCAGTACAATCAAACAATCCTAGATACTCTTATTAATGCAAGGATGAAATGTAGTCATGATGCATGCCCTCGCCTACACTCCCTCGTGCGACACCATCTTACGGTCGCGGCATGCTTTCTTCCCTCTGTGCTCTTCAACCCGGGGCACATGCAGTGCGATGTTATGAGCGTGATTATCAAGTTTTTATTAGTCCTTTTCATACAGCAGGATTGGGAAACTAAGGTACCTCCCTTATATCATTCTTAAACAAGGATCCATTTTAGGGTCGTCAGTTCTAGTAAATCTCATACAATGTTACGGTTCTAGGTCGCTGCAATGGGCTCGTCGCCAAATCAGTACGGGCCTAGTGTATGGTCTGATTTCTACGAAAAGGCTCGTCGCCTCTACGCAGGTTCAGAATATGCTCGAGGTCACTACAAATGGCTCGTCACCAAATCAGTGTAGGCCAATAGCTCGAATACGGTGTCCCATACCACCGTATTTGGCTCACGAGTTGGGGTTGCTCACTGGTCACAACGGGGAGGCTTGTCGCCCCAACGTAGGTTGACAGCTTGACCACGGTGTCCCATACCACCATGTCCGGCTCATGAGTCTTAGCGGATCGAGGTACCATGGTTGAACGAGATTTTACTGGTGAGTTCGGTACCTTAGGTTCAAACAATAGCGTCCATACATGGTGAACATACAATAGGCAAATCGGGTTACTTAGCGAGCTCGACTAATACGAGCGCACATCGTATCGATCAACATGAAGTGCATAAGCACTTCATGTGGCCTAATCACTACCGACGACCAACGCACGACTCGGATTCGTCAAACACGTCCTACGTGGCGAATGAATCTCAGCCACGAGCTCAGGGCTGATTACCGATTGCCTGGACTGTATCCTAGTCCCAACTTCATTCAATTTCATCCAGTAATCATATGAGACAGTCAAAGCAATAAAGAACAACGAATTCACTTCGTACAATAATATGAGCATGTTGTGAAATGTAACACAGACATGATTGCACACATATTCATTCCATGAATAAAACAAACATCATGATGTAATGTACATGTAGGAAATCATACACATAATTAAAGTAGCCGAGATTCATATCTCAACCCTCATATAAAGTACTCTTTAGTAATACTTAACACACTCAGACATTTCTACAAACATTTAGACTACATATGTCGTCATATATGATGTATGTTGTTTACACATATATTAAGTCAAATTCTTTCATTAGGGAGTTGCCCCGCATACCATGCGCATATACCCACGACGAATAATCATGGCATGCATGAATCCGGGTTCCATATTCATTTATGCATTTCCACAAACACTTGGGCTACACACTATATCACATATATCGTATTTTTGTCGTGACGTGATTTGTCCTTTCGCTAAGGAGTTGTCGCATAGGTAACAAGCATATATTCACGACAGATAATCATGTTAGGCACAAATCCAAATTCCATACGTATCCAAATATCTCAACATGTACATAGAATGCACTATATGTCACATAGTTTATATATAACTGTAACATGAAACAGACGACGCATTTTGCATGTGAAATAGTACCCACATCAAAAATAAATCATTAACCGACATTGAAAGCCTTGAAAACTATAACCTATACGTCTATAGTCCGCACCTTACACCGTAGAAGCGTAACGAATTCGATAAAGACTCTAAGTCTTCGTCAACGATGGAATGACAACCTATAGCACGAGTTAAGTCAGCTATCTCGCCACTTGTAACAATTGAAACCCTAGAACAGCTAAGGATTAAGTTTTCTTACCTAAGAACGAAGTCAGAATCACTGGAATAGCGATTAGATAGGGATGGTTAAGCGCGTAGAACGGCAGGTTAGAGTACCAGGAATCTTCTCCCACTTCTCTCACACTTTCCCTCTCTTTACTCTTTTCTCTCTCCTAGGTTTTCTCAAATTCGTATGGAGTGAATGAGAGAGGGTTTAAGGTCTTTATATAGGCATAAAACTGATGAGAATGACCTCAGGGCCAAGGTATACTTAGGTTATGTCTAAAGAGCGTTTGTTTCAGCTCAACGGAGCACTTCCGGAGCCCCCCTTGAGCCAAAGGTCAGACTTAAGCTCCCTGACTATAGATCTAGGTTGAGTTAAGTTTTCAGTCCGATCGGATTTACATATCGCCCATGGCTGACCAGTTTCAATTCAACAGTCCACGATCACCGATCAGGGCCATAAGTACACTGACCTGTGTATGAGATTTTCCCTGATCCGAGGGTGTATTTGGGTCAGATTCTGACGGTCTGAATCCTTATATTCGGATCGCAAGCGACAAGTCTCAGATTACTTAAATTTAGATTTTTATTTCTAAAATATCCACGTTTCTCACACACTTCACTCCGGGCTCAAGTGAATAGCCCCGGGACACTATTTGCATTTGATTTCCGAGATGGTTGTCAAGCCCAGCAAGGCAGTCCTAAGCGTTTAGTCTCATGGTCATCAGACTTTCGACGTGCGGTCCAGCTCCGATACGGAGTTTCAATGTGCTTCCGAGAGCAACTGGGTAATGAGATTGATCCTAGATTTCAGGGTAACCTAGCGTCAATAATTCTACAGGTTTTGGGTATTGCAGATCATATTTAAAGTGATTCAAGCGAATTTCACAGCTAATCTAGTTTAACACTTAGGTAAACTCGTCTAATTTCTAAAGGATTTGGTCCTGAGTGATTTCTGCCTGAGGCGGTACTCGGGTCTTTGTACGAAATTTTTCGAGTCATTACAATCCAATAACGATAAATTTCCTGCAGTGTGGTCCACCCGAGAGTTGTATCACTCTCGCTTTTCGCTTCAAGCCATAAAATGATATTTTAAACTGGATGAACGGCCTGGACAAAGCACATACATCTTGTTGTGGCCCACAAACCACCCATTACCTATACCACGAGCTTCGGAAGGGGCAAATGTAGCACTAATGTACATTTGAGAGACCCTCTCCTTTCTCTTCTTTTGTTTTCCTAGAAAAGCCAAGATCCAGGGACCAATAGCCAGAGAGCGACGTTATTTCTCCTTGTCGTTTCGCTCGTTTGAAAGCCTCTTCCACTACGAGGTTTGTATTTTATTTTGTTTCCGCTGTGGGTAGGCACCTGCCAAGGTAAAGGAAGAATAGAGTCGAGAAGCTGAGGTACTTTGGTGGTCACGTGAAAGGGAGCCAAACGTAGGGCATGCCCTGATCAAACCTCCACCATTGGATGGTAGACAACCACGGCATCATGTTTGTGATGGTATTTGGATCGTGCTTGCCACTTGTCACGACCGCGGTTGTGATGTTATATGGATCATGTTCATCGGGGATATGGCACTGGATACAATTACGACCCAGTGTTCTTCATTACCACAATCCAACATGCATGAGAACCACGATCCAGTGTGCTTCATTACCATAAGATTACGAAGACTGCATCGGTTGAATTCGATTTGATAATTAAAGTTGTGTACGGTAATGCAACTCGGAAGTGCGAAAGACACAATGTATTGCGATTTCAGCGGATGAGTTACATATCACCGCACACGTGGAACAACCGATGTAGTGAATCTAAGAGAAATGAAGTGTACATGCGGTCAGTTTATACTGTGCTTGAGAAGACACAAAGGGACATCTCAGCCGAAGTGAAGGTTTTATGTGAGAACATGAGCCTCCAGAAACTAGAAGATCTGATGGGAGAACCAAAAAGGTTTCTATTACGTCCCAGCGAGAAGATAGGCCAACAACTAGATGCTGGAGATGCAAATGAACAGGTGACAATCGACGTCAATGCACTTTCGTCCCTGCTAGCCGAGGAGGAGGCAGAAGCTGATGATGACTGATCGTTTTTATTGTTTGTGATAAGGTACTGTGAACTGTAATATACTTATTGACTCATGAACTTTGCTGCATGTTAACCACTTTCCAATGTGGATGCTAACCACGATCCACTGTGCCTTTGAACCACGACCATAAAGGAAAACGTGAACTTAACAATGGGTCGTGGTTGTTGAAGACAAAAAAGGATCGTGATTGAAATGTTATATGGGTCGTGTTTCTCATTAGGGTCGTGGTTGTCAACGCCGGATCAACAAGGATCACAACCACGATCCATTACACTTATTTAACATTACAGCCAAAACCCATATCAACTACGACAAATGATTAACACACACCACAACCCATATAACACAACAACAATGACCCACATATCATCCAGGGTCCATGTATCATGACAACCATGACCTATACAATCTCACAACCCCGACCCATATACAATGTCAGTAGGGACCCTTGTATCATGACAAACACAACCCAACGTGTACGATAATCAATAACCTTTATGCATATCAACCACAAAGTTCGGAATAGTGTACATAATATAGGTCGTGGTTTTTGTGATATATGGATCGTGGTTGTCATGCTAATTGGTCATGCTCTACTCAGTGTCGTGGTTGTCAACATCGTTCCGGTACGGATCATAACCTCGATCCATTATAAATATGACAACCATGACGCATGTGAATCGTTAACCACGTTCCATGCAACACGATAACCACGACCCGTATAACATGACATACAGGATCCATATTTCATGACAATCACGACCTATACAACATGAAAACCACGATCCATATTCAAGGCTGATGTGAAATGGCATATGTTGCCGTCCAGGCAAACGAACTCGATATACATCGTTCCGTACAACACCGAAATATCGTGGTTGTCATTGTATCTATCGCGTAGTTGATCACACCGAAATAAACGATTAGAAGGTGTTGATAACCACATGGGCCATACATCCACCTGATAAAGCTTACTTTTATGCTAATGCATACTATACACGTACATTACATACGATGGTCAGTTTAGATGACATTTATTTATTTATATATCACCGTGGACCCCATATATCTTAGTTTGTACTGAATTAATATGTCGCATGTACATACATACACTAAAGATGGCTTGATAAAGGCCAGAAATTTGCTTACGATTACAAACGCAGCACATCAATCGTCCATCATCTGGTTCAAGTCTATGGCCCATCATAAATTGAATCTAATCCGCTGGAATTGTTCATGGATGATGGATTCCTTCGAAAATCTCATGTCACTAGCAACACGTATCCAGCCATCAGTGGCCCACATTGCGTAAATATGACAAATTATGGGATTTTACGAAATCTATTGGTTGAACTCTTGTGGTCCATTGGATTCGAATATGTTGACCATTCTTTGGGTAATTCTGTTTCCCGATGTTACAGATAAAATGGACAGTGCGGATCAGAGAATACCTGTAGTTCGATGTGACTTATGGAACACTGACTATATATTGGACGTTTACGGATGCTTTGACGGACGCCTACGATTCCAATCGTAACATCTGGACGCCATTACGGGAAAGAGGATTGCGTACTGAATTACTCAATACGCTTTTATAGCACTGAGTAAACTTAGTTAGGCCTACTATGAATGTATGTGGGTTATCCACGCCGTCCATATGTTTTTCCAGATCCTTTTAGTGGTTGAGTCCAGAAAACGAGTACGCCCAACGCTCAAGTGGACCACCCAAAGGAAACAGTGGAAATAATGACTTCCACTATTGAAACCTTCTATGGTTCACAGCGATGTTTATTTGTCATCCAACATGTTCATAAGACCACAAAGACATGAATGAAGGGAAAACACAAATTTCAGCTTGATTCAAAAATTCCGTTTGCCCCAAGAACTCAATTCACACCGTTTCCCGTGGTGAGGTCTACTATAGATTTGGATATATTTCATTTTTGGTCTCAAGCCATTAAATTATCAGTTAAAATGAATGAACGGAGTACATAATAAAATGGACCCCATAGAGTTTACACAGTACGCTTAGCATTCTGAGTTACTCTGTACGCAATCCTTTTCCCTGTTACGGGCAGTTACGATTCCAAACGCAAAACATCAACGGCCGCTTTTACCGACGCTTACGATTATAATCGCAGAACAACAACGGACGCCTCGAACTTAACACTTACATTCCAAACGCAAACATCAACGGACACTTTTACGAACGCTTACCATTCCAAACGCAGAACATTCACCGCTTGAGCCTGTACGGTTTGCCGACTACATATTGGAGCTTCTTCTTTGGGACCCCTTCACTTTTTATCCCTGACCCTACTGGTTCTAGATCTTCTTCACTAGGCCCCTCCATCGCCACTCAACAACTACACCCTTTTACTTTTTATCCCTAACCCTAATTTTTTACTAGTTTTGAATCTCCTTCACTGGGCCCCTCCATCGCCACTCAACGAGTACACCCCTTCACCTTTTATCCTTAAGCCTATTTTTTACTGGTTTTGAATCTCATTCACTGGGCCTCTCCATTGCCACTCAACGAGTATAGCTACAACTTCAGTGTAGCTCAGTCAATATTAATGGCAAAGCAAGGTAATGGCTGACAGGGACGGTGTATGGCATTATTATGTTATGTGGGTCGTGGCTGTGAATCACGACCCAATGTATATGCCTATAACGATATGTATAGCATGACAATCATGAACGAGGTCGTGATCGATGTGGATATGCCGAATGGATCGTGTTTGACAGGGTCAGTGTATCGTGGCCCACATGTTATGTGGGCCGTGGCTGTGAACTACGACCCATATAACACATGCCATCAACGATATGTATGGCATGACAATGACGATCATGGTCATGATTGTGGTTTGTTGCATTATGGATCCTAGTTGACAGTCAATATGGATCGTAGATAACATGTTATCTGGGTCATGACTATGAACCACAATATAACATGTATGACAACAACGATCTTTATGCCATGACAACCATGAACGTTTTTTCGATCGTGGTTGGTTTGCGTAATGGATCACTGTTGACGGGCACACAGATGACATCGATGAACCGTGTAGTACGACTGTCAACCACGACCCAGCACAGATGACAACCATGATCCGACATAGATGACAACAACGAGCCGTATAACATGATAACCACGTTCCTTTAGAACTCATGATAAACACGATCCTTCGTGGATTACAACCCCGATCCACTGTGCATTACAATGACGACCCATGCTAGATTTTGCAAGACCATCTTATTATTGATTAATGATCTACGACCACGTTGGAATGCAGGCCGAAACAAGCCAATCATGACCACATGCTAGACTTTGAAAAGGCATAGGTCTCTCCCAAGTACTCCGTCAGTTTTCTAAAAGTCTTAGTTGAAGATATGGAGAAGAAACCTGATAGAAAGAAACTATTTAGAGAGACACCTGTCTTGGATTTCTGCTTGACTTGCTAGTGGCCGAGTGGACGGCACAGTCTTAGATCATGCATTGCCTGATGCAAAGGCATGTTGGTGATTTGAAATTCGATGTTCAGGGCACGGAGATAAAATTTACAGAGCTCGATTTTGCGCCAATAATGGGTCTTAAGTTTGGACCACTTATGATAGATGGTGGTGGTTGTGCTGACGCAGGAAGAGCAGAGGCAGGAAAAGGCGTTAGGGAGACCTATTTGACAGTAGGGGGTGTTAGTAAAAAAAAACTGAAAGAAGCCTATTTGTCACTCGTTGATAAAGACGAACATATGGACGCAGTGAAGCTGACTCTATTAATTTGTGTTGAGTGTCTATTAGTCGGATCTCCACAAAAGAATACTGTGTTGATAAGTTTATCGACATGGTCGATGACTTGGATTTTTTTAATAACTACCCCTGGGGCAGTTTGGGGTATGATTATTTGAAGAATGGGGTAAACTCTGCATCTGGCATTATTCGGGGGGAAAGGGCGACTGGCTAGTAACCCAAATCATACAACATATGCGGATGCGCGTTTTCCCTACAAGTACGTTATTCTTGTCCTCATTCATACTTTGAGTTCAAAATTTTCCCTTTTCCTCCATACATGTCAACCAGTATGTAATGCATGATAATTGTTCTTAAACAATTCTAGGCCTACGAATGGTTCCCTCAACTCACTGGTGACTGTAGGTGGGTCGTTAGAAGACTGCGTATGAGGATTCCTCGAATACGAAATTGGGAAACCAAGAAAAAAGGCAGATATGAAACCATATCCGTCATCGTCACAGCTGTGCCGGTAAGACTTATTTAGTTAGTAGTGTAATTTGAATAATGCAGTGTGTTTATAATTAATAAATTAATTTTCCTCCTGCAAGTGGTGCTAGCTCCAGCGCTTCAACTGACGGTCGAAGAAGCAGAGACCGAGTCTGTCAGGAGTATAACTGATGACGACATTCATGCAAAGGACAAGGCTCTACGGTCAACACCCACGACAGAGACAATGGAGGATGACAGAAGAAATAACGCTGAGGCTGATCTTACAGCCTCTCTCTTGGAAATGAAAAATACATTTGAGCGTGATGGGAAATCTGCCCATCGTGGGAGTGTATTGAAAGATATTAAAAAAAAAAGAAGATCTGCACATGTTGGGAATGTATTGAAATATATTAAAAAATAAGATCCGCAATAAGGAAATGTAATAAGCGGAATGATTTACTAGCTCCTAAACTGCAAGGAATAAAGGGTGAATTGAAGCAGATTGATGAGCTTAGAGTAGAAATAAAGCACCTCAGGGAGGATTATGCTTCTATACGAGAAGTGACATCGAGGAGAGAGTATATTAATACAAACCAGGTACGTGAAATCACCTTGCTTTATCTAACATATTTGTGTATATCTCACTGTGAAGGAAAATGGAAATAGATCATGGTTGTTGTCCACACAGGATCGTTCTTACCATACAGGAGGGGTCGTCTTTTTCATGCACCTACTATCCACGACCCAACATCGATGGCCTATGGTCGTGGTTTCCATGTAACGTGGTTTGTGGTTTAAATGAAATATGGATCGTTGTTATCATACATAGTGGATCGTGGTTGTTTTCATCCCCGATGGTTCATGTGGATGAACACGATCCAGTGTTTATAATGGCCACAACACTTAGTTCATGGTTGTTATCATCCACAATGTGTCGTGGTCTACATACATGATATCATGGTTGAGTTCCTTGTGGAAAGAGATATTGAAATACATAATAATAGTGATTTTATTACAGGACATTGTCTCTTCGATCAGCTCTCTCAAAGCTGAAAATGCTTCACTGCAAGAGCAGGTAAAGCAATATAGAGAGCATAGAGAGGAGATCAGTGCTTCACTACAGGAGTAGGTGAAGCAACTCAGAGAGGAGATGAATTCTTCACTGCAGGAATAGGTGAATCAACTCAGAGAGGAGATCAATTCTTCACTACAGGAGCAAGTGAAGCAACTTAGAGAGGAGATCCGGGCAATGAAGGTATATGAAGTTGAATCTATCCAGAATCGTTGTTATCATACACCAGGGATCATGGTTGACATGCACATTGGATCGTGGATGAGTCGCGATCGATAGAACATGATAGTCTTCTATCTACACAAGTGACGTGTTTTCTACGATATGTGGATCGTGATTATCGTTCAGTTTGGATTGTTATTATCACCCGTCGCGATCGTCATTCTCATCCAATGTCGATTGTGATTATTATACATAGTGGATCATTGTTGACATCCACGAACCTCCATGGATGTGAACCACGACCCACTATGGATGACAAGCAGGCTCCCGTGGCCGTAATAACCACTTCTGATATACGATTTCATTACAGGACAATGTTAACTTGGTGAGGAAATACAAGGAATAAAGGTTAAAAAAATTGAATGTAACCCTTGTCATATTTGGTCGTTGTTGTGTTCCTTTTTTGGTCGTGTTTATGATCCAACGAGGGTCGCTGTTACATGCCCTTGCCCATTCAACAAGTCCTCTCGGGCATGAGAATGCTTACTTGAATGAGGGGATGACGAGCTTAGAGAGGAGGTAGAAGCAATATATGTATATGAAATGGAAATTTGGTCGTTGTTGTTTTCCACCTTGGACAACGGTAAATGTCAATGTTGGATCGTTGTTATCATGTGTGATTGGTCGTGCTTATCATCCACCATGGGTCGAGTTGACGCGCGACCCAATGTGGACGAGATAGGATATACATACAAAATATGTACGTGATTTGTCTTTGGTTTAATAGCTAACAAGTCATTATGTATGTAATGTGACTAATATGATTTTATTATAGGTCAACAGCTCCAATTTCGAGGGTGGGATCAGTCGGTTCTCTAGTTTTGAAGGTGGGATGACCCATCTTAAAGATGAGAATGTTGCACTACGGGTGCAAATGAAGCAGGCGATGAACCTGCTAAAGGATGAAGTCAATAATACAATTGTATGTGAAAATACATTTGGATCGTGGTTTAAATCGGACATTATATTATGATCTCCATAGATAATATGTCATTTTATTACAGTGCAACATTGTTACCACGCAAGTGAGTGAGGAAGGGGGACCACGTCGCGATACAGCAGATCCCGACAGAGATCTAACTGTAAAAGAGCCTCGTCAGGGGTTCACTGAACTCCACCGAGCTCTAACCGATGTCGAAGAGGACGAGTTGAGAGTTGTCAGAGAGTTAGGTTCACTCATCTGGTTGAAAAGTGTCTATGACCTAAATACATGGGTCGACTCTGAGGTAAGTTTCTACCCTTTCTCCTTCATTGTTTCATATTAATGTATGAATATGAAAGTTACATCACACATTTTCCTTGTTATGTAGGCCATAGACATATACCTAAGATACCTATCAGCGCGCCAGGAAAATCAACCACTAGGTAGACAGGACTACACATTCGTCTCGTCGCTATTTTCGGTATGTGAATTTGAAATCGTAGTTATCTTTGAAAGGTCATTAATCATTTCTGTTTCTAACAATATTCAATATATCAATAGCAACGCATGGAACAACAGCCTGACCTGCTGCAAACTTATGGCGCTGGGAACCATAAGGATCGTGGGACCATGAAGTCTGAAAGGTTGATTGGAGTGCTTATAGAAATAGTTGATTGTAAACCAAAACCTCTATGGAAGTATGATGTGGTAAGATCTTAGTTTCTTGCACATGTACATAGACTTAAATAATTAGATCCATTTTTGGAAGGGCAATGCTTTAACTGTTGTCGTATTTCTTGTGCTTCATAGGTGTACATCCCTCTTAATGTGAGGGGGTAGCATTGGCTGATGGCTGCTGTTTATCCGATGAAAAAAGAGGTCGCTTTGTACGACAACTTGTGTACCGAATTGGAAGAGAAAAATGAGTTGGTCGTCACGTAGGTAACGGATGGACTGAGGTAGTGTAACACCTTGGTTCTCGAAACCCGATGATAGTCGCTCCTCATTGAGAACCCGAGTATTACATTACAACATGGGCCATCATACATCAAATTAATAGTAAGTTTCAGAGCATGAAGTAATACAACGTTGCATAAACTAAGGATATCAAGAATAACAAAATGGAAGTTTAATACATTTACGTGGGAGCAAAATGAAATCCAACAAAAGGAAAATATTTTATTACAACTAAAACAAGACACAAAATCTAAAATACAAAGCAAGTAAATCCTAAATTATCAGTCGAGCTCCAATGGCTCAACTGGAACGACATAGAGGCCCTCCTTGCCTAACTCCACTTCAGCCATCCCTAGGATCCCGTCATATGTGTCTCCACCTGTCATTAAACCTGCGTCTATTTGGTACAACTGCACTATTGGGTGAGTGAAAACTCAGTGGGAACTTCCCGCAAGGATTCATGCATATCATATCATTCCAAAACAGTTTAAATCAACATATTCAAATTACCAGGAGACTAATCATAAAATTATAAATGAATGTATGAGTGTATGAATGTATGTACAAGTCACAGATCTGAGGATGCACATCTAGCTATCAAAATAAAGGGTCGCCCAAGGCGAACTAGGCACCCAAAATAATACTCATAGTTACGCCCAAGGAGAACTAGCCGCCCGAAAAAGACCATGCAGACCGCCCGCGGTAGATTATCTACCTAGAAAAAGCCATGTAAGTGAGTGCGCCCAAGGATATCTCCTGAAAAATACACGGGGTATGCCCGAGGAGTGTCTAATCCCGGAAAAGCCTTATGAAAAGAAAGAGTGCCCAAAGTGATCCAAATGCACAGGTTCTGTAAGTTAAACTAAAGTGTTGAAACTTTTACTGAATAGAACAAAATGTGGCTTACATCGAGAACCCAGAAAAACTCATATGTCATGCGTGAATGTCATGTACCATAATGCTCATGCACATTCCATAGGATTAATAAGATTACTCTCACAATCATGATTAAGACTAGTAGTCCTTTAATAGGATATCCAACATTCAAATATGAACTCTATGAACTCAATATAAATTCATTTACCTTCCCAAGGTCCAAAGGAGGGCCCAAGTATGACATTTCAAACACATTAGGATAATAACATGATTACTATACAAATTTAGACAAGAGATATTCATTTATATCAAGTTATAACAATTCTAACCCATATAAGGAGAAATGGAGCAATCTTATTATTGTAGTGGAAGCAAGGACTCTTGCATTTAATGCAACTAGAAGATGTATATATGTAATTTCAAATGTGGCATAATGAATGTGCAACAAGTAGAAATGTACGTGAACATAAACAATTCCAAATATGGCCTGGTGATCTTAAAGTTATTCTCATAAGATATGTTAGGGTAACCTAAATTGAGGCATTCCCACATATTTATTCATGTCAATTCAAAGTTAAAGGAACACAACTACAATTTGTATAATTATAATATCTTTCTACGATTATTTTAGAATTCCATGAAATGATGAAGCCATGTGGGATATCCCTCACCTTGATTGAGGGTTCTTCTTGATTTGAACCTTCCTATGAGGTGAGCCTATGAGACCCTGATTTGAGATTGATTGAAGGAAGGTGTCTTCAGTTGCAAACAGCCCCTGAATAAGATATTATAGAATCCTAGTGAGTCAGTACCGAGTTGACTCCGTTAGGTACCTAGTTAAAAGACTAGGTGAATGAGGGGGATATACCTGGGGTCTTCCTTAGGTTCCTTCGGTCTATGAATCTGGTAGTGGTCTTGAGATCCTTTTCAAATGGTTCCAGACATTGGACCTTGAAGGTGAAATGAGTCTAACTTGGTTAGTGGTCCACTGAGTCAACTCACCAACTAGTTGAGTGAAAGACTAGTCGAAATAAAGGGGGTTTAGTGATATTACCTAACTGCGACTGGCTCCAATTGATGGTGTGGATGAAATTGAGGCACGACTCGTGGCGAGTTGGATTGCTGACCTCAAAATCACAACTAGGTTGGAGTCTTCACCCAACAAACTAGTTGAGTTGAGAGGGTGGGAGAAGCTACCTGTAAAGGTAACCGGTGTTTGATCTCAGCACTTAAGTTCACTTGAGTAGTGTTTGCTACACCGGTAGAGTAGAGGAGGTCTGGGCCGATTCTGTTAACTCAGAATCCCAACCTGAAATATCAAGCTTGGCTGAGTCAGTAACATTGTCTCGATTGCAAAGAAAACGGACAGGATTGCCATTGGTTACCTGCGGCTGCAAGTTGGTGGGGTTTCTCTTTTTTATCTATGACGGGCACGAATCGTTGGAGACAATCGACTGGTTAGGATTTTGTGGTGAGTCTGGAAGGTGGGGTCGATGTGGTGTCGCCGAGTCCACAGCCGAGTTGGACCGAATATCAAGCCATTAGTTGCTGTAGTCGAAAGGGCTCTCCATCTCCCTCGCTCTTCCTCTCCCTTCTTCCTTCTCTCTTTCTATCTGATCTCACTCTCTTTTTCTCTCAGCTTTCACGATCCAAACTCAGTAAACAGGCGACCCAACTGAGTCGGGTTGCAACACGACCTGCAACTCGTCCCAGCGGCAGTATTTCTCTTTCTCTCCTAATCTCTTTTTATTTCTTTCTATAGTTTTCCTTCGGAGACGCCCTAAAGACCAGCTACTTATAGCCCTTCTGTTTCTGGAAACGTCCAGGGGTTAGTGTCTTCTTAACGTAATGATGTTGAGAGAAACCCATCATCAGGGTTTTCTCACACATCAGATGGGATGCAAGGGTTCTTGAAATCGTCCCTGATGGACCTTAAATGGAGTGGGCCGCACGATAGACGGTTTGGATTTGAGAGAGGGCCACTACCTCCGAATGTGGTTTTCTTCGTCAGATCGGAGAAGATGGATTCTATTTAATGGCATTTTCGAACCGGACGGGTGATCGAACAATCTGGGGCGTTCAGATGGTCCAGATGATGTCCATCAAGCTTGCGGGGTCCATCACGGTGATGAATGGCTGAGAAATTAAGCATGATTAGTTGAATGCAGGCGGTTTGTGTCGATTCGTTCATCTCATCAGATTCTCCTTGATTTCTCGGATCGCTATGAGATTTTGAAAGAGCCTTAAAGGCGACGCCTGGGATTCGATAGAGAGAGATATTTAGCAGCCAACGGTCGACTGAGATGGATTTTGCCAAAAATAGGATTTATTCCCTCTGCCTTTTGGTGAATAGGGAGGCATTTCCGGAAGTAGTAGGGGTGACGAGGCCTCCGTTGCGTGCGTGGATGGCGTTCGATGTTTCCGAACGAATGGATTTGCCAGCATGATGGTATGATGTGGATTTGCTCTCCTCGTCAGCAGTCCTCTTTTTGCAATGTCCGAACGGCCGCTGACCGAGTTTACACAAATGACTTCCGACCGTGGATCTAATCATGGTTAGGGTCTGTGGGACCCTATCAATCAGGTGGACGGTTTTGATCATAGAGATGACAACTGGAGGTGGGCCATTTTTGGACTGATGAACGAACATGATTTGTTTAAATATCCAAAATGTGGGAAAAATGGGAAGAAATCCCACTTTTTGAGGTTTCTTTGGGTCAGACCCGTTTTTGACCATGCGTACGGTCCCATGTACAGCGGGCGTATGTAGGTCAGTGCACATACACAGACCAAAAATGGGGTCCACGTGATCCTTGGTGAGAACTGTACCGCCAGTTCGTCTCTGCAAGTTAGTTACTTGCCTAAGGTCGAACATCAGTTGAATTAAAGGTTTAGATTGGGTGATTGGGTTGGTTTATTATTAAAAAATGTTGGTGGTGTTGATCCTATTAGAAATTTATAGTTTAGGAGTGAGTTGTTTTGGGTTTGTGGGTTTGTTGAACTGTGAACCTGATGAATTGGGTTCAAAATTGTTTAATGGAATCTGCTCCATCCATTGGTCCTTGACACAACTATTGTGTCATCAGGCCAAGGATGAGGTAGATCTAATGTCCTAGTGGCTACAATGCTTAACTTATGTGCCTAAATGGGTATCACTTAACGATTCAGGTTCCAATCTTTAAGATGACCCAAGATTAGGGCCTTCTACGGTATTGGATTGTCTGATTTATCCATCAGAGCAATAGGCCTATCAGGGTGATTGAAATCCTAAAGATAGGGTGACTTGATGACGTAGTGATCCGTCTCAGAAATCAATGAATGTATAACTTGTTCTAGAGTTGAATACTACACCTAATGGTCAGATTTGGACTAGAATGTGTGAATGTTTAGATGAATTAGATTTGTACTTATTCTAAATTCGGTTACCTGGTAACACCCGAGTACTAAAAAATACGGGGTGTTACAGGTGGGTATTCCATGTTCTTGATGACGGATTAGTTAGGTGGGAGACACCATGGATTGTGAAGCCATCCACTGACAGGCCTACGTAACAGAACTCAGATGATTGTCGCGTATTCATGCTGAAATATATAGACTTCTTGTGCAGTATGAGTGCAATTGACTTTATGCATGTAAGTATATATTTATTTGTCCACATTCAATCTTGATTGCTTTGTACCTTGTTTTAATACTGGTTTGTTTTGATTCTGCAAGAGGAAATTCTAAAATTTAGAAAGACGATTGCATATGACTGTCTGCAGCAGAAAAGAGCAGAAGGTGTTGCGTTCCCAAAAAAACAAAGAGAAGAGGCGTCAGGTAGACCAGCGAAGAAAGCCAAGCACTGATTTGATGTTGAAGGATGAATGGATTGGTGTATTTGATGTTTCTTCTTCTTATTGATATCTATAATTGGTTGGTGACTGAGACGGGTCATTATTGTCCGTGAACAATTTGAAGTTGTCCTGCACTTTGGCTGTCAGCCACGTTGGTTGACCTGCACAATGGATCGTTGATGTATCTGTGTGTAGTTGAACGTGCATGCCAAGCACGTTCCATATCATCTTACAACCACGATCTGTCGACCACAATAACCACGACCCTTCTAAAACAATAACCACGGTCCAAAGAACAATGACACAGTCTCTATGATAACCCCGAAACTGTCATGTGATCTGATCTGTGGTTCACTTCTATGTTAGATCGTGATTATTGTCCATGTTAGATTGTGGTTGTCACGCATATTTGTTTGTGGTTCACAACCACGACCCTAATCCTGTCCCTTGAAAAGTCTCCATGATACATGTACATTATAGGAAGTCGTGGAAGTGAGTGCAGTACCATGACCCCTAAGCATGAAAACCACGACTCATATAACACGAGAACGACGATCCGTAACAGCCTTCAAGCTATGATCCATATATCATTACTTCCACGGCCTACGTAGCCTGACAACCACAGATCATGTACATGACATGGCTTATGGACGGCTCGGTGTTTATGTGTTTCGTCCGTGGCGTACATGATCCATGCCTTGCCGTACACGTTGAAACAACAACAGCGATCCAGGAAACATGATAAACACGATTCGTATAACATGGCAAATACAACCCATATAACACAACAAGGTTACTCTCCCTCTCTCTCTGAAAGGGTGGACAGTTTTCTACCCGCCGCCGCCGTCGTATTTATTTATAGATAGGTGTAGTTGAGGAGAAGTTATCTTAAGAGCTGTAAGTGTATGGAAATCTAGCCATCCACGTGTATTGATCTATTCTCATTGAAGTGTATGGAAATCTGCACATCAAAGTTAGAACATTGCATACGTAGATATTGAAAATCCCATGTCTATATATGTGTTGTGGTTATGAACATGTGGATAACATATTCGTTGGTGAATTTATTGTTGCCATGAGAGTAGTCTCTGAGAGATTTGCAAACAGAACAACTGGATCGTTGGCCGTGTTAATATTGGTCGTTGTTGTGTGTTAATATTTTCGTGGTTCATATATGTAATATATTGTGGTTGTCACCGATGTTCGATCGTTGTTAACAAACGTTCTTAAGAGAACCATGATCCATACATCATGGAAGCCACGGTCTATATGTTATGGAAACTACGAATCCAATGTCATGGCAACCACGACCCGTAAAGTGGTTATAAGGGCCGTGTCTTCTTGTTATATTTTAAACTTCGGTGGAAGAAACTTGCAGAGTCTTGCGCATCACTGAGCTTCTCTTCTGGTAGTTACTGTGTTATATGAATCGTGGTTGTAATGTTATAATGGTCGATGTATTCATGTTACATTATCATGATTGTAATGTTATATGGGTTGTAATTGCCCTGTTATACGGATCGTGGCTGTCACGATGTTTGGATCGTTCCTGTGGTGTGCAAGGCTCTACAAGTTGAATAGGTCGTGGTTGTCGCCATAAAGGGATCATGAACGTAACAATGGGCCGTGGTTCTCATGACATGTGGATCGTGGTTCCCATGTTGGATGGGTCGTGTTCTTCCTACAGTAGTGGTTGTCCAATACAATTCAACATGGATGTGAACCACGATACATTACAACTGTGAACCATGACAAATCTAAGATGACAACACGACCCATATCAACTACGAACCATCCGTCCCGTATATCACAACCCATATAACACGACAACAACGACACATGTATCATACCATCCAAGGTCGATGTATCATGATAACCACGACCTATACATCCTTACAACAAAACCCATATACAATGACAGTCATGACCCATGTATCATGTTAATCACAACCCAAATTTTGATGATAATCACGAGCCTTTATGCATTTGAACCCAAATATAACAATATGTTGTGGATTTTGTGATTCATGGGTTGTGATTGTCACGTTAATGTGTCTTGCTTTCATTCAGTGCCTTTTTTGAACCACGACCCAAACAATGACAATGATGACACATTCTAAAGGTCAACTACGACCCATGTAACACAATAACCACGATCCATATAACATGACAACCATATCGGATGACAACTGCGATTAACTCTTCACGCCAACCACAAACCATATAGCACACAAGCACCAGTTTTATTACACATCAACCACGACCCATATATAATTACATTCAGGATCCGTATTTCAGGATAACTACGACCTATACAACATGACCAACCACACGTACCATATTTAATGAAAGTCATGACCCATATATCGTGTTTCGAGCGCGATAAAAAATCTTGTCTCTTTCTCACCACGACCCTATAGTCTGAATCCTTCCGTCTTAGCGCTGCTGAGTGCTAGGTTGATTTAAAAGCACTTCCATAGAAATTGATATTTTATGGATGAGCACGTACTCGGAGTTGGCGGACCTGGTGTGTCATGGCTTCTTTGGGATTCCATCCTGACAACAACGATCCATATAATATGATAGAATGAGAAATTTTCACCATGACAGCAGGCAAGATAAATTGTATGGAAATAATCCAAGCACTTTCAAGAGACAGAATGAGAACCTTTTGAAATTTTCTATCCAGTTCTTGCAAGGGTTCTATCCATATTATGAAAAAAGATACTAGATACTCCAACAAAGGCGCGAAATATTACCTGTACTACCTGCAAACACAGAACATGCAATAAGCTGAAAAACATTAATATAATAGAGATTATTATATAAGGATATAGTGGACATGCAGAAAGTCCCTAAACACTGAATATTGTTCTTACGAAAGTAATAGCCACAATGTTACTTAGCATGACAACAATGAACCGTATAACACGACAACAATGATCCATAAAACATGAAAACCACAACCCATAGCAACCGACACCACTTAATCCTTCCGTCTTAGCTATGTTGAGTTCCAGGCTGATGTAAAAGCCCTTCAAAAGAAATTGATATTTTGTGGATGAGCAACTCGCAGAGTTGGCGTACCTGGTGTGCAATGGCTTCTTCAGGATTTTAGGTCGATGTAACCTGGCTTCTTCCGGTTCCAGGCTGACGTCAAAGCTCTACAAAAGAACTCGTCATTTTGTAGCATGACAACAACGAACCGTATAATACGACAACAACGATCCATAAAACATGAAAACCATGACCCATAACAACCAACACCATGACCATGTAACTTTGAAAACCACGATCCATATACCGCGGTTAAATTTACATGAAACCCACGATCCGTAGCAAGTGTCTAGAAGGTCCGATAAATAGATACACCCCCGTATAGGGAAACAGTCCTTTTCCACTTGTAAATCCATTACATTAATTTCTCTGTATGGGGAATGGTCATTTTATGATGAAGTTTGGGTCCTGGTTGTCATGTTAATGGGTTCGTTGTTGTCGTGTTAATGGGTTGTGATCTTCTTACATGTTGGATCGTGGTTGTTACACGACCCATGTCATCTTACAATCATGACCCCTCTAACATGCGAACCACGACACATGTAACTTGGCATGAACAGGCGATATCTAATAGAACCCACAAACCAAATGTTGTCACAACCACGACCCATGTTCAAGGGGCCGTGTTGAAGCCCAATTATTCGACCCACAACTTTGTATCTTGGTTATTATGATATATGGTTGTGGTGTTAACGTTCGATGGGTTGTAGTTGACATTTGTTGCTCGTGGTATTATATATATATATATATATATATATATATATATATATATATATATTTATATATTGGTCGTTTGATAAATTTGCAGAAGGAACAAATGGATTGTTGGTCGTATTAATATTTGTTGTCGTTGTCGTGTTAATATTTTCGTGGTTCATACATGTAACCGTTCGTGGTTGTCATCCATGTCGGATCATCGTTGATGTTTCGACAAGAAAACAAAAGCATTCGATTTGGGGAATTTATTCAATGATAACAAAGAAAGAATGAGAGAACATTGATCACATTTATTCTGGGTTCATTTACATCATCGGATTCCCTTAATTCTGAAAATAAAGTACAATTAATCAAAGTTAGATAGGTTAGTCCAAATAGAAATTTCAGCAACATTTTGGCGTCCGTTTTAGTTATCACCTAATACTTAGGAGGAATGTTAAATTGATCAACTAATCTCCAAAGAGATAAAAATTTCGACAGCATTCCGACAGTTGCTTCAGTCATCTCCTAGTACTTAGAAGGAATATGCTATTCTGCTAATTTCTCTTCTTTAAACTTGAACAGAATGAACTTGAAGACTTCAGCTATTTCAACAGCATGACGGCCCCTAGTCTTCATGGAGTGCAGGGCAGTCTGGTTGCGCAGACCCACGCAACGAATATCGGTTGCACAGACCCGCGCAACCTACTAGATCTTCCTCTCTCTCACCTTCGATCTTCCTCCTTACTCTGCTTCCTCTCCAAAATCTTCAATCCCTCTAAATGAAGGAGGGGAGGGGGTACTTATAGGCCCTCGCACGTGTGGGACCTCGATTTCGATGTTGTGGGACCCACCTTACTTCAATCTTAATCGTTCAAGGAAACCTTCTCCTGAAACTAACTGCGCAAACCACCTTCTGCTACTTCAGATCTTTTTCGGAGAACAGAATCTTGCACAACTGATCTTTGGCCCAATCAATATCTCTTGCATGGTCCCACGCCATACTAAGCTATTCTTTCTTCTCTTCTCATTTTCTTCCTTCAGTACCTTCCTTCTTCTTCCTTATTTCTGATATCTTCTCATCTCTTCAAATCAACACATGATGTAAACTTTGCACATTTTTCATGCACTAACAGATGCCCCCTCGATCCTTCTTTGATTGATTCTTGAAATCAAATGGAGGATCGATCTTCCTTTGCCCGAAGAACTTGAATGAAATGCAACTGAAGGATGACTGGATGATCATGCTATAACATCCCAGATTTTTTGCCAACCTAGAATAAGACGTCCTTAGGCAATGGGTCACTCCTAACACATTATTAACTTGTCAGAACTCAATCCCAAAGTCTAAAACCGCTTTTGGAACCCATTTCCTTCACAAATCCCACCCTTCACCACCTTGTTCTTCAATTATTCTAAGTACTTTCACCCTAGACACTATCTTAAACTAGCTAAGTATTATCACTTGGATCACTTTATATACAAACTACAAAGGCCTAGGTACCACCTCAGACAGAAATTATTCAGGACTAAATCCTTTAGAAATTAGGCTAGAATTAACTAGTGTTAAAACTAGAGTACCTGTGAAATTAGCATCAATCACTTTAAATACGATCTGCAAGACCCAAAACTTATAGAATCATTGATGCTAGGTTACCCTAAAATCTAGGATCAATCTCATTACCTAACTGCTCTCGAGAGCATCACAAAACTCCGTATCAGATTGGACCGCACGTCGGAAGTCCAATTAACACGAAGTTAAGGAATTAGGTCCGCCTTGCTGGACTTAACAACCATCTCGAAAATCAACTCCAGATAGTGTCCCGAGGCTATTCGCTTGAGCTCAGAGCGGGGAGTGTGAGAAATGTGAAATTAATTCAAAATAAAATAGAAATTTATGAAATCTGGCACCTCTCGCTTGCGGATCAGTATTAAGCAACCAGACCGTCAGAATCAGACCAAATTACACCCTTGGATCAGGAGAAATTTCATACACATATCCATGTACTCGGAATCTCCGATCGAGATCCACTGACCGTTGAATTAAAACTGGTCTGCCATGTGTGATCTGAGAAGTCGATTGAAACGAAAACGTAGCCATACCTAGATCTAGTGCTAGTGAGTTTAAGTCTGACCTTTGGGTCAAGGAGGCCCGCCAGAAGTCCTCCGTTGAGCTGAAACAGGGCCACTTTAGCTATAACCCAAGTATACTTTGACCTAGAGTCTATTTCGGTGAGTTTTTAAGCTATATAAGGACCTTAGAACCCTCTCTCTGAAAGCCATATGAATTTGAGAGAAACCCTAGAGAGAGAAGAGAGTAAAGAGAGAGAAAGTGTGGGAGATGTGGGAGCATCTCCCTGCCTTGCTTCCCTGCTTCTATCCATGCTTAACCGCTCCATTCTCATCGCTTTCCCGACGATCTCGACGTCATTTCTAGGTAAGAAACCCGAACCCTAACCTGATTTGAGATTTTAATAGTTGTAGGTTATGAAATAACTAACCTATTTCGTTCTATAGGTTGTCAAACTGCTGTATACGAAAGCTTAGCGAATCTATCGACTCTGTTACGATTCTACGACAAAAGGTGTGGACTTTAGGTGTATAGGTTATGGTTTTCAATGCTTTCAATGTCAGATAATGATAGATTCATTATCTGCATGCAATTGCACATGTACAAAGTGCTGTCGGTTTTCCGTTTCGATTAAAGATGAAGAATATGGAATTTTACATACTCTACGTATTTGTAGAAAGTACCATATACGTAAAATTTTGGAAATGTGTTTGCCATGATTATTTATTGTATGAATATATTATATATGGATAAAATACTGATTTGGCGAAAGGACTCGCCCTAATACTTGTTTTGCTAATATACACTATGTATGTTGAAATAGTGTATTCTAGAAAGTATGGTATATGTATAAATTTTGGAGATGTGTTTGCCATGATTATTTGCTGTATGAACATATTATATATGTGTAAATTACTTGTTTGGTGAAAGGACTCGCCCTAATACATGTTTGGGTTAACATACACTATGTATGTTGAAATAGTGTATTCTAAGTGTTTGTGAAAATGCTTGTGAGAGTAAGTGCTTGGATGATAATGCCTTAGGTAGGTGTTGAGATGGGATTTTCAATTACCTTAGAGACGTATAAGATTTCCTCCATTTTGGTTGTTTACTTTAACCGCTTACTTATGAAATATATGTGCTTGTATTCTTGTTTATATAGTACTTTATAACATGCTTTATAGCATGCTTTATAACATGCTTTATAACATGCTTTATAAACATGCTTTATGACATGCTTGTTAACTTACTTGAATTACTTTGTTTATCATGCTTTACTCTACATGCTCTAAATAAGGATTGATTGAGTTTGAGACTATGTTTATAGTCCAGACAATCGGTACCAGACTTGAGATTGTGGTTGAGATTTATTTCGCCATGTAGGATGTGTTTGACGAACCCGAGTCGTACTTCAGTTGGCGACAATGGTTAGGCCACGCGAAGTGCATATGCACTTTATGTCGTTCAGTTGATTGTGCGCTCGAGCTAGTCAGGCTCGTCAAGTAACCCGATATGTCTAATGTATGTTCACCATGTTTGGACGTTACTGCTTGAACCTATGGTACCAAACTTACCGGTGAAATCCCCTTTAACCATGGTACCTCGATCCGCAAAGACTCATGAGCCGGGCATGGTGGTATGGGACACCGTGGTCGAGCTGTCGGTCTACGCTGGGGCCACGTGCCACCTCGTAGTGACCAGTGAGCCACCAGACTCGTGAACCGATTATGGTGGTATGGGACACTATATTCGTGTTGTTGGCCTACATTGATAAGGTGATGGGGGAGTGGTATAACCATTGTGCGTAGCAGCCCTGACAACCCTTTGTAGTGACCTCGAGCATACTCTGAATTTGTGGTGAGGCGACGAGTTTTGCCGCGGTATATAGAGTATGAATTAGGCCTATTTCAATTTAGTGATGAACCGTTAAAGAGGTGATGGGGGAGTGGTGTAACCATTGTACGTAACAGCCCTGACAACCTTTGCAGCGACCAAGAAACACACCATCGTATGAGATTAACTAGGACTGACGACCCTAGAATAGATCATGTTTGGGAATGATATAAGGGCGGTACCTTAATTTCCCAATACGGCTGTTTGAAATGGACTAATAACAACGCGGTAATCATGCTCATCATAGCATTGCATGTGCCTGGAAGATGTGGAGCACTAAGGGATGAAAGCATGCCGCGAATGTAAGATGGTGTCGCACGAGGGTGTGTGTGGTGAGGGCATCCATCATGACTGCATTCCATACTTGCATTAACAAGAGTATTTAGAATTGTTTGATTGTATTGCTTAATCATTATTGCTTGACTGAATTGATAACATGTTAACCTATGCTTTATTGTTTCACTGAGTTGATCACTCACTCCCACGTTACGGGACGGTGTTGTACACACCAACCAGATTTGTCGAGTTTTAGGTGATGGCGATGCTTATGAAGCAGAGCCGGACCACTACTATGATGTTGAGGAGGAGTTCTCCTACATGTAACTCTCTGACAGGTCTATGAAGACCTGGTATTGTATCGACAGGGCTATGGTACTTGGGATAGAATACATTACACTTCCTCACATTTGGTATATTTTAGAACTATACTTGTAATTATTTAACCTGGTAACATTATCACACTCTGGAGACTCACCACTGTTTTTATATTATATATATCTATCACAGTCTTCCGCTTGCAATTTAACTGTCTCTGGAGTATGATATGCTGTTTTGGCTTAATCTCACTCATGTTCAATGCACTAATACAAACAACATTCAATCATCATTCATTTTGTTACATAAGTGATGCGTTGGAACTCGGGAGTTGAGTTTATGCTCAACCCCCGATTTTCATGACGTTACAAGATTGTATCAGAGCATGATTTGGATTAAACCAGACCTGGGTTATGTTCTCACGACGTACGCTGACGCCTTTTGACATAGGAGGGTGCGAGAACAACGTAGAAACAGTCTTAGGCATCCCTGTTCCGTCCAACGGCTAGTTCAGTGAAAACGAACGCCGAAATCGAGTCTATATTTAACCATGGTGGCACAGGTCGACCTTAAAACATTCCTAGGCCGTCTATTGATGAGTCTAGATCACAATCTACCTCATCTCAACCGATAAAATTGGTAGAATATGGGATAAACGTGATGAGGATAACTACTCCGAATCCTCGGAGCTTCTCTGGATTCCTCACAGAGACTTCTCGAATCTACGAGAAAAGAAAGCAGAAAATAGAAATAAATTCTAATAAATTCGAAATTGATTAATGAATGACTAAAAAAAATGAGTTCACAACCCTTTAAATAGGGATACCAAGTAATGAGAAAGAAATCAGAAACAAACTACAACTAAAACTCCTAGAATTCGCGACTTACTATAAGGTCGTGATGTCTACTAGTGCACACGGTTTTCGGCCAAAAATAGTAAGTGTCCTATTTGGCTTCACCAAACCGTTCTCCTAATTATTCTAAGCACTTTTCACGTTGGGCGCAACTCCTAAAGCCCAACAGATGAAGAGTAATCAAACTAAAACTACTATTTATAGTAAAGACAAAATTGAAACAGGAAAACGACCATCGATCCAAGGTTTTCTTACAATTTGGGCTGCTCTACCCAACGTAGCAGGGTTGGTTGACTTCGTTAGCTCGTTCTACCCCAAAATCATATATTTTACGTCAGATAACTCATTCTAGATTGCAAGATACGTCCGATTTGACCAGAAACGACTCGAAACGGAGTTGGGGGTCACACGCGTCAATCTGGGGGGGGGGGGGGGGGGGAGGGGGACCAAGTGGACCCAAGGTGCATTTGGCACCTTGGGAGAGTGGTGAACACCGCCCTACCGCGGAGGCACCGCGATTGGTCCGGTGGACCGCGGCGGAACCGCGGTCACCGCGGTCGGGTTGGGCCGGGCTGGTCGGGCCGGTGCTGGTCTTGGTCGGTCCGACCCCTAGGCACGTGTGGTGCATGCAGAATTGCTGGGGGACTCCTATTTTAGGTCTATTTGTCCCCTTTTTTCTCATTTCACCCTTTAAGCCCCCTTTTCCCTTTTCAACTTGCTGTTTTCCCTCTCAAACCTTTCCTCTAATCACTCATTTCATCATTTCCTACCCAACTCATCCTCCTCCAACGTTTACAACATAACCTACCCTCTACCCTTTTCGTTTTCTCTCATTTGAGCTCCTACACCCCCCATTTGAAGCTCAAATTCGTGTAAGCTCTTAACCCATCCTATCTATTCATTTTCCTCCTTCAATCCCTGTCAGTTGGGCCTCTACAACCCCTGTTGAGACCCAAATCCGTGGAGACTTAAAGATCCCAGCCCTTTCCTCCCTTTCCTTCACTTTTCCATGGCTCTATTCGAGGATTTTTAGGGCCCGTTTGGCCAACTACATTAAGGGAGTTTAGGTGGATGGAATTGTAAAGGTAACAATAAATGTATGTGTAAGGTATGGCCCCTAGATTAGGTGTATCCCATGTTTTCTAATGCCATGTTTGAAATATATGCAATGAAAAGTATATCCCGGGTTTTCTTTTCCTATTACACTTAGAAATTCCTCATCCTGGGATTTGGAACTCCCATCTCACACTTTCCGACACAAGGCTCATTTTCCAAAGCCTATACCATTAATTTTAATCCCCACCCACCCTCCTACCAAATATACCATATCCAAATCCCGAAGTGAGATTAGCAATACAGTTCCATTTACTACAACTTAAGACCACTGGCCAAATAGTGTTGAAGTAATAAGGTCCCTTGATATACATTAACCCACCACACTCTGACAGCTTAAGCTTTTAGAGTAAATGGTTATTTGACAAATATGCCCTTAGAGTTTTGGACCTAGAGCGGTGCTCCTAGATTTCGCCAGGCCTGACCGTGTAGGAAATCCAACAAATTTATAATGTGAACCTTAGGACCCTCTTAGTTGGAATGAGCATATATGAAATGCTCGAGCGTCAGGTACAGACAACTCAGTTCCAATTAGACAACTTTGACCCTAAGTGATAAAACCCTTCCTTGTATTAGAAATGATGTGAAATCATCTAGCGTATGAGCATAGACTTTAGACTACACCTATGGATTTCCACTACTCCTAAATTAAGACTAGACTACCGGTTACATTAGAAAATGCCAGAGACTGATAGATGTAGCTAGGTCAAATCAATACACCTCTTTGATCTAGGTGGTGCAGCGAAAGCGTGGTGGACCCTACCCCACTGGCTCAGGATCGAAACTGTGCTCATTAAATACACACATTATAGAAGCCCTAACAAGTTCTACTATGAGAAAACGTTTTAGGATGATCTAATAAGATTTGATTCACCATTTCCTTGGACATAGATAATAACAAGGACTCTCTTAGACTAAGACCTAAAGGGCAACTTTAGACACAGATAATTTGAGCCTTTCAATGATGGACATTCCCTCCGTTTCTAGAGTGATCGGACTACGGACTTACTGAAATATAAACTGCGAAACATTTGCGGCTTGACCCAATTCTCAATCCTAGGTGACTGCCAATGGACTCTCTGCTGACGAGCAGACGACCAGGATCCACCAGGATTCGGAAGGGATACGATGAGCTTTCTACCCTGGCCCGGTAGATGATCGATGTATCGGGATCAAGCCCACTATAAACGTCTCTCCGCGTTGGTCAAATAATGAAAACAGCTATCTTACTCTAAATAATTGGGGATTATCGTCAAGACTCCAAATAAGTAAAGAAATAAATTGTAGCAAACTATCAGAGTATGAGAAATGGATAAAGAAATAAGTTTTAAGGGGGGTAGACTAAAATGAACCAGGCTAGTATATATCCTACGCAATAAAACTTAGGCAAAGAAATAATTAAATCTTTCCTTATTACCCTTAGGCAATTTCGAGGATGAAATTTTGTTTTAAGGGGGGTAGATTGTAACATCCCAGATTTTTTGCTAACCTGGAATAAGACGCCCTTAGGCAATGGGTCGCTCCTAACACCTTATTAACTTGTCAGAACTCAATCCCAAAGTCTAAAACCGCTTTTGGAACCCATTTCCTTCACAAATCCCACCCTTCACCACCTTGTTCTTTAATTTTTCTAAGTACTTTCACCCTAGACACTATCTTAAACTAGCTAAGTATTATCACTTGGATCACTTTATATACAAACTACAAAGGTCCAGGTACCACCTCAGACAGAAATTACTCAGGACTAAATCCTTTAGAAATTAGGCGAGAATTAGCTAGTGTTAAACTAGAGTACCTGTGAAATTAGCACCAATCACTTTAAATATGATTTGCAAGACCCAAAACTTGTAGAATCATTGACACTAGGTTACCTTAAAATCTAGGATCAATCTCATTACCCGACTGCTCTCGACAGCATCACGAAACTCCATATCAAATCTGGACCGTACGTCGGAAGTCTGATTAACACGAAGTTAAGGAATTGGACCGCCTTGCTGGACTTGACAACCATCTCGGAAATCAACTCCAGATAGTGTCCCGAGGCTATTCGCTTGAGCTCAGAGCGGGGAGTGTGAGAAATGTGAAAGTAATTCAAAATAAAATAGAAATTTATGAAATCTGGCACCTCTCGCTTGCGGATCAGTATTAAGCAACCAGATCGTCAGAATCAGACCAAATTACACCCTCCGATTAGGAGAAATTTCATACACATATCCATGTACTTGGAATCTCCGATCGAGATCCACTGACCGTTGAATTGAAACTGGTCCGCCACGTGCGATTTGAGAAGCCGACTGAAACGAAAATGTAGCCATACCTAGATACAGTGCTAGTGAGCTTAAGTCCAACCTTTGGCTCAAGGAGGCCGGCCAGAAGTCCTTCGTTAAGCTGAAACAGGGCCATTTTAGCTATAACCCAAGTATACTTTGACCTGGAGTCTATTTCGGTGAGTTTTTAGGCTATATAAGGACCTTAGAACCCTCTCTCTCACAGCCATACGAATTTGAGAGAAACCCTAGAGAGAGAAGAGAGAAAAGAGAGAGAAAGTGTGGGAGATGTGGGAGCATCTCCCTGCCTTGCTTCCCTGCTGCTATCCATGCTTAACCGCTCCATTCTCATCGTTTTCCCGGTGATTCCGACGTCATTTCTAGGTAAGAAACCCTAACCCTAACCTGATTTGGGGTTTTGATAGTTGTAGGTTATGAAATAGCTAACCTATTTCGTTCTATAGGTTGTCAAACTGCAGTATACGAAAGCTTAGCGAATCTATCGACTCCGTTACGATTCTACGACAAAAGGTGCGGACTTTAGGTGTATAGGTTATGGTTTTCAACGCTTTCAATGTCAGATAATGATAGATTCATGATCTGCATGCAATTGCACATGTACAAAGTGCTGTCGATTTGCCGTTTCAATTAAAGACGAAGAATATGGAATTTTACATACTCTACGTATTTGTAGAAAGTACCGTATATGTATAAATTTTGAAAATGTGTTTTCCATGATTATTTTTATATGAATATATTCTATATGGATAAAATACTAATTTGGCGAAAGGACTCGCCCTAATACTTGTTTCGCTAATATACACTATGTTTGTTGAAATAGTGTATTCTAGAAAATACGGTATATGTATAAATTTTGGAGATGTGTTTGCCATGATTATTTGCTGTATGAACATATTATATATGCCTAAATTACTTGTTTGGCGAAAGGACTCGCCCTAATACATGTTTGGGTTAACGTACACTATGTATGTTGAAATAGTGTATTCTAAGTGTTTGTGAAAATGCTTGTGAGAGTAAGTGCTTGGATGATAGTGCCTTAGGTAGGTGTTGAGATGGGATTCTCAATTACCTTAGAGACGTATAAGATTTCCTCCATTTTGGTTGTTTACATTAACCGCTTACTTATGAAATATATGTGCTTGTATTCTTGTTTATATAGTGCTTTATAACATACTTTATAGCATGCTTTATAACATGCTTTGTAACATGCTTTATAAACATGCTTTATGACATGCTTGCTAACTTACTTGAATTACTTTGTTTATCATGCTTTACTCTACATGCTCTAAATAAGGATTGATTGAGTTTGGGACTATGTTTATAGTCCAGACAATCGGCACCAGGCTTGAGATTGTGGTTGAGATTCATTTTGCCACGTAGGATGTGTTTGACGAACCCGAGTCGTACTTCAGTTGGCGACAGTGGTTAGGCCATGCGAAGTGCATATGCACTTTATGTCGTTCAGTTGATTGTACGCTCGAGCTAGTCAGGCTCGTCAAGTAACCCGATATGTCTAATGTATGTTCACCATGTTTGGACGCTACTGCTTGAACCTAGGGTACCAAACTTACTGGTGAAATCTCTTTTAACCATGGTACCTCGATCCGCTAAGACTCATGAGCAGGACATGGTGGTATGGGACACCGTGGTCGAGCTGTCGGCCTACGCTGGGACAATGTGCCTCCCCATTGTGACCAGTGAGCAACCAGACTCGTGAGCCGATTATAGTGGTATGGGATACTATATTCGTGCTGTCGGTCTACATTGATAAGGTGATGGGGGAGTGGTGTAACCATTATGCGTAACAGCCCTAGCAGCCCTTTGTAGTGACCTCGAGCATACTCTGAATTTACGGTGAGGCGACGAGTTTTTTCGCGGTATATAGAGTATGAACTAGGTCTGTTTTAATTTAGTGATGAACCGTTAAAGAGGTGATGGGGGAGTGGTGTAACCATTGTACGTAACAGCCCTGACAGCCTTTGTAGCGACCTAAAAACATACCATCGTATGAGATTAACTAGGACTGATGACCCTAGAATGAATCATGTTTGGGAATGATATAAGGGAGGTACCTTAGTTTCCCAATACTGCTGTTTGAAATGGACTAATAACAACTCGGTAATCATGCTCATCATAGCATTGCATGTGCCTAGAATATGTGGAGCACTGAGGGATGAAAGCATGCTGTGAACGTAAGATGGTGTCGCACGAGGGTGTGTGTGGTGAGGGCATCCATCATGACTGCATTCTATACTTGCATTATCAAGAGTATTTAGAATTGTTTGATTGTACTGCTTAATCATTATTGCTTGACTGAATTGATAACATGTTAACTTATGCTTTATTGTTCCACTGAGTTGATCACTCACTCCCACATTACGGGACGGTGTTGTACACACCAACCAGATTTGTCGAGTTTCAGGTGATGACGATGCTTATGAAGCAGAGCCGGACCACTACTATGATGTTAAGGAGGAGTTCTCCTACATGTAACTCTCTGACAGGTCTATGAAGACCTGGTATTGTACCGACGGGGCTATGGTACTTGAGATAGAAGGCATTACACTTCCTCACATTTGGTATATTTTAGAACTGTACTTGTAATTATTTAACCTGGTAACATTATCACACTCTGGAGACTCACCACTGTTTTTATATTATATATATCTATCACAGTGTTCCGATTGCAATTTAACTATCTCTGGAGTATGATATGTTATTTTGGCTTAATCTCACTCATGTTCAATGCACTAATACAGACAACATTCAATCATCATTCATTTTGTTGCATAAGTGATAAGTTTAAACTTGGGAGTTGAGTTTATGCTCGACCCCCAATTTTTCGGGCGTTACACATGCTTGCATGGAAAACTAGATGGTCATACTGGACCATAAGACTGGAATGCTCGCGCTCGATCGGAAGATTCGAATGGTCACGGTCGAACTGAAGATTTGAACAATCGCGATCAAACGAAAGATTTGAACAATCGAGCTCGAACGGAAGATTTGAATGCTCATGCTTGAACGGAAGATTTAATGATTCCACTCAAACGGAAGACTTGATGATTGCGCTTGAACGGAAGATTTGAATGCCCCCAGCCAGTATTGTCGAGCGAATGTTTCACTAGAGAGGATGAAATTCTCTTTTCATCGAAACACATCTCTGCGACAGCTGTGACGACTTCGTTTTTGAGTATCTTGACCAGAGAGCTATCTTTCAACACTGCTGCGGCTGCAACGGTCTCTTTGATCAACTCCAATGATTTTTTCCTTCAACTCTATATCTGGGGTTGTTCTTTAATGCTGTTCCTGCCAAAATAACTTTTTCGATTGTTTTCTTTATTCATGATCTGCGTAATCCAAGCTTTTGAATAATGATCTTTCCTGCCAAAGTAGTCAGACTTAGTATCTCAATACATTATAATTTTTCAATTTAGCTTTATGAAGCATTGATAATTATTTAAATAGATTGAGAGTTTCTTCTCTTTTTAGGTTGATTGTGATATTTGATCTGTCATTGTGCTTCACATTGCATCCTTTTCTTGTTATATCGCACTTTTGGAGATTTCATCTTCAGCTTCAAAGGTTCAACCACTGAGTCTTTTTACTGAGTTGTTTCTAGCTTATGCTCCTTAACATTCCTTGGATCTTTGTTAATTCTGAAAAATAGACAAGACTTCTTTTAATTTCCATTTAATAACTTTTCAAAGGTCATAGAAATTACGGATGATGATTCTGTTTATTCTTTGTCTCCATTAGATCTGGTACTTGGAATCTTGCGATATCATTACTAAGATAGTGAAAAGTTACGATATCGGCATATAAATTCCTTCCCCACGCATAAGAGATTATCAGAAAGACCAAGGTATAGATTACTCTGAAGACCTAGATCCTGCCCCCCTTTCCCGGTCAATGTTGCATAGTGATTTCTTTTAGAAAACAATATTTCTGAAATAAAGCCTGCTGATACTCCTGAAGGATGGATTGCTCCTTTAATTAATTTCGATCCTTGTCAGAAGAATACGTATATTGCAATTGAAGGCTAGCAGTGGATCTTGAAGATTTGAACTTTTGAGTAGATAATTGCTAATATCTTGAAGGCATTTACTGTCGCTGGAATTTGAACCTGATTCAAGATAAACGCATTTTTGCATGTTTGTTTACTCAATATTTAAAATTTTCATCAGGCAATTGCGTATTTGAGCATATCTAAATTGAAATATGTATATGTAGCATTTTGAATTTTGCTATGCATAGTTTACGCTTTTTGAGCAGTGGTACTAGTGTACTTTTGACTGACCATACTTTAACTGGACAGGACTTAACTGAACTGGACGACTAGATTTGACTGAATTGGACTTGACACTGGGCTCAAAGAGTAAGATAGTTTACCATCGATTTCGGCCTTTAATAGTTTACTGCCGATTTCGGGCTTTAATAATGATAGGTCTTAAGCATAGTTGGTCATATATAGGCTTCGCTAGGATGCCTTAAATGATCATTTGCCAATTTCGGGCAGACCAATTTAGGGCTTTTTAAATCATTGAAGCTTTGTAGGTCTTATGCGTAGTTGGCCATATAGGCTTGGCTAGGCTGCCTTAAATGATCACTTGCCATCACTGTCGTAAGACTTGTGTGGTTGGCCAATTTAGGCTTATTCCACTGCTTATTTCATCGCCATGAATAATGAATCAATAATTGATACATCGCCATTGCTGATATATTCTGACAATGCTTATGGTTAGGATAATGTATCAGCTTGGCGATGACAACAATTTCAATAAGGTGAGATAAGATAATTTTGTATCAGCAATTGATGACAACAATGACAATTACTAATTTTGGCGATAATCATTGACACTTTTCATTTGGCGTTGGCGATTGTCATTGGCGCTTCGTATTTGGTGATTGTCATTGGCGCTTCGCATTTGGTGATGACTTGATATGCTTGAAAGCTTGCATTTTATTCATATACAAAAGAAATACATTCTATGGTGAGAAATATATTTCATAGTTTTTTACATACCTATCTTGTCTCCTTTTGATTTTGGAAGTATCGTACCGATACCTTTCGAAATCAAAATAGCGACCATCTCCTGAACTGGTAGGTATTGCAATGCATATTTGCATATCTGCAACGAATATGCTTTTTATTGCGACCTTACGTCTTTTGCCTGGCTCGCTTCTTTTCATTTGAGTATTTAAGCTATGACAACTTGATCTTGCCAATTACGCGGATGCCCCCAGAGTTTTCTTTATCGAGTTTCTGTTATTTTTCTCCATTTTTTTTCTCATGCTCTTTTCATCGCAATTTCTCCCTTATTGATAATCTTTTGTAGCTTTTTCCTGAGGGAATTATAATTTTTCGTATGATGTCCAAATTTACAGTGATAATGGCAATAATCCATTCCTCTTGTATTTTTGATTTCTTCGAGGTGTCTTAGCCGAGGTAATTCAATACGCTTCATAGCCAACAATTGATTTAGCATAGGAAGTATATCTTTTCTTGAGAATGCATATCTTATATGGTCTTTATTTTGCCTGGACATTTTATATGTCATTATAACCGCACAACCATTTCTATCTTCCTCATTGCTATCTTTTTCAACATTCTGATAATCTTCTTTAGTTTCTTCTTTTTGAGTGATGTGGGTTGATCTTGTCCTAAAAGCAGACACTCTTCCCATCATCTTTTCAAGAGCATAAGCTTTTGTAGCAAAATCATGAAAGGTTTTCCAATCTTTACTAATCAGGTGGCATGCCAGTTCTGGTCTCATGTTTTCTAAACATAGTTCTACTTGTTCTGATTCTCGCAGAGGATGTTGACATGATGCTGCCAAGTCATTCCGTCGACTGATGAATTCTTCAACTGATTCATTTTCTTCTTGGTGAATAGAGGCCAGTTCGGTCAAACTAACTTCTCGGTCCGAAGAGAAAAAGTTTGACATAAAAGCATCCTGCATCTGTTTCCAGGTATGAATAGATCCTAGGATTAAACCTGAATACTATCTGAAAGCTCTTCCTATCAGAGAAGATCCGAATAATTGCAGACAAAATTGAGGAATTCTAGAGAAATTTTCCATCTTTGCTATGAAATGCATCATATGCTCTTCTGGTGATCCATTCCCGTTAAATTTCTGAAAGTCCGGGTGTTTGAAATCGGCAGGTAATGGCATATCTTCTATTTCAAGGGGATACAGTGTCTGATATTGAAATTTTTTATTCTGACTTCGTTCATTCTCTAGATGAATAGACTCGATAACCATCTGCCGAATTTCATCTTGCGTTATATTCTGAGTAATATTAGGCATCGGCTTTTGAAATCTAACCACTTGCAGTTGTAGTCTTTCTACTTGTGTTCAATGTTTTTCACATCAATCACTGTCGGAATATTTGGGACTTCTTCAGCCACATGTTCATCTAGCGAAAACTGATCGGGCTGATTAATATTTGTCGACAGGCTTTCTGTTTCTTTATACTTCGATTGTCTTGATATTGAAGCAGGAAGCGAGCACTGTGCTGCTGACGCTGTTGAAGAAGATGAACTATTATTTGATTTGAAACCAGAGTGTTGTCGCTTCAAAGAACTAACTGACTCCAATCGTGGTATTCTCAATGCATGAGTTTGCATAAAATCTTTTGCGGGAGGTGCTGTGAGTGAACATTCTCTGATCACAGTCGCCTTCCCTTTGTTTTTCTGAACTTGCAATGATTCTGTGGAGGATGTCTTTATAGTTATAATTAACGGTATCAGAAGACCTTTTGGAGTAACGGGCCTTTCTGTTTTTCTCGAATGAGATAATTGTATGACCGAAGCAGGACTGTGTCTCATGACACTTCGCATAATCGACCCAGTACTTGGCGAGATGATGCTTCTTGTGGAAGCAGATCAAACTTTCTGACTTTTGGATGTTGCTATCCTCCATCCTCCATCTTCTTGAGCTACTGGCGAAACAGAGATTGTTCCATCCATTACACGAAATTCACTGCTCTTGATCACATCAAACTTTGCTTTCTCTAACGTTTTCTACTTACCTTCAGACAAAAATATAAAATTGTAATTAGGAATCTACGTGATAAGTCATTCTATCTCAGAGATGAAGAGGAGGATGTTCCCACTGAGAGTCGCCATTTTGGCGTCTATATAGACACAAAAAAAAATGATAAATGTTCTCTGAATATTTTCTAAGTTACCATCGAATAATAGTCCCCAGCAGAGTCGCCATTTTGTTTCGACAAGAAAATAAAAGCATTCGATTTGGGGAATTTATTCAATGATAACAAAGAAAGAATGAGAAAACATTGATCACATTTATTCTAGGTTCATTTACATCCTCGGATTCCCTTGATTCTGAAAATAAAGTACAATTAATCAAAGTTAGATAGGATAGTCCAAATAGAAAATTCAGCAGCATTCCGACGTCCGTTTCAGTCATCTCTTAATACTTGGGAGGAATGTTAAATTGATCAACTAATCTCCAAGGAGATAGAAATTTCGATAACATTCCGACAGTTGCTTCAGTTATCTCCTAGTACTTAGAAGGAATATGCTCTTCTGCTAATTTCACTTCTTTAAACTTGAACAGAAGGAACTTGAAGACTTCAACTTTTCAGCAGCATGACGGCCCCTAGTCTTCATGGACTGCAAGGTAGTCTAGTTCTGTGGACCCGCGTAACGGATATCGGTTGCGCGGACCCACGCAACCTACCGGAGCTTCCTCTCTCTAACCTTCGATCTTCCTCCTTGCTCTGCGTCCTCTCCAAAATCTTCAATCCCTCCAAATGAAGGAGGGGAGGGGGTATTTATAGGCCCTCGCACGTATGGGACCTTAATTTCGGTGCTGTAGGACCCACCTTACATCAATCTTAACCGTTCAAGAAAATCTTCTCCTGAAACTAACTGCGCAGACCCGCGCAACTGATCTTTGGTTGCGCGGTCCTGCGCAACAAATATTGGTTGCGCGGACCTGCACAAACCACCTTCTGCTACTTCGAATCTTTTTCAAAGAACAGAATCCTGTGCAACTGATCTTTGGTTGTGCGGTCCTGCGCAATCAATATATCTTGCCCGGTCCCGCGCCATACTAAGCTATTCTTTCTTCTCTTCTCCTCTTCTTCCTTCAGTACCTTCCTTCTTTCTTCCTTGTTTCTGATATCTTCTCATCTCTTCAAATCAAAACATGATGAAAACTTTGCACATTTTCATGCACCAATAGTTGACAACCACGAAACTAAGAGAAACATGATCCATACATACGTCATGGAAACCACGATCAATACACCATGACAGCTACGATCCCCATGTCATGGCAACCACGACTCGTTAAAGTGGTTACAAGGGCTGCGTTTTCTTGTTATATTGTAAAATTAAGTAGAAGAAATTAGCAGAGTCTTGTGCATCACTGAGTTTCACGTTTGGCAGTTATGTGTTATATGGGTCGTGGTTGTAATGTTATAAGGGTCGATGTTTCCATGTTATACTTTCGTGGTTGTAATGTTATTGGGCTGTAGTTGCCATGTTATATGGATCGTGCTTGTCATTATGCCCTGATCGTGGTTGTGGTGCGCAAGATTCATATTGTATTTGTAAGTATGGTTGGGGAGGACAACTCTGTACTTCTCTTTGAAGTAGTCAATTAAATTTACGATACATGGTGAAAATACGATTCTTTGGCTCTGTGGATGGAATGGATCTTATATAAACATGTTCACTCATTATCTTGCGCTTAATTCGAGTTTTTCATCTTACAATCACGATCCATCAAAATCACTCACAACCCAATGTAAAAGAGAACCATGATCACACTTAACGATCGTTGTTGCCATACACATTGGGTTGTGATTCCCAACCACAATTAATGTGGAAGACATCGAGTCTTTGTCCGCCCATCCACGACCATTCCCTTGGAAATCGGCGCGACCCTCCGGAAACAGCGCCACATTCTTGTTCCTCACGCAATCACACTAAAGACACTCCTTCCCCGTAATACATTGGGCACCGAGCATGACCCTTCATTATCCGTGCGAATGTACCGAACAACGCGACCCTTCGGAATCGACACCTTGACTATTAAATGGCCAGCCTATAAGAGTGGTACCTCGGTGATACTTCCACAAGCCAAATCATGCATTTCTTGAGCCCATTTCTTGAGCCCATATCGTGATACCTTTAGAATCGGCACCTTGACTATTAATGGTTTACATTCAAAACAATGGAGCAGATATTTGAAGAAATAATAGAGCCCATATCGTGATCCCTTCTCCTTCCTCAGGGACGTTCACGATATGCCTAAAGCTCAACGGCCTCCACTGGAAGTTCTGAAGACAACATCTGATCTCCGCCATCTCGACAATTTCAACTGGCACCCAGCCATCGAAAAAAAGGTTAGGGCATGGCATACGTGGATATCGAAAATCCCATTTGTGTGTATATATATATATATATATATATATATATATATATATATATATATAGTTGTGCATACATCTCGACTATTATGATATTTGGATCCTGCATGTAAGTGTTAAAGGTCGTGGTTGTCTTGTTATACCGATCGTGGTTGTCGTATAACATGGTTCGTAGTTGATGTGAAGCAGTGATTGTAGTTGGCATTTTATATGGTAAGCTCTTAATTTCTTGTACTAATTTTTTACACTACCGATCTTCTGTTAGTTGCTCGGATGCACCCAGACATGATTATAGTCCACGTTGGGTCGTGGTTAACATGAATCATGGGTCGTGACTGTCATTGGATAGGTCTTGTTTGTCATGATACATGGACCCTGGATCGATTGACACATAGGTCGTTGTTGTCTTCTTATTTTGATCATTGTCACTAGCAATGGTCGTAGTTGATCTGTGTCGTGATTGCAACATTAAATTGGTGGTGGTTCACAGTTGTTATGGTTCGTGGTCGCAAACAACCATGATATAATGAGAAACATGACCCCATACAACATGACAACCACGGTCCACCTGTCATGGGTGCCATCACCCATTTTTAAGCTCACCATGTCCTCTATGGGTCGTGGTTCAAATGCTCAAGAATTCGTGGATAGTGGTTAATAGATATATATATTACAGTGCCATGATCAGTTACGTTCACCATTTCCTCTATGGGTCGTAGTTTAAAAGCACAAAAATTCGTGGTTATTCTCTACATTGGATCGTGGTTAACATGCACCAAGGTTCATGAATCAATAAGCGTGTGTGAGTGTGTGAGTGTGTGTGTGTGTGTGTGTACAGGTCAAATTACATTATCGCGGGCAATATTTTTTTTTTTTGTTAAATAACCCAACATATTAAGCCGAGGGCTCAGTCAGCAGGGACGAAAGTGCATCAACGCTGATTGTGACCTGTTCGCTTGCATGTAAAGCATTTGGGTGCTACCCTATCTTCTCCCTGGGATGTAATGCGAACCTTTTTCAGCCTCCCAGCGGATCTTCTCATCTCCAGAGGCTTCATATTCTCGCATAAAACCTTCACTTCCTCCGGAGTGTTCCATTGTGCTCTGTCAAGCACTAGGTAAACTGACTCTTGGTACGTTTTATAATATATTTCACTGGAGTATAATGGAGAGCAGTATGTGTACATATCAAGTTGATACTTATCACACGCCGCTATCACATGAACACATAGCAACCACATTCTCCCAAACTCATTGCACGTACACTTCATTTCTCGTAGATTCACTACATTGGTGATTCCCGATGCGGTCACTTGGTACTCATCCGCTGAAATTGCAATGCACTGTGTCTTTCAGACCCCGAGTGATAAAGTTCGGACAATCTTTTTTATGCCTAAGGTGTAACATCCCCAAAAATCGGGGGTCGAACAAAACTCAACACCCGAGTTCCAGAACATCACTTATGCAACATAAATAATGATGATTAAATGTTGTCTGCATTAGTGTATTGAACATGAGTGAGATTAAGCCAAAACAACATATCATACTCCAGAGACAGTTAAATTGCAAGCGGAAGACTGTGATAGATATATAAAATATATAAACAGTGGTGGGTCTCCAGAGTGTGATAATGTTATCAGGTTAAATAATTACAAGTACAGTTCTAAAATATACCAAATGTGAGGAAGTGTAATGTCTTCTATCCCAAGTACCATAGCCCCGTCAATACAATATCAGGTCTTCATAGACCTGTCAGAGATTACATGTAGGAGAACTCCTCCTCAATATCATAGTAGTACTCCGGCTCTGCTTCATAAGCATCGCCATCACCTGAAACTCAACAAATCTGGTTGGTGTGTACAACACCGTCCCGTAATGTGGGAGTGAGTGATCAACTCAGTGGAACAATAAAGCATAGGTTAACATGTTATCAACTCAGTCAAGCAGTAATGATAAAGCAATACAATTAAACAGTTCTAAACTACTCTTATTAATGCAATTAGTATGAATGACATGATGTATGCCCTTGCCAAACCACCCTCATGCGACACCATCTTACGTTCGCGAATGCGTTCATCCCTCAGTGCTCCACATCTACCAGGCACATGCAGTGCGATGATGAGCATGATTACCGAGTAATTAATAGTCCATTTCAAATAGCAGTATTGGGAAACTAAGGTACCTCCCTTATATGATTCCCAAACATGATCCATTTTAGGGTCGTTAGTCCTAATTAATCTCATACGATATTATGGTTTGAGAGGCGTAGCGAAGGCATCACAAAGGGCTCGTCACCCGTCAGCACGGATACAGATCTCACCGTATGTGGCTCAATTGCTGGCCGTCAGCGTGAATACAGGTCTCACCGTACTTGGCTCAATCGCTGGCCGTCAGCTCGAATACAGATCTCACCGTACTCGGCTCAACTCATGCTCTAGTTGCTGTGAAGGGCTCGTCGCCAATCACAAACCTTAGAGTATACTCGAAGACACTACGGAGGGCTCGTCGCCCGTCAGCACGAATACAGGTCTCACCGTATTCGGCTCTCGCCGTAGGTGTCGACAGCTCGAATATAGTGTCTCATACCACCATAATCGGCTCACGAGTCTGGTTGCTCACTGGTCACTACGGGGAGGTACGTGGCCCCAGCGTAGGTCGACAGCTCTTCCACGGTGTCCCATACCACCATGCCCAGCTCATGAGTCTTAGCGGATCGAGGTACCATGGTTAAAAGGGATTTCACTGGTAAGTTTGTTACCCTAGGTTCAAGTAGTAGCATCCAAACATGGTGAACATACATTAGACAGATCGGGTTACTTGACGAGCTCGGCTAGCTTGAGCGCACAACAAGTTGAACGATATGAAGCGTATAAGCACTTCGTGTGGCCAACCACTATCGCCAACCGAAGTATGACTCGGGTTCGTCAAACACATTTCACGTGGCAAATGGATCATAGCCATGAATTCAATTCTGGTACCGATTGTCTAGAGTATGATCATAGGCCTAAACACAATCAATTGCAGATAGATGAAGTAGTAATGAATCAAGATTCAAATCATACAATCAAAGTCTGGTATCATTCGTTTAGGGTTGCTAGGGCTGTTGCACGCACTCGTTGCTCTACTCCCCCATCACCATGACGGATCATACAACGTAAATATGAATTTAAACATATGTATTACATAGATAAAATCATAAAAGCAGTTAAGCATGTTATAAAGCACAACACAAGCATGAGTTTGTAGATATTCAATTCCTATTCACACAACTATCCAAGGAAAACATACACATAGTTAAAAGAAGTTGAGAATCATATCTCAACACCCTTATACATTACAATTTGCTAACTACTACTCATTCAGACATTTCAACAAACACTTTAAAAGACATACATCAACATACATGACATATGTTGATCACATAGGCATTAGGCTAAATCCTTTCTCTAGGGAGTTGCCCCAATCATAACACGCGTACACCCACGACGGATAGTCATGGAAGTAGGAATCCAAGTTCCATATTCATTTGAACATTTTCACAAACACTTGGGCTACCCATTTCAACATATATAGCGTATAGTATCCGTGGCGTGATTCAGGGCAAATCCTTTCGTCAAAGGGGTATCGCCAATACAACGACCATATATCCATGACAATTTAGTCATGGCGAGCACGAATGAGAATCCTATATTCATTTAGTCATTTTCACAAACACTTAGAATACACTATTTTAACATACATAATGTATATTAGTAAAAACATTATTAGGGCTATCCTTTCGCCAAGTAAGTAATTTATCCACATATAATATATTCATACAACAATTAATCATGTCAAACACATTTCCAAAATTTGTACGTATACGGTACTTTCTACAAATACCTAGAGTATGTAGAATTCCATATTTTTCATCTTTAATCGAAACGGAAAACAGACAGCACTCTATACATGTGCAATTGCATGCAAATCATGAATCTATCATTATCTGACATTGAAAGCGTTGAAAACCATAACCTATACACCTAAAGTCCGCACCTTTTATCATAGAATCGAAACGGAGTTGATAGAATTGCTAAGCTCCTGTATACGGCTGTTTGGTAACCTATAGATCGAAATAGGTTAGCTATTTCATAACCTACAACTATCAAATCCCCAAAACAGATTAGGGTTAGGGTTTCTTACCTAAAAACGGATTTGGAAACGTCGGGAAAGCAATTAGAACAGAGTGTGGAGCTCGTGGAGTGGCAGGGAAGCATGACAGGGAGATTCTCCCACATCTCCCACACTTTCTCTCTCTTTTCTCTCTTTTCTCTCTAGGGTTTCTCTCAAATTCGTATGGCTTCAATGAGAGAGGGTTTAAGGTCCTTATATAACCTAAAAAGTCACCAAAATAGACTCCAGGTCAAAGTATACTTAGGTTATAGCCAAAGCGGTTCAGTTTCGGCTCAACGGAGGACTTCTAGCGGGCCTCCTTCAGCCAAAGGTCGGACTTAATCTCACCGACACCGGATCTACGTTTAGTTAAGTTTTCATTTCGGTCGGGATTCCAGATCGCAAATGGCGGACCAGTTTCAGTTCAACGTCAGCGGATCTCGATCGGAGATTCCGAGTACATGGATATGTGTATGAAATTTCTCCTGATCCGTGGGTATAATTTGGTCTGATTCTGACAATCTGGTTGCTTAAAACTGATCCGCAAGCGAGAGGTATCAGATTACTATTTGAGATCTTTTATTTTGAATTAATTTTACATTTCTCACACTCTTCACAACGATCTCAATCGCATAGCGCTGGGACACTATTTGGATTTGATTTCCGAGATGGTTGTCAAGCCCAGCAAGGCGGTCCTAATTCCTTAACTCCGTGTTAATCGGACTTCCGATGTGCGGTCTAGATCTGATACGGAGTTTTGAGATTCTCCCGATAGCAGCTGGGTAATGAGATTGATCCTAGATTTTAGGGTAACCTAGCGTCAATGATTTTACAAGTTTTGGGTCTTGCAGATCATATTTAAAGTGGTTGGTGCTAATTTCACAGGTACTCTAGTTTAACACTGGCTAATTCTCGCCTAATTTCTAGAGGATTTAGTCCTAAGTAATTTCTGTCTGAGGTGGTACCTGGGCCTTTGTAGTTTGTATATAAAGTGATCCAAGTTATACTACTTAGCTAGTTTAGGATAGTGTCTAGGATGAAAGTGCTTAGAAAAATTGAAAGAACAAGGTAGTGAAGGGTGGGATTTGTAAAGAAAATGGTTTAAAAAGGGATTTGAGGCTTTAATCGAGTGTTTGAGAAGTTAAACCGGTGTTAGGATTGACTCATCGCCTAAGGACATCTAATTCCAGGTTGGGAAAAATCCTGGCTGTTACATAAGGAGTCAAAGGTTCGTTACGGGCTAAGGCCTCGTCCCGTCGGCGGAGGAAGAAGTGTTGGATTTTACTCCGTATTGATTCGAGAAGTTTAGTGACAGGGTACTCTCGTGCATCTACGAACAATGCATTCATGCTTTCCACGATGTTGGTGGTGACAATGTTATACCGCATGCCAGGAAAGAAAGTGTTCGCCCATGTTTCTTTTTCTATACAACTGAGGAACTGATACACCGTGGAATTCACCATTTGAATGCATCGCATCATCTCCTAGAACGTGGATGTATGGTATGTCTTCACAGCACCCCAAAAGTATTCCCTCATACAATCATCCGAATATGCCTTCTTCATGTTTCCAAGTATATGATGAGCACAATATCCATGGATCACATGCAGGAACATGTTAGGGACTTCACTAACCAACCCTTTGTGACGATCTGACACTATCACTAGTCCTAGAAGAATCCTGAGTGACCTTGATAAATTCCCAAGGAACCACCTCCAGCTACTGTTGTTCTCAGATTCTTCGATCCCATATGCCACAGGGAGGATGTGATTGTTTCCATCCAATGTAGAAGCCATGAAGAGAACGCCCTTGTACCTTCCTGTCAAATGTGAGACATCAACACACAACACCCTCCGAACATGTAAAACTATGGTTCTGATGCACTGCCCAAGCGCAAAAAAGCATTGTTGGAAACTACTCGTCTCCTCGTTCACCTGCAACTCCGTCACAGTCCCTAAATTGGCCTTTTTCAACTCATGAAGGTACGTCGGGAGCTCATTATAGGAACCCTCATAGGATCCCAAGACTTGTTTGGTTGCCATCCCTTTACCTTTCCATGCTTTCTTGTAACTGATCTCAACACCATACATCTCACTCATACGATGTTGAATTTCCTTTGCCGTACAAGTCAGCCCCGAACTCATACGACCGACGCCAAATTCACTACTCATCAAACTGGTGGCTTAGCGATGATCTCTCCCCTTCCTCTTCGAGGTCACTGTATCAGTACAGTCATTTGCGATCATGGTCTCAGATTGGCGTATCGCCTCAAACGACATGGTATAGGTATGCTTCGGGTTGTAAGTCTTGATCTTGAACATCCCTATGCCGTTAAGTTTTGAAGCATGCATCCTCCAACCACAATTTTCTACAATGTAGCCAATCGTATATATCATCTTGTTGGACTTCAAGACCTTATACTGGAACTTGCGACGCATCGCATATTTGCATAAACAATATTGTAGTTGACCTTTGTCCTTGAAGACCTACTCGACTGCTATTTTGTTTGGATCATCCATAAATTCGGGTATCCTTGTCGATCTGAATTGACAAAAGCATCATCAAATGGATCAACAGACGGATCATTGACGGGTGGGCTTTGGAGATCGCACCGTTCAGCTATTCCTCGGTCATGACATCTATCACTACCTGATGGGCTAGGTATGTCGTAGTCATCATTCCCCAAATCATGATGTGTATCGTTAGCTGAAGGGCCGCCTATACCGCAGTCGTCGATGACCTCTTCATGATATCTATCACTACTGGATGGGCCAGGTATGTCGTAGTCTTCATTCCCCAAACCATGTTGTGTATCGTAGGTTGAAGAACCGCCTATATCGCAATCATCGAGCTCCTGATCGTGATATTCATCACTCCTTGATGGGCCAGGTATATCGCAGTCATCATCATTCCCCAAATCATTATGTGTATCGAAAGGGCCGCTTATATCACAGTCGTTGGCTCCTCGGTCTTGATATATAACAGAAGGGTCATGTATATCGGAATCATCGACTATCTGATCATTGTCTGAAGGTTGCGAAGGAAGAGACGATGGGTTCAAATGTAAGGTGTAATCTCTGTTGTAATCCTCAACGATAGGACGACGCCTCACTTTCTCCACATACAATGGTATTTTTGTTGAAGGTGTCTGTCCATAGAATAACATGTATGCTTCGAGATCTTCATCGTCTTTGATTGTATGTGGGCGTAGGAATACATGAATTGCATCACCGTACATAACTTTAATTATCAAATCAAATTCATCCCACGTAGTCTTCGTAATCTGGTGCATTTTATCGAGTAATTGTTGATAAGTGATATCATCACTCACAACAAATCCCTTTGAGTCTCCACCGACGTAGGTAAACGTTGCCTTGTCGTACACACACTCTCCATCATAATAGCACAATATAGCCCTGCGACCCATACTCATTCGAATACTGGTTATTCTGTTAAAAAAAATAATGGGTCCAACTTGTGAGTAATGCAGGATACTACTTGTCAATTAAATGGGTCGTGGTTATCATCCACATTGGTTCATGATTGTAATCCACATTGGGTCGTGGTTGACGACAACTGCCCACTGTGAATGACAACAAAGAACCACTCGAAGGGTCATGTTTTTGACCCAATGACAACAATGAACCACTCGAGGGTCATGGTTTAGACCCACGATGGGTTGCAGTTGTGTTCTTATAAGGATCATCCCGTTCACTGCACTGTGTGACGCCTAATTGCTGGGGCGTGGTCGTCATGTTATATGGCTCATGGTTTTTAAGAGGGGTCGTGGTCGTTAGCTGATGAGCGTTGCATTCCAGTAACATCTTAATCGTGGTTGTCATAGTATATGGATCGTGGTTGTCAACCACGTTCAATGACCCATTGTATTACAGTCAAAATATTGGAGATGATATTCGATGAAGGGTTGCATGTCCTCTCCGCGTTATTCTTAACATGGCAACCACGCTCAACCACCGATATACAACTACGATCCATTGTTTATCGTAATCACGATCCTCATTTGATGGCAACAACAGGCAATTGTGCATGTGAACCACGACCACACGTTATATACGTTGTAGTTTTCACAGATGTTATATGAGTCGGGGTTGACATGTCAACCGATATGGGTTGTGGTTCTCATGTTACATAGGTCGTAGTTTTCCCAGATGTTATATGGGTCGTGGTTCACAGTTATATAGGTGTCGTGATTTACTCTTGGGAATCACTCAAAGGGTTGTGGTTTTCAACCAAAATGGGTCGTGGCTCTCAGGCAGTGAAAAGCACGACCCATATACACACACATGGCATGACAACCACGACTCATTTATCATGATCTAATGTGCATGGGAATCCGATCAAAACAGCGTGTCAACCAAAATCAATGTAATGTGACAACCAGTATCTAATGTGCATGGGAATCTGGCACCACGATCCTTCGCATGTGAACCTTCTCGACTCTACCTTAACCTTAACAAACTGACCTCCTAGTGGAAGAGGATTGCAGTCAAGGACAGAGAACATGCCTCTCTGGCAACTGGGACCCCTGGATTTTCTCTTTTCCTCTTTTTCTATATTTTTCAGGATGTAAAAAGAAGAAAGTCTATAAAAGTTGAATGTGAAATTCTACATTTGGCCCTTCCAACGCTCATACATTCTTCTTCCATTTAGTCCGCGGGATAATGGATTGGCTACTCCCCTGTCACCAGCCTTGGGGCCAACCATGACGTATGTGTTAGATCCATTCCGTTTATCTGCATCTACAATGAAAGGCACGATCGTTCGTCAGCTCTTATAGATCATTTGTGGGCTTCATCCCGAAAATGAGATGGATAATTTTAATGGTCTACGACGGTTAATCATCACTGTTCCATGCAATGTCCACCGCCTGTGATTGGAGTGTCGTTCGTTTTTTGGACTCCAACATTAAATCATCCGGAGAAACGTATGGGCGGCATGGATGAAACACATACATGGTGGTGGAGCACATAGACCACTGAGCATTAACCATTGGCTGGTGTCCCGAAGAGTACCCGATCCGTTCGTGGCTCAAGGGCTGCAACAGCAGGTGACCTCTAGTCCTCTGCTTCATCCAGGTCCGAACGTCTCCTAAACCAAGGTCAGGGGCATTTTCATCTGAAACAAAATGATGTCAGAAGGCCCCCATGTATGGGCGCGGATTGCATACTACCTCCGCAAGACCCTAGCTCCAAATGGGCAGTTCTGTGGGCGGGCCCACCATGATGTATCTGTACATCCAAGCCGTCTATCCCTTTTCGCAGGTTATTTTAAGGTATCAAAACTAAGATGGGGTAGATCCAATGGTCAACTGGATTACACCCAGATGCCTCTTACAATTAATGCGGCTGACATTTAATGCTTTGTGCATTTTAAAGCAACCAAGCTTATTATTTGGTGTGGTCCACTTGAGCGTTGGATCTATCGCATTTTTTGTGCTCATTCATTGCCCATCATGTATGTATTTCATCCATGCCGTCCATATATATATTTCTAGATCATTTTTTGGTAACCATAAAAATGAGCCATATCCATATGGAAAGTGGACCACATCATAACAAACAGTGGTGAATAAGCGTTGTCGGTGATCCCTCTCATTTTTTCGATGAAGCCCTAAAACGTTTTGTCAAAACAAATGAACGATCATACTTGACGAAAATGCCCCTGACCTCAGTTCAGGAGACGCACGGACTTGGAGTGAAGCAGAAGTTACCTCCGGTTTAAACTCCCGATAAAGTGACCGATCGGCTACTCCCTGGGGCACAGGCCAATTGCTGGTTCTCCGCGTTCTGTGGGCCCCATCACCATGTATGTGTTTCATCCATGTCATCCATACGTTCATCCAGTTGATTTAATGGTATGAGTCCAAAAACGAACGGCATCCAATCACATGCGGTCGACATTACATGGAACAGTGATGATTCACCATCATAGACCATTAATGTGATCCCTCTGATTTCTAGGAACAAGCCCACATACGATATGTAAGAGCTGCCGAATGATCGTGCCTTTCACTGTAGATGCAAATTAACAGAATGGATCTAACACTTACATCATGGTTGGGCCCACGGATGGTGATAGGGGCCATAATTTAAAACAATGGGGATAATGGAACCCACTGGTAGAAGTGGACATGTAACAACTACGAACCATATAAAATAACAACCACGACTCATATGGGCCAGGATTGAAGTATGAATAGTGTCCATGTCGCTTATCCATTTGTCTTGTCATTTTAGGGCTACGACCCATTTCACATTAGCACCACGATCCATTTAACATCACAATCATGATCCATATCACATGAAAACCACAGTGCATATTACATTACAATCACAACCCATATTACATTGACAAGTGACAATAACGATGCACGGTACATCACCGACACGACCACTGTTACATGTTAACAGTGACCCATATTTGATTATAACCACAGCCGATGTGAACAACAACTGAAATAACGTGATAACTACGACCACTTGAGCACCATGAAAAACATAACGATATTATTATGGAAGGCTACGTTTATTGTATGCTCACCACGACCCATAACATGGGATTTTCGATATCTACATATGTCATGTCCTGACTTTGATGGGCAGATTTCCATACACTTCAAGGAGAATAGATCAAACTACGTGGATGGGCACACTTCCTTACAATTCTAGCCCATTAGATAATTTCTCATGGCCAACCTCTTTATAAACACCACGGCCGGTGGAAAACTATCAACGCCGACAGAGGGAGAGGGAGAGTAACCTTGTTGTGTTTTTCACGGTGCTCCATCCGCAGCCATCTATGTGATCAACTCGTTGACCTTTGAATGTCCAGTGCATCGAATGACCATTGAAACACCACAACCCATACTTCATGATAATCATGACCCATAAAACATGACAACCACGACCTACAGTGTGAAGAACGGTTCTCTTTGTAGGGTACCCAGCGAGATGAAAAACTCTTTTGGGAGTGTCTTGTTTTAACTTGACTAACAAATCTGTTAAGAAGGTGAGGCATAAGCAAGGTTACTCTCACTCTCCCTCTGAAGGGGCGGATAGTCTTCTACCCGCCGCCGTATTTATTTATAGGGAGGTGTGGTTGAGAAATTATCTTATGAACTATAAGTGTATGGAAATCTGCCCATCCACATATTTTAATCTGTTCTCGTTGAAGTGTATGTAAATCTGCCCATCCACATATTTTAATCTGTTCTCGTTGAAGTGTATGGAAATCTGCCCATCCACATATTTTAATCTGTTCTCGTTGAAGTGTATGGAAATCTGCCCATCCACATATTTTAATCTGTTCTCGTTGAAGTGTATGGAAATCTGCCCATCAAAGTTAGTACATGGCATACATAGATATCGAAAATCCTATGTTATGGGCCGTGGTGAGCATGCAATAAAGGTGACCCATATAACATGACAACCATGACCATATTACATGATAACCACGACCCATGTTACAGGGAGCTGAAGACATCTATTGAGAAGGAGTTATTGATCTTCCACGGGCATCAAACGGTGTTAGAAATTTTAAGGAGAGGCCGTTGATTTTCTGGAAGATCAACAACATTCCTGAAGAAAGGGATTAGATCACCCATGAAGGAAGAATGCGAGAAGGACTTGTGGTTCGGTTTGGCTTCTGTAAAAATGTAACCCAAGTACCATTTTTATAGGCTATTTAACCAGTGGTTAATGTGGGGGTGGGGATTCCAAATGGTCGTTTTGATTCCAAAGGATTTCGGGTAGGTGTCGCCATTAATGAGATTTCATGCACTTGAATGTGGCGCTGAATCCGAAGGGAATGGTCGTGGATAGAACGAGCGTTGGGTTGTGAATGTGAGCCATAACTCAACATAGACAACAACAATGATCTCTATAACATGACAATCATGTTCGTGGTTGACAGCAAGGAAACTCGTGGATCAGATGGTGGATGGTCTTGATTTTCAACTTCGACTCAGCATAGACGACAATAACGAACCGCGTAGCATGACAGCCACAACCCTTTAGAAATCATGATACCCTCGACACTTTGATGGTTACATCAGCGATCAACTATGTAATACAATCACGATCATGTTAGATTTTGCTCATCATATACTTATTGTTAAATAACGATCCACGACCATTTATTTTGTCATTCAAAGCACTGATCATTTAATGGTTGACTGAGGATGGAGCACCATGAAAAAACATAGCAAGGTTACTCTCCCTCTCTCTCTGAAGGGGTAGATATTTTTCTACTGTCGTCATATTTATTTATATAGAGGTGTGGTTGAGAGAAATTATCTAATGGGCTATAATTGTATGGGCACATTTTTCATGGTTCATATATGTAATAGATCGTGGTTGTCATCCATGCTCGATCGTTGTTGTCAACAACGGCCTTAAGAGAAACACTGTAACGACCCGTGAATTTTCGTACATTGGCTCGAGTACCACCTCGACCAGAAATCAATTAGGATTAAATCCTTTAGAAATTTAACAAAGTTAACTAAGTACTAAACTCGGTTAGCCATGAAATCCGTTGGGATCGCTTTAAATACGATCTACAAGATCCAAAACTTGCAGAATCAGTGACTCTAGGTTACCCTAAAGTTTAGAACCAAACTCATTTCCCGGCTGCTCTCGGGAATGAAACGAAACTTCGTATTAGGTCTAGATTGCACATCGGGAGTCCGATTAACACGAAGCTAAGGAACTAGGACCGCCTCACTGGGCTTGACAATCATCTCAAAAATCAGGTCCAGCCGATGTCCCATAGCCATTCGTTTCAATCCGGAGCGAGGGAGTGTGAAAAACACTATTCCCATCCCAAAATAAATATCTGGAATAGTGATCTGGCACCATTCGCTTGCGCGTCAGTATTAAGCAACCTGACCGTCAGAATCCGACCAAATTACACCCTCGGATTAAGAAAAATTTCAGGAACATTTACATGTACTTGGAATTTCTGATCGTGGCCCACTGACCGTTGAACTGAAAGTGGTCCGCCACGTGCGATCTGGGAATCCGATCTAGTCGAAAACGTAATCCCACATAGATCCATGTGTGGTGAGCTTAAGTCTGACGTTTGGCTCAAGGAGGGCCACCAGAACCTCTCTTTTGAGCTGGAAAAGTGACGAATATCCTATATTAGCAATAACCCTTGAACCTGAGTCTATTTTGGGGATGTTTTTGGCTATAAAAGGGGCTTAGAACAGCCCCTCTCATAGCCATACGAATTTGGGAGAAAAACCCTAGAGAGAGAGAGAGAGAAGAGAGAGAAGAGCTTGGAGTTTGTAGGTGATCTTCCTCCTACTGCTTTTGGTTGTCGCACGGCCTACACCGCTCCTTTCCAGGTGTTTTCCCGACGGTATCCATTCCGTTTGAAGGTAAGAAACCCTAACCCTAGGTCTGATTTGATGTAGATTCGTTGTAGGTTATGTAAAGGTTAACCGATTCCGCTCTTTAGGCTAGAAAACTCCCGTATACGGAAGCGCTACTACCCTTGCTGATTCGTTGTGATTCCAAGGGCAAAGGTGAGGACTTTAAGTGTATAAGTTACGTTTTTCAACGCTTTCAATGTCAGATAATGATAGATTCATGATCTGCATGTAAATGCACATGTACAAAGTGCTTTCCGTTTCCTGTTTCGATTAACGTTGTATAATATGGAATTTCACATACTCTAGGTATACGTAGAAATACCGTATATGTATTTTTTTCGGGAAAATATTTGACATGTTTATTTAATGCATGATTATATAATATATGGATAAAATACTAGTTTGGCGAAAGGAATCGCTGAAATACATGTTCGCTTGTAAACGTTATGTATGTTGAAATTGTGTATTCTAGAAATACCGCATATGTGTAAAATTTGGAAGTGTAATTGTCATGATTATTTGTTGTATGAATATGGTATACGCGGATAAAATAACCGCTTGGCGAAAGAATAGCCCTAATACGCAATTTGCTAACATACGTCATGTATGTTGGAATGGCGTACTCTAAGTGTTTGTGTAAATGCTTGTGTGTGTAAATGCTTGAGTATTAGTGCCTTAGAGAGGTACTGATATGGGATTCCCGACTCCCTTAGAGACATGTAGGATCCCCTCCATGCGGTGGTTCGCTAGAACCACTCACTTGTAATGTGTATGTAATTGTATCCCTATGTGGATAGTGCTTTACTACATGCTTTACAACATACTTTACAACATGCTTTACTTCATGCTTTACTTCATGCTTTATAACATGCCTGCTAACATGCTTGTATTGTTTGTTTATCATGCTTTACTCCACATGCTATTGATGAGAACTGTTTGAGTTTGGGACTATGTCTATAGTCCAAACATTCGGTACCAGACTTGCGATTGTGGCTGAGATTCATGTCGCCACAAAGGATGTGTCTGGCGAACCCGAGTCGTACTTCGGTTGGCGATAGTGGTTGGACACACGGAGTGCTTTTGCGCTCCATATCGCCCAACTTGTGGTGCGCTCGAGCTAGTCAGGCTCGTTAAGTAAACCGAAATATATTTGTGTGTTCACCATGTTTGGTCGCTACTGCTTGAACCTAGGGTACCAAACTTACCAGTGGCGATCCCGTTAACCATGGTACCTCGATCCGCTAAGATGCATGAGCCGAGCATGGTGGTATGGGACACCGTGGTCGAGCTGTCGGCCTACGCTGGGGCCATGTGCCTCCCCGTAGTGACCATTGCGCAACCAAACTCGTGAGCCGAATACGGTGGTATGGGACACTGTATTCGAGCTGTCGATACTTACGGCGAGAGCCGAGTACGGTGAGACCTGTGCTCGTGCTGACGGGCAACGAGTCCTCCGTAGTATCTTCGAGTATACTCCAAGTGTCTGTGATTGGCGACGAGTCTTTCACAGCAACTAGAGTATGAGTTGAGCCGAGTACAGTGAGACCTGTACTCGAGCTGACGGCTAGTGATTGAGCAGAGTATGGTGAGACCTGTACTCGAGCTGACGGCCAGCAATTGAGCCGCATATGGTGAGATCTGTATCCGCGCTGACGGGTGACGAGCCCTTTGCGATGCCTTCACTACGTTTCTCAAACCATAATATCGTATGAGATTAACTAGGATTGACGACCCTAGAATGGATCATGTTTGGGAATGATACAAGGGAGGTACCTTAGTTTCTCAATACTGTTGTTTGAAATGGACTAATAAAAACTTGATAATCATGAGCATCATCGCACCGCATGTGCTTTGTAGATGTGGCGCACTAAGGGAGTAAGCATTCGCGAACGTAAGATGATGTCGCTTGAGGGTGGTTTGGCAAGGGCATACAGCATCATGTCATTTCATTTTCGCACTTAACAAGAGTAGTTAGAAATGTTTGATTTGTACTGCTTTATCATTACTGCTTGATTGAATTGATAACATGTTAACCTATGCTTTATTGTTCCACTGAGTTAGCTACTCACTCCCACGTTACGGGACGGTGTTTGCAACACCCACCAGACTCTGTCGCAGGTGTAGATGGCGCCTTGGTTCAGGAGCCGGAGCCCGACTTCGATGAGGATCAGGAGGAGTTCTCCTTTATGCAGTATTCTGACGGCTTTGCTTAGGCCGGCTGCATCGCGGGATTTTCAGGGCTTCTCTTGGAAGTTGCATTTTAATTTTTGACTTAGAAACAATACATGTATATTGGTACTCAGTTAGTACTCATACTCTGGAGTTAATAAAATTTTGTTACTTTACATACTTTGAATATAAAATTTCAGTCTTCCGCTTGCCTTTATACAATTGAACTGGAGTATGAATTACTGTTTTGGTATAATCTCATTCATGTTTATTGTGCTAACTCAGACAACATTTAACCATCATTGTGTATGTTGCATAAGTGATGCGTTAGAACTCGGGAGTTGAGTTCATACTCGACCCCCGAATTTCAGGGCGTTATAAACACGATCCATACGTCATGGAAGCCACGATCTGTACGTAAGGGCAACAACGATCCCCATGTCACTTAACAACGGCGACTAGTTAAAGTGGTTATAAGGGCCGCGTCTTCTTGTTATATTGTAACTTTAGTGGAAGAAACTTGCGGAGTATTGCGCATCAATGAGCTTCTCATCTGGCAGTTACCGTGTTATATGAGTCGTGATTGCAATTTTACAAGGTCGATGTTTTCATGCTACATTGTCGTGATTGTAATTTTATATGGGTTGTAATTCCCATGTTATACGGATCGTGGTTCTCATAATGACTGGATCGTTGTTGTGATGCGCAAGGTTCTACAAGTTGAATTGGTCCTATTTGTCGTTAACAATGGATCAAGGACTTAACAACGAATCGTGGTTCTTAGTATATATGGATTGTGGTTTCCATGTTATATGTGTCGTGTTCCTCATACCATCGTTGTTGTCGAACACGATTCAACATGGACGAGGACCACCATCCGTTACACCTGTGAACGATGACCAATTAACATGAGAACACGACCCATATCAACTATGACCCGTTCGTCACATGTATCACGACCCATATAATACGACAACAACGACCCATATATCAAATCCTTCAGGGTCCATGTATCATGACAACCACGTAACATGACAGCCTTATCGAATGATAACTGCGATCAATGCATCACGACAACCACAAACCGTTTAACACGACAACCATGTCTTTTATTACAAGATAACTACGACCCATTTCTCATTACATTCATGATACATAATTCATAACAACCGCGACCTATACCAAATTATTGCCACGACCCAACATGCAAACTCATATAACATGAATCGTATGTTTTGCGGTTGTGATCGTTGTTGATGTGGCCAGTGAATCGTGTCTCATATGTTTTGGGGTTCGTTGAGTTGGATGACCACATAACAGAAGCCCCCATACTCTTCTAATCTCGGACGAATTACCGTCTGGACAGGGGTAGGACGCAATCCGTGTCCCGGATGATCGAGGCGTAGTTAATGCCATTCACTTCTTTGACCTCGCATGCGGCGCAATGGCTGAATTCAAATCGGACGCGGATTTCCTGCGCAAGATTTCGTGTGGGGCCACTACGATGTTTGTGAGAAAGCCATTTCGTCCATCCGTTTTTAAGTTCATTTTGTCCACATGCAGCCGAAAATGTTTAGGATGAAGAACTCAAGTAGGCCACACGAGAGGAAACAGTGGGAATCTAGAGACCACCGTTGAAACATTTATATGGCCACAAAAGTTGGGAAAGGATTGGCTACGCCCCCTGACACCAGCCCCGTGGCTGGTGGTCGGTGCTCTGTGGGCCCCACCATGATGTATGTGTTTCATCCATTTTTACAGATTATTTTAGGGCTTGATACAAAAGATGATAGCGATATAAATCTTAGGTGGGCCACACCACTGGATAAAAAATAATGAATGGATATTCACAATTAAAATCCTCCTAAGGCCCACTGTACTGTTTATTTGACATCCAATCTGTTGATTTGGTCATAAAGACCCAGATGAAGGGAAACAATAAATACCAGCTTGATCCAAAACTTTTATGTCCCCCCAAAATGTTTTTAATGGTCAAAATTCATTCAGCACGGTTTCCTGTAGTGTGGTCCACTTGAGATAGATATATACTTTAATTTTTCTATCATACCATAAAATGATATATAAAACTAGATGAACGGCATGGATGACACACATACATCATAGTGGACCCCACAGAGGACCGACCAACAAAAGTTGAGTATCGTTTTAATTTAATTTTTGCGAAAGGCGTTGGCAGGAAATCCGTGTAAGAATCCCTTCGACTTTTGTCCTCTCGGAAAATCCGAGTTGGTAGGAAATCGGTGTACGAATCCCTTCGCATTCTACTTCCGGAGGGGTGAAGGAATGGCGCCACGTGTAGCGGAGGATTGAAGAGATCCCGGCGCTTTTAAATGACATTAAATGATAGGAAGATTCTGACACTGAAGCATGGGCTCGGGTATATTGCACCAATCCACATGGCCCGTGGCGCTGATGCTTCTTTTTTGCAGGGATGGTGGCAGGCGGATCAAAGAGGAGGCGGCCTCTGCGCCCTCCGATGGACGTCGTCCTCTCCTCTGAACCAAGGATGACAGTGGCGTCGAAGAAGAGGCTCCTGAGGACAAGGCCGAGGTGGCTCCAATTGTAGACCTGGTTAGGACAGTGCCTGCTACAGTCCTTCCAGAGGCTGCTCCTGCTACTGCTCCAACCCCCATTCCTGAGGCTTCAGAGGCTAGAGATCCTGCCCAAGGTTCCACACCCTCTCCATGGGGGGAAGCTTTCACACCCTCTCCAAGGGGCCTGCTGCCTAGTTTTCACATGGCTCAGCTGATTCCTTGGACAGCTGAGCATGCACCAGAGGGGCTGATTGCCGACACCCTTTCCAGCCACCATGTTGGTTTCATGGATGATTTTGCTTCTGTATGTTACACGTCACTGCCGAAGATGTTGGAGGTGAAGGAGAGGCTGAAGGAGATGGATTAGCTCGAAGCTGAGCGGGCCAAATTTGTGGCCGAAAAGGCCGAGCAAGACGCTCAACAAGTCGAACTCGAGAAGAGGCTGGACGCCTCTGCTGCTGATTTGTCGGAGCTGAGGAAGGCTGTTGTGGAAGGCCGAGAGAGAGAGCTTGCGCTCCAAGATGAAGTCAACCAACTTCAAGCTCGCTTGGACGTGGTTGAGCCTGAAGTCTGGAGTTTGAGCCGGGCTAACAAGGACCTGGAGTTCAAGGCCTTGGAAGCTGAGTCGGGGATCGAAGTGGAGAAAGAGGAGCTCGAGAAGGAGCGACAGATGACGGCAAACCGTCTAGATCAGCAGCGGAATGTCCTTGAGTCTGCTGCGTCACCAAAGAAGGCTTTCTTACGAGCAGAGTTCAAGGTTCAAGCGGTCTCACAGGCGGCCGCGGCAGTGGCGGAATACAAGGACTCTACTGAGAGGGCTAAGGAACTGGATAAATTATATTATTTTGGCTATGACATTGGCTTTGATGCTTGCCTGGTCGAAGTTAGGAAGCTTTACCTGACCCTCAACTTCGACGCCCTCACGGCGGACAACGCCGGTGACGCCGAGCCTGTCATGACAGACATGCCTGAGAGCGCCCATCCTGTTGCGGAGATTGCCCAAGATGCCCCTGTCGCCGAGGTTGTCGTCTATGCTCACCCCCTCAGATCAGTAGCTGGTCCCTCTGTTAGGCGGGGATAACAAGTTTTTGGTTTTTTTTTTAAAAAAAATTTTCAATTATTTATCTATTTCTTATTTGTTGTTCTTGATGTAAATGGACCTCTGTTATGTCAAGGATGATTGTTTGCATGGTCGCGGGTGTCCTGTTGCATGGAACATTGCCGAGAACCACGATCTTATGAAAAACACGACCTAAACAGTGACGACGACGACGCATTCAAAATTTCAACGACCCATACCCAATGAGAGTCACGACGCATAATCAACGAGGGTCATGACCCATGTATCGTGTTTCGAGCGCAATCATAAGGCTTGTCTCTGTCCGAGCCCGCCTTTATAATCTGAATCGTTCCCTCTCCACTTTTCTGAGTTCCAGGCTGATGTAAAAGCCCTGTAAAAGACGTTGAACTTTTATCGATGAGCACCTACTCGAAGTTGGGGGACCCGGAGTGTAATGGCTTCTTCGGGAATCCAGGCTGATGTAGCCTGACTTCTTCTAGGTTCCAAGCTGATGTCAAAGCTCTACGAAAGAATTCATTATTTTATAGCATGACAACAATGATTTGTACAATACGACGACAATGAACCATAAAATATGAAAACCGCGACCCTTAGTAACTGACTCCACTACCCATGTTACTTTGTAAATCACGATCCATGTATCATAACAACCACCTTTAAATTTACATAAAAGTCACGATAAATAAAAACTGTACACACTGTTTCCTTCGTCTGCGACGTGTTTTGACAAAGTGAATGGTCGTGGTTGTCATATATATGGGTCGTGTTTATCAGCGTGGCTGTTTGAGATGACTTTGATCAAGGGGAACCCCACAGTAAGCTCCCTTCACTTGACCACGAAAGCCCTCACCATACCATGTTTGATCTTCGCGATTTGTATATAGTACCTGCAAGAAGGTCATATAAATAGATACACCCCCGTAGGTAAACGGTCCTTTTCCACTGGTAAATCCATTACATTACATTTCTTGTATGAGGAATGGTAGTTTTCCTCCCAGAACATTCCATGTACGGGTAAACGGTCGTAAGCTGGTCGTTCATGTGAAAGGGTTCGTGGTTGTCATCTTAATGGTTGTGATCGTCATGTTAATGGGTTCATGGTTATCATGTAAATGCGTTCGTGGTTGTCACGTAAATTCGTTCATGGTTGTGTGGTTGCCATGTTAATGGGTTCGGGGTTGTCTCGATAATGGGTCATGGTTGTCGTCTTACAATCACGACCTTTCCAACATGCAAACTGCGACTCCTGTAACATGACATGAACCAGCCATATCCACGACAACCCACGAACCATATTCCGTCACAACCACGACCCATATCCAGTGGGTGTGTTGAAGCCCAATTCTTTGGCCCACAACTTGTAACTATGTTATATGGTCGTGGTGTTAATGTTCGATGGGTCGTAGTTGAAATGATGATTGAGATCGTTTTTTCATTGAATATGGCCCGGCGTAGTCATGATATATGAATCGTGTATTAGAGTTTTACCGACCAATACACCGTCGACACGCTAAAAGATGTAATGATGAAAATGTAAGGTCGGCGTGGACGTGCTTTCCGACGAATGCATTTAACAGGAAGTTCCTTCGCTGAAATCCCAAGTGGGCCCCACCTTGATGTTTGTGAGGAATCTATCCTATTCATTCGTTATTTGAGATCAATTTAGGGCTCCAGACAAACAGTGAGTAGGATCCATGACTCAGGTGGACAACATTCAAGGAAAATGTGGGTAGGGAAATTCCAACCATTGAAACTTCCCTGAGGTCGACAATTATGCATACATGTCATCCTTACCGTTCATAACTTATTTCCTAATGAGATGAACTGAAAACACAAATATTGTCCTGACTCAGCACTCCGTGGCATACATAAATATTTCAACTGTGGAACTTCAATTGTCACCTTTTCAACACATTTGAGCCTCAGATCCGGATCATTTGTGGCCACAACCCACAGTCTTAGTTTGTACTGAAAAAATATGTCTCATGTACATACATTATAGTAAAATGGTGTGCAAAGGTCACCGGGGTCGCTTACGATTCCCAACGCATAACATCAATCGTGGATCATCTTGGTTAACTCAATGGGCCCATCATAAATCGGATCTAATCCGTTGGAATAGTCCTTGGATGATGGATTCCTTCGATAAGTTTTATTGCGACACGTATCGAGCCATCAATGGCCCACACTGCATAAAGATGATAAATTGTAGGTTTTATGAAACCAGCGCGTTTGAACCGTTGTGGTCCATTGGATTTAAATATTCCTATCATTCGTTGGGTAATTCTGTTTCTTCTTGTTACAAATAGAATGGTTGGTGCGGATAAGAGAAAGGGTAGTTCGGTGCGACTTAGAAACGACCGAGCTTGGAATGGATAGAGTGTAAAGCAACTGCTAATGCAAAGGCATGTTGGTGATCTGAAATTCGATGTTTAGGGCACCAAGATAAAATTCACTGAGCTCGACTTTGCTTTAATAATGGGTCTTAAGTTTGGACCAGTTAGGATAGATGGTGACGTCATGCCAAGGCCGGAAGAGTAGAGGGAGGAAGAGGTATTAGGGAGACCTACTTGAGAGCAGGTAGTGTTAGTAAAAAAGAACTGAAACAAGCTTATTTGTCCCTCACCGATTCAGACAAACATGTGGACGTGGTGAAGCTAGCTCTAACAATTTGCGTTGAGAATCTATTAGATCTCCGCAAAAGAATAACTATGTTGATAAGTACATCGACATTGTCGATGACTTGGATATATTTAATAACTACCCCTGGGGTAGTGTGGGGTATGATTATTTGAAGAAAGGGGTTAATGCTGCGTCTGGCATTATTCGGGCGGCTGGCCGGTACCCCAAGTCATATAACATATGTGGATGCGCGTTCGCCATGCAAGTACGTTATTCTTGTCCTAGTTCATCTTCTAAGTTTGAATTTGTACTCCATACATGTCAATTAACATGTAATCCATGATAATTGATCTTAAGCAGATCTGGGCCTACGAACGATTCCCAAAACTCACTGGTGACAGTGGGTGGGCAGATAGAAAATAGCCTACAATGATTCCTCGAATCCCAAATTGGAATTTGAAGAAAGCAGGTAGATACCGCCCCTTGTCCGCCATCTTCACAACTATACTGGTAAGAGTTATTTAAATAGTAGTGTATTTTAATTATGTAGTGTATTTATAATAAATAAATCAATTTTACCCATGCAGGTGATGCTAGCTTCAGAGCTTCAACTGACGGTCGAGGAAGTAGAGACCGAGGTTGTCAAGAGTACAACCGACGAGACTTGTACGATTGACAAGGCTCGGTGGGCAGCACCCATGGCAGCGATAATGGTGGTGGAGGCGGATGAAGTGAGAAATCAAGTGGAGGCTGATCTTACAGCCTCCCTATTGGAAATGAGAAATAAAATTGTTACTGAGGTTAGAACCTCTGTTTAGGAAGATATTAGCAACATATTGAGAGATAATAAAAAATCAAGATCCGCAATAAAGAAATTTAATAAGCGGATTAAGTTCCTTATCACTGAAGTGGAAAGAATAAAGGAAGAGGCCCGCGGAGAAATAGAGAACCTCAAGGCGGATAATGCTTCTTTGAGCGAAAAAGTGAAGACGTTGAGAGACAATATTAATACAAAATACGTACGTGAACTTGCCTTGTTTTATTTTTCGTTAATAGGTCTCCGTAAATGTATTGTCTTATATAACGATTTTAATACAGGTCAATAACCCAACAACAACAACAACAACTGTCGATGAGGGGATGGACCGTATTAAACGTCTTAAAGATGGGATGAGCCATCTCAAAGATGACTTTGCTTCACTGCGGGGGCAGATGAGTCAGCTAATAGTTGAGTTTCAGTCAACAAAGGTAAGTAAAAAAGGTCGTGGCTGCCATGCACATTGGGTTGTGGTTCATACATGACCCAATAATGGTGGCAACCACGATTCCACCTAGAGTCGTGGTTTCTGTGTAAGATGGGTCATGGTTTCTATGAACTATAGGTCGTGATTACTCTTCGAAGGAAATACATAATAATATAGTACTCCATTACAGGAATTCGTTGCTTCGATCAGCCCTCTCGTAGGAGAGAATGCTTCGCTGCAAGAGCAAGTGAAGTAACTTAGGAAGGAGATTCAGGTAACGAGGGTACATGAAATTAAAGTTATCAATTTATCCCTAACCTTATCTAGTCATTGATCTGTCCCGTTTTGGCTCATTTCTCGTGTATAATTTTCAAATAGGATAATATCCCTTCGAGCAGCCCTCCAAGCGCAGAGATTGCTTCGCTGCTGGAGCAGATGAAGCATTTTGGAAAGGAGATACAAGGACTGCAGGTATATGAAGTTAAAGTTTTCCTAAATCTTAGTGGTTGTTGTCGTGTCCCTCTTTAGGTCATGGTTATGATACAGTGCGGGTCGTTGTGACAGGCCCATGTCCAATCAGTGGGAGATCTCAGGGACGAGAATGCGTACATGAATGAGCAGATGAAGCATTTTGGAGAGGAGATGCAAGCAATAAAGGTATATGAATTTGCACTTTGGTGGTAGTTGTGTTCTACGTGTGATTGTAGTCATTGTGAAGGCCAGATCGTTGTTATCACGAGTGATTGGTCGTGTTTATCGTCCATTGGGTTGTGCTTGACATTACGACCCAATGTTGACGATGCAGGATACCACATGCAGAATATGTACGTGGCTTGCCTTTGGATTAATATTTAACAAGTCATTGTGAGGATAAGGTCTTATATTTAACAAGTGTGAACTTCGACCTTACATGGACAACAACTACGAACCGGGTCGTGTTGTGGATGACAGCATGACTTCACTACGCGTTGAAATACGTAAAAAAATTAAATAATATGCTTGTATTACAGGAGAAAACACTTCAGTGCAACGCAACGAAGAAGAAATTCTGAAGCTGAAGGAGCTCCATGCTTCGCTGAGCGAGGATACAAATCTATTAAAGGATGAAGCTAATAAGAAAACTATACGTGAAAGTGCTTTTGGATCGTGGTTTTCAATGGACATTATGTTGTGAATTGCATAGATAATAATAATAATAATATTTCATATTACTACAGCTCAATGTTGGTACTTCGCAAGTGTGTGAAGAAGGGATACCACACCATGGTGCAGCGGAACCCCACCGAGCTCTCCCTATAAAGGAGACTCGTCAGGGGTACATGGATCCGCACCGCGCTCTAACTAAAGCTGAAGACAATGAGTTGACAGTTGCCCGATTATCATTGGATTCACCTCTCTGGCTGAAGAGCATCTGTGACCTAAAATCATGGGTCGACTCCGAGGTAAGTTTCTACATGTTGACTTTATTTATTTAATATCGATGTATGAAAATTATATCAAACAACTTTATCGTTGTGTAGGCCATTGATAGATACCAACACTACCAAACTATGCATCAAGAAAAGAGACGACGAGGTAGACAGGACTGTGCATTCGTCCCGTCGATATTTACGGTAATGTGAAACTGAGGAGGACTATAGTTATCTTTAAAACATCATTATTTATTTATGTTTCTGACCCTTTCCAATATATCAACAGTCTGCCATGGCAGTCCAACTTAAAGATTTGTAAACTTATGGAGCTGGCAACCATAAGGATCGACAAGACATCATCAATAATGGCAAATTGAATGAAATGCTTATAGATATAGTCAACAGTCCAGGTAGATCGAAGCCTCTATGAAAGTATGATGTGGTAAGAGGTTGTTTACTTGCACATATACATGAACTTAGATAATATTATTAAATTTGGAAAGGCAAGTCTTTTAACTATTGTCATATTCTTACGTGATTGACAGTTATACATCCCACTCAACGCTAGGGTCCAACACTGGTTCTTGGCTATTGTTAATTTGAAGAAGAAAGATGTCACTGTGTACGACAACCTGAATACCGAGTTACAAGAGAACAACGAGTTGATTGTCGTGCAGGTTATGCACGGACTAAGATGACTATTCCATATTCTTGATAATGGATCTAAGATATGGGAGACGCCATGGAATTTGAAGACAATCAGTGACAGACCGGGGCAAGACAACTCGGATGATTGTGGGGTATTCATGCTGAAATATATAAACTTCTTGAGCAGTACGCGCAAAATGGACTTCACGAAGGTCTCTGTGTGTGTGTGTCTATATATATATATATATATATATATATATATATATATATATATATATCCATCTACATTAAATCTTTTTTGCTTTGTCCTTTGATTTAATACTTGTTCGTTACATTTCGGTAGGAGGATGTTTCGAAATTTTGAAGGATGCTTGCATATGATTGTCTGCAACTTTCAAAGTCAGAAGAGGAGGCTGAGAAGATTTGTAGACCACTGAAGAGAGTCAAATTTGTTGATTAATAATTAAATGTTAGGTGGATTGGTGTATTTGACATTTCTTCTAAAAATTTTCTCGTATGATTCAGTGAATGATATGGGTGGTGGATATGACGACCAATGTGTCGTGATTAACATCTACAATCCATCCTCACTGGAAACCATCGGCAAGTTTGCATGACAGCAATGACCCCGTTCTATGATCGTGATTCAGATGCACATTGGATCGTGCTTGTCAGCCATGTTGGTTGACATCCACAATGGGTCGTTGTTGTATATATGGGTGGTTGAACGTGTAATGCCAAAAGGATTCATATATCGTGACAACCACGACCAATGTAGCATTAGAACAACGACACATGCCAACCACGACAACTCGATTGTTCGTGGATGAGGCGAACATTGGGTGGTGATGTAATGCATAATGAAAGTTGTTGGAAAACACAATCCATTGTGTGTCCTGTTGAAATTCTCGGGTGCTTGTTGAAATTCTCAGGTCGCCGGAGCTTCGTAGAACTTGTTAATGAAAGGCAAGGGATCACTCGTGAAGGAAGAAAGCGAGATGGAGTCGTTGCCTTCTTTGAATATCTCCTTCACTATTTCGATTTGAAGAGCAAAGCAAATGCAAAATAATAAAAATGCGTTAGGTATTGTAATAAGACAAGGTTTTGTTAGTGGTTTTATATAGTGGATGGTGGTTTTATCTAGTTGGATTGTGGTTGTCATCTAACTCTAGATCGTGGGTCGGAATAAAGGGGAATGACAACCACGACGCATATAAGATGAGGACCACGACCCATTTAATATGGGTCGTATTTGTTACGTTATATGGGTCATTTTCTACTGTTAAATGGTACTTATTGTCCTGTTATGTGGGTCGTGGTTGTCAAGTTGCATTTCCTACTTTGTCGGCAAATTTTCTTGTGGTGTGACCAGCATATAAGGTGTAACACACCACATGAAATCATCAAACAGAGACGAGCCACGTAGGGTAACAAACCCTACCCACATAACACGACATGGACGACCAATATAACACATCAACCATGCCCCATATAGACTGGTCACACAACACTAATTAAGTAGATAAGAACGACACATATCATCTTCACGACCCTTCTGCCTTCAAACCACGACCAATATCGGCTACCAACAACGATCCTTATAATCTCATAACATTATTAGTGTATACTGCCATGTAAAATTACAAACAAGGACCAATATAACATGAAAATCACGACCACTATCGCATTAAAACAACAATCCATGACAAGTACGATCCACATAACACAGTTCCTACCAGAAGAGGAACTCAGTGATGCACAAGACAATCCCCCACTTAAGCCTACAAATGGGGACATTATCATCCTCCTCACTCTTATCATCACTAGTTAACTACGATCTTCCATTCAGATTCAGCGTGACCATTCCATCCGGACTAACCACGACCGTTCGCAATAAACGACACACGCAAGCCACGATCCATTTAAAACGACAACGACGGTGAATGAATCATCCGACTACTTACTTTTCGGGATGACAACCACGACAGAGTTAACATGACAACCACGACCATATTCACAATGATAACCCGAAGAGCAGATCTCTACAATAGGCATCCAGACATCGAAAAAACTCTATCGAGAATGTCTTATTTTAGCCTGATCTAAAACTCTGTTGAGAAGGTCAGGCTTAAATAAGACATTCTCGCTAGTGTTTTTCAGATGGCTGGATCTTGTTGAAGTGACTATTATGTTGTGATTATGGTCGTCATAGTCATGTTATAACGTTCGTGGTGTCACGCTGTATGGGAAGCAGTTATCATCCTATTAAACATTCGTGACAAGGGGTCGAATGAGCTGCGAGGATCATCTTTAGAACTTGCCAAGGAGGTGGTTGAGCAGAAGGAAAATCATCAAATCCCTACTCAGCGAGAGACGAAATCATGATCCAAGGAAAGAGGAGATGGGGAATTGATGGCTTCTTCCACTTTCTCCTCCATTGTTTTCAATGGAAGAGAAAAGAAAATACATTAAGGTTTCGGTGTTGCAATAAGGTTCGGATGTTTGTCTTGTGGTATAAGTACCGCTCTTATAGGGTGGTCATTCAATGGTCAAGGTGCTGAATCTGAATGGTCGTGCGGATTCCGAAGGATAGCGCACGGTGCCCAACGGATTGTGGGGAAGAAGTGAGTCATTCAATGGTGAAGGCACCAATTCTGAAGGATCGCGCTGATTCTGAACGGTTCAAGCAGATCATGAAGGATTGCACTCGGTGCCCAACTAATTGCGGGGAAGTAGCGAGACATGCAATGGTCAAGGTGCCGATTGCGAAGGGGCGCACTAATTCTGAATGGTCGCGTGGATTCCGAAGAATCACGCTGTGCCTGGCAGATTGCGGGGAAGTAGCGAGTTAATGTCCTATCCTGAAAAGGTAAGGCTATGGCGATGTTTCTGGAGGATCGCTCTCAATCTGCAAGAATGGTCCTGGATATGACCAGTAATTGGTCATGGTTATCTTCCATGTTATATAGTAATTCACATGCACAATGGATCGTATTTTCTATCCACGTTGGATCGTGGTTATCATCCAACACTGGGTCGTGGATCGATGAAAAAAGGAATTTAAACGATGACCCATATAACCTTCTAACCATGAAGAATATAAGACGAGAACCATGACCATTGCTTCACGTATAGCACGACCAACATAAAACTACAACAACGACCTATGTTTCAATCCATTTCAGGATCCATGTATCATGAAAACCAAGACCTATCCAATGACAGTCATGACCCATGTTTCATGACAACCACGACCCAACGTGGATGATAATCATGGGCCTTTATGCATCTGAGCCACGAATAGAATGATGAATTTAGCAGACACAACCATAGGTCATGGTTTTCATGATATAATGATCGTGGCTGTAAATGGTTGGTGCAAAAAATCAGTGCAAGAAACTACGATCTTACCATATCAAATAACAACTACGACCAATTATTCACATCAAATACGAAACATATTACACGAAAACCACGATCAGAATAAGAAGACAACCGCGACCATCTGATAATTTCATTCAGGATCCAAATTTCATCAGAACCAAGACATATACAACGTTACAACAACCCATATCAAACAATACCACGAACCACGAAACGTTGATCAATAGTGGAGCGTGATTGTCCCTTGCGTTGTGTCGGGGTTATGTTGAGTAGTGGATCGCTGTTGTCAAATACATCAGGACCCACTATTTATGTAAAATACGACTCACATACCTGACAGTCAAGACCCACAATTCATGTGAAACACGACCCATTGTAAGTCAGCCACGACCGATCTAACATGGCAAATACATCCCATATTACATTACAAGCCACGAACCATATAAACTGAAAATCACGATCCATTGTAAGACAGCCACGACCGAATTTACAAATAAACTAAGAAGATTGTAAGACAGCCAAGATTGATTTCACTAACAATCACTCTCATCTTCGGTGGTTAAAAACTATGACCCTTTCGTTCGGATTTAGAGCGAGCGTTCGGATTAATGGGGAACATAACGCCACTGTTCTCATTTCTACTACATGAACAAAAACCACGAACTAGTTAACGTTTTTCTGCTGGCTGGGTGTCCATACGAATAAAGCAAGAACGAGATAGGGCCTCTATTGTTTCTTTGAATATTTGATCCATTTTTTGTTTCACTCTATTTATTTGTCTTTGCTTCTCATTTGTAGGGCATTATTTGTTATGAGTGTTTTGATCCTAAACATTGGACTGTGCTTGGAGATCTTTCTGGACATTTCTGGGAGGATGAAATGTTCAATCCCACTTCTAAGAATATATTTATAATAGGGAACAAGGCTAAAAAGGAAGGTAACCGCTGATGTGGTTGAAGCACTAATCGGTGCATACCTTAGCACAGGAGGTGAAATGTCAGCATTATTTTTTCATGGAGTGGCTTGGTATGAAGGTCAACTTTTTCGACAAAATTCCAAAAGACAGACCATTGCTGGTGAAACCTGAGAGTTATGTAAATATTAGTCATCTTGAATCACTATTACATTATTGATTTCGTGACCGATCTTTACTGGTTGAAGCATTGACTCATGGGTCATATCTGGTTCCACATATCCCAAGATGTTATTAGGTAATCGCTTGATCATTGTTCATCTACTAAATTTTCTTTTGATTGTGATTATAATCTGTAAGGACACCTGGAATTAACATGAAGAGAATGAGGGAACATGTTTATGTAGGATCCATTCCATCCGTCTGACAAGGAATCATATTTTCACCATGTATCATAAATTTTATTGAGTACTTCAATGAGAAGTACGGAGTTGTCCTCCACGACCATAATTACAATTAGTATAGATCGTGGTGAACATGCAACAACCGCGACCAATATTACATTAAAACAATGACACATATACATACCTTTGACTTTCGATATCTATGTATGCCATGTCCTAAACTTTTTCCACTGGCTGGGAGCCCATTAAAACTGTCGAGTTGGCGGAGTTCAGAAATTGTCTTCAGGACTTCCAGTGGAGGCGGTTGAGCTTCAAACAGATCATCATAGACACGATAGGGGCTCTATTGTTGATTCGAATATCAGCTCCATTATTTTGAATGAGGGGGCGAAGAAATGCATGAATTGGCTTGTGGAAGTGTCGCCAGAGTACCACTCTTATAGGCTGGCCATTCAATGGTCAAGGCACCGATTCCCAAGGGTCCCATGTGATTCGGTACGGTCTCACGGATAACAAAGGGTCACGCTCGGTGCCCAATGGATTTCGTGAAGAAGAAGAATGTGTGCGCTATTTCCGGAGGGTCGCACTAAATTTCAAGGGAATGGTCGTGGATGGGACGAACAAAGAGTCGTGGTTGGCTTCCACATCGATAGTGGTTGGGAATCACAACCCTATGTGTAAGACAACAACGATTGTTCCGTGTGATCGTGATTGTGTTACATGGATCATGATTGTAAGAAGAACACCTATCACTAAGAGGTGGGTCGCGGGTTTTATGTTACATGCCGGCCAATGGCTAGTGCTCAGCACTCTGTGGGCCCCACCACCACGTATGTGTTTCATCCATGTTGTCCATATGTTTCTCCAAATGATTAAATGGTAGGAGTCCAAAAACAAATGATACTCCAGTCACAAGCAGTGGATAGTACATGGAATAGTGATGATTGACCGTCGTATACCATTAAAATGATCCCTCTCATTTTTGTGACTAAGCACACAAATGATCTGTACAAGCTGACTCACGATTGTGCCTTTCACTATGGACGCAGATGAACGGAATGGATGTAACATAGACGTCATGGTTGGAGCAGATGGCTAGTGACAGGAGCCATCATAGAAAACAATGGGGACAATGGAACATTGTTAGAAGTGGACACGTAACAACAGCGAACCACATAAAATGACAACCACGACCCATATGGGCCCAAATTGAAGTGTGATTAGTGTCCGTGTCGCCCATCTGTTTGTCTTGTGATTTTAGGGCTAAAACCCATTTCACATTAGAACCACGATCCATTTAACATGTCAATCACGATCCATATTGTATTGAAAACTACGATACATATTACATTACAATCATGACCCATATTAAATTGAAAACAACGATACATGCTACATTGCCGCCACAACGAATATTACAAGATAACAAAGACCTCTACTACAATATAACCACGGCCGATGCTCACCACGACCCACATAACGTGATATCTACGACCAATGAGCACCATGAAAAACAATTGCAATATTATGAATGGCTACGTTTATTGCACGATCCATAACATGAGATCGATATCTACGTATGCCATGTCCTAACTTTGATGGGCAAATTTCCATCCTTCTCAACAAGAACAGATCAAACTGTGGATGGGCAGATTTCCATACACTCATAGCTCATAAAATCATTACTCAGCCACACCTCCCCTCTATAAACACGACGATGGGAAGAAAACTCTCTCTGTCCCTCCGTAGGGAGAGAGAGAGAGAGAGAGAGAGAGAGAGAGAGAGAGAGAGTAACCTTGGTGTGTTTTTCATGGTGCTCCATCTTCGGCTGTCCGTGTGATCAACTCGTTGACCTATAAAGGACCGGATCAGTGAATGACCATTGAAACACCACGACTGAATTTCATGATAACCATGACCCATAAAACATGACAACCATGACCATAATTAGAGTACAATGTGAGGATATGTTCTCTTCGAAGGGCACCCGGCGAGATGAAAAACTCTTTTGGGAGTGTCTTCTTTTAACCTGACCAACAACTCTGTTGAGAAGGTGAGGCATGAACAAGACACTCCCAAAAGTGCTTTGCAGCTCGCTGGTAGGCCGTCGAAGAGAACAATTCTTCACATTATATTTTAATTATAGTCGTGGTTGTCATGTTTAATGGGTCGTGGTTATCATGAAATATGGGTCGTGGTGTTTCAATGGTCATTCAACGATCCAGTTCTTCAAAGGTCAACGAGTTGATCATACGGACGGCCGAGGATGGAGCACCATGAAAAACACACCAAGGTTACTCTCTATCCTACTCTCTCTCTCTCCCTGTGGAGGGATAAAGAGTTTTCTTCCCGCCGTTGTGTTTATAGAGGGGAGGTGTGACTGAGTAATGATGTTATGAGCTATGAGTGTATGGAAATCTGCCCATCCACAGTTTGATCTGTTCTCATTGAGAAGGATGAAAATCTGCCCATCAAAGTTAGGACACGGCATACGTAGATATCTAATATCCCATGTTATGGATCGTGGTGAACATGTAATAAAGGCGACCCATGTAACATGACAACCACGACCAATGTTACATGACAACCACAACCCATGACAACCGCACTCTCACTTCTCTGGTCCGAAAGTAAGATCGTCAACTTATTGTTGTTGTGCGAGTAGAATTTGAGAGATCTCCAAAAAGAAAATGGAATTAAGTGGGAGATAGTGTGGGATGGCACCGTTTATCTTGAAATCGCTGACGACGACTATAAGCCACGACCATGAAGAACAGTTCTCTTTGAAGGAGACCCAGGGAGCCGAAGACATCTGTTAAGAAGGAGTCGTTGACCTGCCACGGGCACCAAATGGTCTTCAAAATTTCAAGTAGAGGCCGTTGATCTTCAGGAAGATTGCCAACATTCCTCAGGAAAGGGATGGGATCACCCATGAAGGAAGAACGAGAGATGGACTTATGGTTCAGATTGGCTTCTGAAAAAAATGTTACCAAGTACCACTTTTATAGACTGTTTAACTGACGGTTAATGTGGGGGTGGGGATTCCAAAGGGTCGCTTTGATTCCGAAGGATTCCGGATAGGTATCATCATTAATGCGATTTACTGTGGCACTGATTCTGAATAGAAGGGTCGTGGATGGAAAGAACGTTGGGTCATGGATGTGTACCACAACTCAATGTAGATAACAACAACGATCTCTATAGCTTGACAGTCACGTCCGTGGTTGACAGCACGGAAACTCGTGGATCAGATGGTGGATGGTCTTGATTTTTGACTTCGACCCAGCATAGATGACAACAATGAACCGTGTGGCATGACAGCCACGACCCTTTAGAACTAGTGATAACCTTGACCCTTTCGACTTTGATGGATAGTTTTATACCGCACGCATATTTTTTTTATAGAGAGGTGTGGTTGAGAGAAATAATCAAATGGGCTAGAATTATATTGAAATGTCCCCATCCAGGTATTTTGATATGTTCTCGTTGAAGTGTATGGAAAACTACCCATCAAAGTTAAGACATGGCATACGTAGGTATCGAATATCCCATGTATATATGTGTGAGGCAGTTATGAACATGTGGAGAACATCTTCGTCGGTGAATTTATTGTTGCCGCGAGAGTAGTTTCTGAGATATTTGCAAAAGGAACGACTGGATCGTTGGTCGTGTTAATATACGTCATTGTTGTGTCATAAAATTTTCATGGTTCATATATGTAATAGATCGTGGTTTTCATCCATGCTCCATCGTTGTTGTCACCAACAGCCTTAAGAGAAACACGATCCATACATCATGGTAGCCACGATCTATACGTAAGGGCAACAACGATCCCCATGTCACGGAAACCATGACTGGTTAAAGTGGTTACAAGGGTCGTGTCTTCTTGATATACTATAAAGGAGAGTGGAAGAAACTTGCATGGTCCTGCGCATCAATGAGCTTCTCGTCTGACAGTTACTGAGTTATATGAGTCGTGGTTGCAATGTTATAAGGGTCGATGTTTTCATGCTAGATTGTCTTGATTGTAATGTTATATGGGTTGTAATTGCCATGATATATGGTTCGTGATTGTCATAATGACTGGATCGTTGTTGTGGTGCACAAGGTACTGCACGTTAAATTGATCGTGGTTGTCGTTAGCAATGGATCAAGGACTTAGTGATGGATAGTGGTTCTCAGTATATATGGATCGTGGTATCCATGTCGTATGGGCCATGTTCCTCCTACGGTCGTTGTTGTCGAATACGATTCAACATGGACGAGGACCACAATCCGTTACAGATGTGAACGACAACCAATTTAACATGAGAACACGACCCAGTCGTCACGTATATCATGACCCATATAACCCGGAAACAACGACCCATATATCACATCGTTAATGGTCCATGTATCATGACAACCACGAACCGTATAACATGACAACAACGACCCCGTTCTGTGATCGTGACTCAGATGCACAATGGATCGTGCTTGTCAGCCAGGTCCCTTGACATCTGAAATGGATCAATGTTATATAAGGGTGGTTGAACGTGGACGCAAGCACGATTCATATATCATGACAGCCACGACCCACGTAGCATTAGAACCGCGATCCATATCAACCACGACAAACTCAAACGTTCGGGAATGTGACGAACATTGGATGATGATGCATTACATGATGGATAGTTGTTGGAATGCACAATCCATTGTATATGTCAACCACATCCTTGTCGCTGGATCGCGCAGTACACAAGAACAACTACGACAATGTAGTTGGAAATTGTGGTTGACAACCACAATGAATCGTTGTGGTGAATATATATGGGGAGTTGTTATTATCACGTGGCGATCTGCCAAGTTAGTCATGTTCTTCGACGACGTGTTATCCAGTTAGATCGTGTTTGTCATCCAACATAGGATCGTGGATCTGGGTAAAGAGGAAAGGCAACCACGACACATTAATACGAGAACCACGACCCATTTAAATGGGTCTGATTTGTTAATTTCTATGGGTCACTTTCTAGTGTTATATGGTAGATGTTGTCATGTTATGTGGGTGTGGTTGTTATGTTACATTTCCTTGGTTTGTGGATGAGTATCGCTCTTATAGGGTGGTCATTCAATGGTCAAGGCGCCGATTCCGAAGGGTTGCGCTGATTCTGAACGGTTGCGCAGATTCTGAAGGATCGCGCTTGGTGCCCAATGGATTGTGTATAAGTAGCTAGTTCATTCAATGGTCAAGGCGCCGATTCTGAAGGGTCGTGCTGATTCTGAAAGGTCGCGTGGATTCTGAAAGATCGTGCTCGGTGCCCAATGGATTATGGATAAGTAGCGAGTCATCTAATGATCAAGACACCAATTCCGAAGGGACGCACTAATTCTAAACGGTCGCGCTGATTCCGAAGGATCGTACTCGGTGCCCAACGGATTACAGATAAGTAGCTAGTTCATTCAATGGTCAAGGTGCCAATTCCGAAGGGTCGCACTGATTCTGAACGGTCACGCTGATTCCAAAGGATCGGGCTCGGTGCCCAACAGATTGCGGATAAGTAGCTAGTTCATTCAATGGTCAAGGCACCGATTTCAAAGGGTCGTGCTGATTCTGAACGGTCACGCAGATTTCAAAGGATCGTGCTTGGTGCCCAACAAATTGCTGATAAGCAGCGAGTCATTCAATGGTCAAGACGCTGTTTCCGAAGGGTCGCTCTAATTCTGAACGGTCGCGCGGATTCCGAAACATCGTGCTCGGTGCCCAACGGATTGTGGATAAGTAGCTAGTTCATTCAATGGTCAAGGCACCGATTCTGAAGGGTCGCGCTAATTCTGAACGGTCGTGTGGATTTTGAATGATCGCACTCGGTGCCCAACAGATTGCGGATAAGTAATGAGTCATTCAATCATCAAGGCGCTGATTTCGAAGGGAATGGTCATGGATGAGACCAATAAGTGTCTTGGTTATCTTCGATGATGGATCGTGATTCACTTGCGCACTGGATCGTGTTTTTTATACACGTTAGATCGTGGTTGTGCATCTAATGGAATGGCAAAGAAGACCCGTATGATATTCTAACCACAACCAATATAACACGAGAACCACGAAACATGTTATATGAGTCATGGTTGTTACTTTATATGTGTCGTTGTTTTATGTTATGACATCCCCACGCAATTAGTGCGACCCTTCAGAAATAGCACCTTGACCATTGAATGACCAGCCTATAAAAGTGGTACTTCGGTTTCATGTGATTACTCCCACAGGCCAATCTGAACCAGAATTCTTATTTATTGCATCACCTTACTCGTTCATGGATTTCTTTGCTTTTTCATTCAAAATAATGGAGGAGATATTCGAAGAAGCCATTGAGTCCCTCTCTCGTTCTTCCTTTATTAATGATCCCTTCTCTTTCCTCATGGAATGTCGATGATCTTCCAGAAGCTCAACGGCCTTCATAAACAATTTCGAACACAATTTCAGAACTCCTGCTACTCGACAACTTCAACAGGCACCCAGCTAGTGGAAAAATGTTCTTGAAGAATAGTTTTCTGCAATGACATGGGAATACTTACCTTTTCTTCTACTTTGCTTCTCTATCGCAGGAGCGCTACACTTTAAAATCAGCGCGCCGCATGATAAATTTTATCATGGTGCCCTGAACATCGAGAGGGTCGTCGCTTGCATGCTGCATGTGGAAAGGTCGCACTGAATCCGAAGTGGAGAGAATAAATAAAATATGATAATATCCCCATTTGCAAACTTAAGTGGAAGAAACGTACAGAGTCTTGCGCATCACTGAGCTTCTTTCCTGGCTGTTACTGTGTTAAATAGGTCGTGGTTGCAATTCTGTAAGGGTCGCGGTTTCATGTTACATGGGTCGTGACATCACTGAGCTTCTCTTCTGGAAATTACTATGTTAAATAGGTCGTGGTTGTAGTACTTTGAGTTCGCGGTTTCATGTTATATGGGTCGTGATTGTAATGCTATATGTTTTGTAGTTGCCATTTTATATGGATTGTGGTTGTCGTGTTTGGTTGATCGTGGTTGTGGTTTGAAACGTGTTCTCTTCCTTTTCTATCTATCAAACCATTTGACCGATTCATCCAACTTATGGTTTTTAATGTCGTGTTCGCGCTCAATCTACACGTTGGATCACGTTTCACATGCACAATGGATCGCGGTTTTTATCTGCTTTGCATCGTGGTTATCATCCAACGCTAGATCGTGGACCGTTGGAAAGTAGACTGGCAACCACGACCCATATAACATAACAACAACGACCTTGTAACAAAGTAATCACAACCGACATAGTCATTTCAGGAAGTCGTATTAATGTCGCTTCCTCCACGCAATCTATAACACCCTGAAAATCGGGGGCCGAGTAGCAACTCAACTCCTAAGTTCCAAAACATCACTTATGCAACATATATGCTTATGATTAAATGTTGTCTGTGTTAGTGCATTAATCATGAGTGGGATTACACCAAAACAGTAATTCATACTCCAGATCAAGTTGTAAAATGCAAGCAGAAGACTGAAAGACATAAATAAACGTATATAAGTTAAAAGATCACAATCGGTCTCTAGAGTATGATACATCACTGAGTCACCATATACATGTAATAGTCTCAAAAATCAAAATATCAAACAGTACAACTACAATGATAATCCCTGTAGCCCCGTCGATCCGGATAGCCTAAGTGAAGCCGCCGGAGAACTGTATATAAGAGAACTCGTCCTGATCGTCATGGTAATCAGGCTCCGCCTCCTGAGTCGCATCATCATCTGCATCTAAGACAGAGTCCGGTGGGTGTTCAAAACACCGTCCCAGAACGTGGGAGTGAGTGATCAACTCAATGGAATCATAGAGCAAAGGTTAACATGTTATCAATTCAATCAAGCAGTAATGATAAAGCAGTACAATCAAACAATCCTAGATACTCTTATTAATGCAAGGATGAAATGTAGTCATGATGCATGCCCTCGCCTACACTCCCTCGTGCGACACCATCTTACGGTCGCGGCATGCTTTCTTCCCTCTGTGCTCTTCAATCTAGGGCACATGCAATGCGATGTTATGAGCGTGATTACCAAGTTTTTTATTAGTCCTTTTCATACAGCAGTATTGGAAAACTAAGGTACCTCCCTTATATCATTCCCAAACAAGGATTCATTCTAGGGTCGTCAGTCCTAGTAAATCTCATACGATGTTGTGGTTCTAGGTCACTGCAATGGGCTTGTCGCCAAATCAGTACAGGCTTAGTGTATACTCTAATTACTATGGAAAGGTTCGTCGCCTCTCCGCAGGTTCAGAGTTTTCTTGGGGTTACTACAAAGGGCTCGTCACCAAATCAGTGTAGGCCGACAGCTCCAATACAGTGTCCCATACCACCGTATTCAGATCACGAGTCTAGGTTGCTCACTGGTCACTACGGGGAGACTCATCGCCCCAGCATAGGCCGACAGCTCGACCACGGTGTCTCATACCACCATGTCCGACTCATGAGTCTTAGTGGATCGAGGTACCATAGTTAAACGGGGTTTCACTAGTGAGTTCAGTACCTTAGGTTCAAACAATAGCATCCATACATAGTGAACATACAATAGGCAAATTGGGTTACTTGGCGAGCTCGACTAATACGAGCGCACATCGTATCGATCGACATGATGTATGTAAGCACTTCGTGTGGCCTAACCACTGCCGACGACTAACGACGACTCGGGTTCATCAAACACGTCCTACGTGGCGAATGAATCTCAGCCACGAACTCAGGACCGATTACCGATTGCCTGGACTATATCCTAGTCCCAACTTCATTCAACTTCATCCAGTAATCATATGAGACAGTCAAAGCAATAAAGAACAACGAATTCACTTCGTAAAATAATACGAGCATGTTGTGAAATGTAACACAGACATGATTGCACACACATTCATTCCATGAATAAAACAAACATCATGATGTAACGTACATGTAGGAAATCATACACATAATTAAGGTAGCCGAGATTCATATCTCAACCCTCATACAGAGTACTCTTTAGTAATACTTAGCACACTCAGACATTTTTACAAACACTTAGACTACATACATTGTCATATATGATGTATGTTGTTTACACATATATTAGGTCAAATCCTTTCACTAGGGAGTTGCCCCACATACCACGCGCATATACTCACGACGGATAATCATGGCATGCATGAATCCGGGTTCCATATTCATTTATGCATTTCCACAAACACTTGGGCAATACACTGTATCACATATATCGTATTTTTACCTTGACGTGATTTAGGGCAAGTCCTTTCGCTAAGGAGTTGTCGCATACGTATCAAGCATATATTCACGACAGATAATCATGTTAGGCACAAATCCAAATTCCATACGTATCCAAATATCTCAACATGTACGTAGAATGCACCATATGCCACATAGTTCATATATAACTGTAACATGAAACAGACGACGCATTTTACATGTGAAATAGCACCCACATCAAGAATAAATCATTAATCGGTAATGAAAACCTTGAAAACCATAACCTATACATCTATAATCTGCACCTTACGCCGTAAAAGCGTAACGAATTCGCTAGAAACTCTAAGGCTTCGTCAACGATGGTACATCAACCTATAGAGTGAGTTAAGTCAGCTATCTCGCCACTTGTAACAATTAAAACCCTAGAACAGATTAGGGTTAGGTTTTCTTACCTAAGAACGAAGTCAGAATCGGCAGAATAGCGATTTGGTAGTGATGGATAGGCACGTAGAATAGTAGGGTAGAGTACCAGGAATCTTCTCCCACTTCTCTCCCACTTTCCCTCTCTTTACTCTCTTCTCTCTCCGAGGTTTTCTCAAATTCGTATGGAGTGAATGGGAGAGGGTTTAAGGTCCTTATATAGGCCCAAAACTAACGAAAATAGCCCTATGTCCATGGTATACATAGGTTATAGCCAAAGGACGTCTGTTTCAGCTCAATGGAGCACTTCCGGAGCCCCCCCTTGAGCCAAAGGTCGGACTTAAGCTCCCTGACTATGGATCTAGGTCCAGCTGAGTTTTCGGTCCGATCGGATTTACAGATTGACCGTGGCGGACTAGTTTCAGTTAAATGGTCCACGATCACCGATCAGGGCCAGAAGTACACTGGCCTGTATAGGAAATTTTCCCTGATCCGAGGGTGTATTTGGGTCAGATTTCGACGGTCTGATTGCTTATATCTGGCCCGCAAGCGACACGTCTCAGATTACTTAAATTAGATTTAATTTCTAAAGAAAACCACAATTTCTCACACTCTTCGCTCTGGGCTCAAGCGAATAGCTTCAGGTCCGAGGTGGTGGTCAAGTCCAGTAAGACGGTCTTAATTATATAATTTCGTAGTAATCGAACTTTCGACGTGCAGTCCAGCTCCGATACGGAGTTTCAATGTGCTCCCGAGAGCAACTGGGTAATGAGATTGATCCTAGATTTTAGGGTAACCTAGCGTCAATGATTCTACAAGTTTTGGGTCTTGCAAATCATATTTAAAGTGGATCAAGCGAATTTCGTAGCTAATCTAGTTTAGCACTTAGTTAATTTTGTCTAATTCCTAAAGGATTTGATCCTGAGTGATTTCTGCCTGAGGTGGTACTCGGGTCTTTGTATGGAATTTTCCGAGATGTTACATAATCTGTTGGGAACCGAGCGCGACCCTTCGGAATCCCTGCGACCATTCAGAAAATATGTGACCCTTAGAAATCGGCATGTTGATCCATCTATCTAACCAGCCTATAAAAGTGGTACTTAGGCTTCAAGAATCTTTAAAAATAAATAAATACAAATAAAAAATAGGACCATGAAGGAGATATTCAAAGATGGCATCCATTCTTTCTGGCGTTCTTCATTTACGTGTGATCCCTTCCCTTTCTTCAGGGATGTTTACGATATTCCTGACACTCAACGGCCTCGACAGGAAGTTTGGAAGACATCTTCAGAACTCCAGCATCTCGACAATATCAATGGGCACCCAGCCAGCGGAAAAAGAAACCATTTCCTTTGGAGATATGCAGTTGTCATGGTAAAATTTTCGTGGTTCACACTTCTAATGGATGGTGGTTGTCATGGTAAAATTGTCGTGGTTCACACTTCTAATGGATGATGGTTGTCATGGTAAAATTGTCGTGGTTCACACTTCTAATGTTCCGTGTGATCGTGATTGTGTTACATGGATCGGGATTGTAAGGAGAACACCTATCACTAAGCGGTGGGTCGTGGGTTTTATGTTATATGCCTCATGATTTTCCATGTTATATGGGTCGTGGGTTGCAGGTGGTGTTAGTCCCACGTTTCATGGAACATGTTTGTCATGTTATATGTGTCATGTTTGTCATGTTATATTGGTCGTGATAATTGTAATGTTGTATGGATTATGTACGTCATGAACGAAACACATAAGCACGATCCATATGAGCCATGTCGTGTACACATATCATGCAGGCTTTTCAAGTGACCGGATTAGGGTAGTGGTTGTGAACCAAGAACGATCATGGACAATAACCATGATCTAACATGCACGTGAACCACAGGATCAGATCACATGACAGTTTTGTGGTTGTCATATAGACTATGGCGTTATTGTTATGCATCGTGGTTTTCGTCTTAGTCGGGCCGTGGTTATGATGTTCGACAGATCGTGGTTTTAAGATGATATGTATTGTTGTTATAGTATTACAGGGGCCGTGGTTGTCATGATATATCGATCGTGGTTTGCCATCCACGTTCAACTACACGTATACAACAACGATCCCTTGTGCATGTCAACAAACGTGGCTTACAGCCACCAGCCTTGGAAAACCAATAGTTGCAGGACATCCTACTCACATTAACCACCCGTTCACAAGCCTATCAAAGTGGTACTTGGATTCAATTACTTTCTTTAATGTCGCTACTTCTCCTTAACCCCTTTGGAATTCGGGAGACCATTCAGAATGTTTGACCAGCCTATAAAAGTGGTACTCGGGTGCAATTCGACCCAGAATCCTTATTGCAACAACTTAAGCATTCATGGATTTGGTTGCTCTTTCAATCAAAATAGTGGAGGAGACATTCGAAGAAGGCATCGAGTCCTTCTCGCATTCATCCTTTATGAGAGATCCCTTCCCTTTCCTCAGGAACGTTCATGATCTCCCTGAAGATCAACGGCCTCCATAGGAAATTCTGAAGACAATTTCAGAACTTTGGCAACTCGCAGAGAATTTTTCTGTGGTGAAAAGAGAAATCGAGCGGTATCATTCCGCTAAGTCTCACGATCAGGACTTTAACGAGAAAAGGCTGCACCGGATCGAGAGATACGACGCAGCAACGAAAGCTAAAGCTAGGGCTGCTAAAAGATTTGAAGAGCTCAAATTGGCCCACCTGTAGCACCCATCCAGTCACTATTCTTCTTCCTTGTCCTGCAATTCTTGTAATTAAACGAAAGTTCACTTGTTGATTTTATAGTCATCGTGCGGAGTTCACAAATGAGGTGATTTTGAGGTGCAGTTAAATGTCATGTATGGACAACCAGGTCCATAAGGGTCGCGATGTAATGCCCTGAAAATCGGGGGTCGAGTAGCAACTCAACTCCCGAGTTCCAAAACATCACTTATGCAACATATATGCTTATGATTAAATGTTGTCTGTGTTAGTGCATTAATCATGAGTGAGATTATACCAAAACAGTAATTCATACTCCAGATCAAGTTGTAAAATGCAAGCGGAAGACTGAAAGACATAAATAAACGTATATAAGTCAAAAGATCACGATCGGTCTTTAGAGTATGAATACATCATTGAGTCACCATATACATGTAATAGTCTCAAAATCAAAATGTCAAACATTACAGCTACAATGATAATCTCTGTAGTCCCGTCGATCCGGATGACCTAAGCGAAGCCGCCGGAGAATGACATATAAGAGAACTCATCCTGATCGTCATAGTAATCAGGCTCCGCCTCTGGGGCCACGTCATCATCTGAAATCAAGACAGGGTCTGGTTGGTGTTTAAAACATCGTCCCTTAACGTGGGAGTGAGTGATCAACTCAGTGGAATCATAGAGCAAAGGTTAACATGTTATCAATCCAGTCAAGCAGTAATGATAAAGCAGTAAAATCAAACATACCTAGATACTCTTATTAATGCAAGAATGATATGAACAATGATGCATGCCCTCGCCTACACTCCCTCATGCGACACCATCTTACGGTCGCGACATGCTTTCTTCCCTCTATGCTCTTCAACCCGGGGCACATGCAATGCGATGTTATGAGCGTGGTTATCAAGTTTTTATTAGTCCTTTTCATACATCAGGATTGGAAAACTAAGGTACCTCCCTTATATCAATTCCCAAACAATGATCCATCTAGGGTCGTCAATCCTAGTTAATCACATACGATAGGCAAGTTCAGGTCACTACCACCAACACTCTACCAACTGTTAGTCTATTTTCGAAGGCTCGTCGCCAACCTGACTGGGGACCACAGCCAAGCTATACCGGGGTAGGCTTATTTTGTACTCGGGTCACTCCACCATCGCCCTACCAACTGACAGTTTATTTTCAAAGGCTCGTCGTCAACCCGACTGGGGACCACAGCCAGGCTGCACCAATGAAGGCCGATAGCTCGAATAAAGTGTCCCATACCACCGTATTCGGCTCACGAGTTTGGGTTGCTCACTGGTCACTACGGGGAGGCTTGTTGCCCCAGCGTAGGCCGACAGCTCGACCATGGTGTCCGGCTCATGAGTCTTAGCGGATCGAGGTACCAAGATTAACGGGGTTTTCACTGTGAGTTTGGTACCTCAGGTTTAAGCAGTAGCGTCCAAACATGGTGAACATACATCGGGTCAATCGGGTTACTTGATGAGCTCGACTAGCTCGAGCACACATCGAGTTGATCAACATGAAGTGCGCAAATACTCTGTGTGGCCTAACCACTATCGACAACTCTAGTATGGCTCGGGTTCGTCCAACACGTCCTACATGGCGAATAAATTTCAGCCACGAACTCAAAGCCTGTTACCGATTACCTGGACCATAGCATAACCCCATACACATCAACCTTAACCAAAAAACATGTGGAGTAGTTAGAACAGAAGTAACCAAGTAGTCCAATCATATTATCAAGAATGTTATAAGATGTAACATAAACAAGAATCCATACACATGCCTTTCACAAGTAAAACGAAGAAACTAAACAACTTGTATGGAGGAAATCATACACATCCCTAAGGTAGTTGAGAATCCTATCTCAACACTCATATACAATACAATTCACCAAATACTTACTCATACAAACATTTTATCAAACACTTATACTACACCTATCAACCTACATGACATATGTCGATTTTTAACATGTACTTGGACAAATCCTTCCGACAAGGAGTTGTCACATACACAATCATCATGTACTTGCATCCCATAGCCACAGTAAGCACAAATCATGATTTCATATTCATTCAGTCATTTCAACAAACACTTAGACTACACCCTCCATCATACATATTATATATTAGTTATCATACATATAAGGGCAAATCCTTTTGTCAAAGGGTTGTCACCTATACGACAATCATATATCCATGACAATTAGTCATGGCGAGCACAAATGCAAATTCTATACTCCTTCAGTCATTTTCACAAAAACTTAAGCTACACATAATAACATACGCAACGTATGTTGATATAACATGTATTAGGGCTAATCCTTTCACCCAGAAGTTGATACACATGCATCTAGCATACATAGACAACAATTAATCATGGCAAGCACAAATTCAAATTTCATACGTATACGGTATTTTCTACAAATACAAGGAATACAGTATATTCAACATAGCTAACGTATAACAGAAAAATGAAATGAACATCACTTTATGCATGTGAAATAACATCCACGTCAAGAATCTATCATTAACCGACATTGAAAGCTTTGAAAACCATAACATATACGTCTATAGTCCGCACTTTATGCCGGTAAACGCGTAACGGAGTCATTTTAGACACTTAGTCTTTGTCACCGGCAGGATGGCAACCTATAGCATGAACTAGGTTAGCTATTTCATCATTTCAACTAAGAACAAATTAGTGGTTGAATTTCTTACCTAAGAATGGGATCGGTAGCGCTGGTAGAGCGGTACAGAAGTGGTGGTAAGGCACGTGAAGTGATGGGATTGAATCCCAGGGATGAACTCCAACTCTCCCTCTCTCTTTCCCTCTTTTCTCTCTTCTCTCTCCTAGGGTTTCCCAAATTCGTATGGGATGAGAGAGTGAGGGTTTCAAGCCCTTATATAGGCCTAAAACTGATGGGAATGACCCCAGGGTCAAGGTATACTTAGGTTATAGCCAAAGGGTGTCTGTTTTAGCTCAACGGAGCACTTCCGGAGCCCCCCTTGAGCCTAAGGTCAGACTTAAGCTCCCTGACCATGGATCTAGGTCGAGTTAAGTTTTCGTTCCAATCGGGTTTCCAGATCGCATGTGGTAGACCGGTTTCAGTTCAACGGTCACCGAAACTCGATCAGGGTTACAAGTACACTGCCATGTATGGGAAATTTCTCCTGATCCGAGGGTGTATTTGGGTCAGATTCTAACGGTCTGATTGTTTATATCTGGCCCACAAGCAAAACGTCTCAGATTACTTAAATTAGATTTAATTTCTAAAAAAAACCACGTTTCTCACACACTTCACTCCGGGCTCAAGCGAATAGTCCCGGGACACTATCTGGATTTAATCTCCGAGATGGTTGTCAAGCCCAGCAAGGCGGTCTTAATTATATAACTTCGTATTAATCGAACTTTCGACGTACGGTCCAGATCCGATATGGAGTTTCAGTGTGCTCCCGAGAGCAACTGGGGAATGAGATTGATCCTAGATTTCAGGGTAATGTAACGTCGATGATTCTGCAAGTTTTAGGTCCTGCAGTTCGTATTTAAAGTGGTTCAAACGAATTTCATAGCTAATCTAGTTTAACACTTAGTTAATTTCGTCTAATTTCTAAAGGATTTCGTCCTGAGTGATTTCTGCCTGAGGTGGTACTCGGGTCTGTGTGCGGATTTTTCCGGGACGTTACACGTAATTTTTAGGTTATATGGGTCGTGATTGTAACACTATGTGCTTTGTAGTTGCAATGTTAAAGGCGGTATTTCTAACATTGGAAAACCAATAGTCGCACGACATCCTACTGACATAAACTACTCGATTGTCAAGTTCGAAGTTGAACAAAGCGATAATATATATATATATATATATATATATTATAATGCACAATTTATGATTACAAAAACGTCCATAATTTCATATTTATATTATGCAAAATGACAATTTATAACTAACAACCTCCTGTATTATCATCTGATCCATCAGAACTGCTATTGGAGGAGTGCCTTCCTGTATTGTCATCTGATCCATCAAAATCGCTATCTATTTTTTCATATACATATTGATTCACTTCATCTGAGTCGGAAGACGAAGAGATATTTCCTTCGTGCTCTTTTACACTTTGAACTAGATTTTTCAAACTTTCTTTATGTGAAGAATTGTATGTAGTACCCAATGCCTTATAAAATTCATCGAAACGGGTCAGGAATTTGAATTTGTTACTCTTTTTCTTCTTGTTGTTTATCGCACTCGATCCGGTTTTAACATCGTGTTGTCTTTGACTCGAATATTGCCAAGGTTTAGAAACTTCTTTTATACTGTGTTTTAAGGCGAGTTGGACTTGTTCTTCCTCCAAAGCTATTAATCTAGCATCCTCCTCTGTGTCTTTTATGGTTGCCATTCGTGTAATAGATCCAGAAGCACATGGTTTGGATAGAGTAGAAGGTTTTCTATTCGAATCTAACAAGGCTTTAAATAGTTTTCAGACATCGTTGGGGGCATTGGGGCATGGTTTTGCATCACCACCTCGACATGACAAGTGTAACCGAAACCGATTAGTATTATTCACAAACTTTGCGCCACACAAACCACACTTGATCTTTGTTTTTCCATATCTTGGTGGTGATTCAACAAGGGAAGCGTAGACCCAAATGTCTGACGATGGGTAAGATGACGACATATCTACACTCAGTTTTTAACAAAAAAAAAATCAAAATATTGATAAATAATTACAACAATGATATTGTGGTTGTTATTGTGATCTATGTTGGCATAACCACGACCCATATAGCACTACTACCATGATTCACAGCCACAACCCACGGAAGATGGGACAACACCCAACCGGCGTCGATGCACTTTCATCCCTGCTGGCTGAGGCCGAGGCTGATGATGACTTAATATGTTGGTTTAAAATTTACATTGTTTGCGAAATGTCATTTGAACTATAATACATATACTTCATGGTACATTTTCATGGGACCAGAATAGGGTCGTGGTTGTGAACCACGAACCAACATGGACAATAACCACAATCCAACATGAACAATAACCACGATCTCACATGCATGTGAACGTCGGGATCAGATCACGTGACAGTTTCATGGTTGTCATACAGACTGTGTCGTTGTTGTTATGCAGCGTGGAAGGTTTTCGTTTAAGACGGGTCGTGGTTATGATGCTAGATGGATTGTGTTGTAAGATGATATGCGTCGTTGTTCTGATATTACAGGGGTCCTTGTTATCACGATATATGGATCTTATTTGGCATCCATATTCAACCACCCATATACAACAACAATCCATTGTGCAAGTCAACCAACTTCCAATTGTTCGCGAACAATTACGACCCATCCATTTCACCAACCCATTATAGACGATAAGCAGAAGAAACATCGAATGCAACAAATCAATTCATCATTCAACGTCAAATCAGTGTTTGACTTTCTTTGCTGGTGTACCCGACGTCTCATCTTTCAACCACGATCCATTATGCAATAAACCATGATGACGACGGTGATCGCGGTTGTCATACCATACATATCGTTCATGTCATATATATTGAGGCATGATTCACAACCACGATGCACATAACATGTTGGCCACAATACACTGACTGTGTCAACCATGATCCATTGGGTGTTGATTGTCATGCTATACATTTCGTTATAGTCATATGCATTAGGTCGTGGTTCACACACACGACCCACATAACATAATAACCAATGTACACCGACCCTGTCATCCATTACCTTGCTTTGCACTGAGATGCACTAAACTTGTAAATGTGCTTGCTGACTGACGATGGAGGGGCCCAACGAAGAAGATTCAAAACCAGTAAAAATCAGAAAACAAGGATTAGGGATAAAAAGTGAAGGGGTAAAGTGAAGGGGTCCCAGAGAAGAAGCTCCAAGATATAGTCGGTGATCCACATGGGGACAGCCTGTTAGTGTTTTGCGTTTAGACAAGTAAGCGTCCGTAAAAGCGTCCAAGATGTAGTCGGTGTTCCATAAGTCACATCGAACTGCAGATATTCTCTGATCCGCACCGTCCGTTTAATTTGTAACATCAAGAAACCCAAATAATGGTCAAAATATTCGAATCCAATGGACTGCAACAGTCAAACCAATTTTTCCGTAAAAGCCCACGATTTATCGTCTTTAAGAAGTGTGGGCCACTGATGGCTCGATATGTGCCACTGTAAGATTTTTCAAAGAAATCCATCATCCATGAACAATTCCAACGGATTAGATTCGATTTATGATGGGCCCATAGACTTGAACTAGGTGATCGATGATTGATCTTCTGCATTTGGAACCGTAAGCGAAATTCTGTCTTTTTAACACGCATAATATGTATATGCGTCATATTCAGTACGAACTAAGATGTATGGGGTCCACAGTGATATATATGTCATCTAAACTAACCATCGTACTATAATGACTGTGTATAAAGGCATTTAGTCAAAAATAAGTTTGACCAGTCTGATGTGCGGCCCACGTAGTTCTCAACGCCTTATAATGGTTATTTCGGTGTGATCAACTACGCATGTAAGGTTCAAATTTTTGGATAAAGATTAGTACATACTCTAACAACTAACAATCGGTGTAGATTGAAAATTTACATAAGATTTGTCCCACAACTGAGTGATAGCCAAAATCTTATGAGACATACAAGCACAACACAAATATGGCACCGACCTCACATTTCATCGTTACCTCTGTTTACATGTCGAGGGTCCGTAAAATTTGAATACAACGATCCATAACTACAGCGATCCATATACAATAAAAACGACGATATATACGTCATGTCAACTATGACACATCAAACATTAACACAACGACCCCTATAACATAATAACCATGATACAGAGTTCTGGGCCAAGGAATTGGGCTTTAAACAGGATATGGTGAGGGCTTTCATGATCACAACTTGTTCAAAGTCATATCTACCTTGCACAATGACAAACACGACCCTTCGTAGATGACAACCACGATCTCCACGTGGGCAAGAAATGACCCAGGAACATGATCGTCGTTGACTCTTTTTTTTCTGTGATTTTCATGTGAAATGGATTGTGGTTGTTATGATATATGGATTGTGGTTGTCAAAGTTACATGGGTCATGGTGTCGGTTGCTATTGGTCATGGTTTTCATTTTTTCCGGATCGTTCTTGTCATGTTATACGGATGGTTGTTGTCATGCTACAAAATAACGAGTTCTTTCATAGAGCTTTGACGTTAGCCTGGAACCTGGAAGAAGCTAGGTTATATCAGCCTGAATCCTAAAGAAGCCATTACAAACCAGGTCCTCTGACACCAAGTAGGTGCTCATCCAAAAGATATCAAGTTCTTTTAAAGGCCTTTTACATCGGCCTGAAACTCAGCAAAGCTAAGATAGAAGGATTCAGACTATAAGGTCATGGTCAGACAGATACAGGCCCAATGATCGCGGTCGAGGCAAGATATATGGGTCGTGACTGTGGTTGCATATGGGTCATGGTAGTAATGTAGTAAAGGTCGTGGTTGCCTGATTTATGGATCCTAAATGTAATGATATATGGGTCGTGGATGTCATGTAATAAAAATCGTGTTTTTGTGTTATATGGTTCGTGGTTGACGTGAAGCGTTGACAGTAGTTGTCATTCGATATGGTCGTATTGTTATACGAAGCATGGTTGTCGTGTTGCATGGGTCGTAGTCGACATTTATAATGCGTCGTCTTTTCATTTTGGGTTATGTTTCAAAAAAGGCACCGACTGAAAGCAAGCAAGATGCATTAACATGATAATCACGACCCATGAATCACGGAAACCATAACCTATTGTTATATACACTATTTTATATTTGGGTCTTGCTTCAAATGCATAAATGCTCATGATAATCATCAATATTTGGGTTGTGATTAACATGATACATGGGGCGTGAAAGCACGAACCTGAATGATATATCATATGGGTCGTTGTTGTCGTGTTGTCATGTTTTTAAATTTGTCCTGGTTCACAGTTGCAATGGATCATGGTTCTCGTCCATGTTGAATCGTATTCAACAACCGCAAGAGGATCACGACCATCTAACATGGAAACCACGATCAATCTGTCATGAGAACCACGACGCGTTGGTAAGTTCATGATCCACTATTGATGACAACCACAATCCATTAACTTGCAGAGCCTTGCGCACCACAACAACTATCCAGGCTTGTCAATGGGTCGTGGCACTCATGACAGGTGGACCGTGGTTGTCATGTTGTATGGGTCATGTTTCTCATTCTATTGTGGTTGTTTGCGACTATCCAACATGGACGGCAACCACGAACCATATTAACGACAGTGAACCACGACAAATTTAATGTGACAACCACGACCTAGGTAAACTACGACCATTGTTTCACGTAAACCACCATCAGAATTAAACGACAACAACGACCTATGTATCAATCCATTCAGGGTCTATGTATTATGACAAACAAGACCTACATAATGACAGTCACGACCCATGTTTCATGTCAACTACGGCCCAACGTGTACGATAATCACGAGCCACGAACAGGAAGATGGGTAGTGCAAAAAATTAGTTCAAGAAACTAAGGTATTAACATATCAAATGATAACTACGATCGATGCTTCACATCAACTATGAACCATATTACACGACAACCACGATAGGTATAACAAGACAACAACGACCCTTTACTACTGACATGCATGGTCCAAATATCATAACAGCCAAGACGTATACAACATTGCAACACTGACCCATATCAAACAATACTACGACTAATGAAACTTTGTTCAATAGTGGGTCATGATTGTACATTGCGTTGTGTCGAGGTTATAATGATTTGTGGATCGTCATTGTCAAATGAGAACAATGACTCATATGTAGTGACAGTCACAATCCCATTATTCATGTGAACCACGACCCATGTCATCTTCACGACCAATCTTCCATGCAAACCACGCTGGGTGCCCGTTGAAGAGAATTGTTAATTGTTTATGGTAAGACAACCACGACCAATCTAACATGACAAATACCCCATATTGCATTACAAACCACGACCCATATAAACTGAAAATCACGATCCATTTTCAGACAACCATGACTGATTTAATATGACAACTGGGAACACTGTAAGACAGCCACGACCGATTTAACTGAAATTCACTCTCATCTTTAGTGGTTAAAAACTCCAACCCTTTCCTTCGAATTCAGAGCGAGCGTCTGAAATAAGCGCCACATGTAGCATGCAAGCCCCAACCCATTTAGCATACAATAGGGAACATAACTCTATTGTTCTAATTTCTACTATGAAAACAAAATCTTCAGTGTTTTAATTTGTTCTGGTATATAAACAAAAACCACGACCAATTTAACATGACACCTACGACCCTGATGACATTTATAGTAGGAAGATCTCTCAGCCGGCAATCCCCGTCCCACCAGCCAAGATCGCTGGTGTGTGGTACACCAGTCAATCCGCTTTAGGTCGTGATTGTGTTTGATGGATCGTGATTGGAAGAATAAAACCTAGGATTAAGCGGAAGATAATGAGGGAACATGCTTATATAAGATCCATTCCATCCATCTGACAAATAATCATGTTTTCACCATGTATCGTAAATTTCATTAAGTACTTCAAAAGGAAGTGCAGAGTTGTCCTCCCCAACCATGATTACAATACAATATGGGTTGTGGCGAGCATGCAACAACCACGACCCCTATAACATTACAACAACGACCCATATTACATTACAACCACGATCCGTTACAGCCACGACCCATGACAAACACGACCATATAACGTAACAACAACGATCCATATAATATGAAAACTACGACCCATGCAAACCACTACACATATCACATCACTGCTAGAGGAGAAGCTCACGTTGCACCCTCGCTTCTGTCACTGCCAGAAGAGAAGCTAAAGATGCTGACAACCATGACCCATATAATACAGTGACTTTCAGAAGAGAAGCTCGACATGCAAGCCAAGGCTCTGCAGGCTTCTTCAACCTTAGTTTGCAAATGGGGATATTATCATCCTCCTCACTCTTATCTTCAGTGGTCAAAAACTACGACCCTTTCCTTCGGATTTAGAGTGGCCTTCCAGAATAAGGGTCACATGCAGCATGCAAGCCATGACCCATTTAACATGATAAACACCATAAATGCATCTTGGCCTCCTTTCTAGCAAAACAGCCACGATCGATTTAACATGACAACTATGAACATAATGACATTTACAGTAGGAAGAAGATCTCCCTTCAGCCGGTAACCATCGATGGTTGAAGAGACTGTTCTTCCTATTATATTGTGATTATGGTCTTGGATGTCATGTTACAGCAGTCGCTGTTGTCATGTTGTATGGGAAGTATTTCAGTTCAACGGCAATGATTCCGAAGAAACGCAAGAGTTGTTACGTACAGGGCAGAAGGAAATGGTATTAGCTAACCCTTTTTCGATGGCTGGGTGCTCGTTGAAATTGTCGAGTTGGTGGAGTACGGAAGTTGTCTTTAAAACTTCCAGTGGAGGCCGTTGAGATTTAGGCAGATCGTGAACGTCCCTGAAGAAGGAGAAGGGATCACGAATAAATGAAGAACACGATAGGGCCTATATGGTTTCTTCGATTATCTGCTCCATTATTTTGAATGAAAGAATAAATAAATGCATGAATGCGGTTTGACTCCCTTTCGCGTGACCACCAAAGTTCCTCGGCTTCTCGACTCTGTTCTTCCTTTACCTTAGCAGGTGCCTTCCCATAGCTGAAACAAAATAAAATACAAACCTCGTAGTGGAAGAGACTTTCAGATGAGCGAAACGACAAGGAGAAACAATCTCGCTCTCTGCCTATTGGTCCCTGGATCTTGGCTTCTCTAGAAAAATAAAAGAAGAGGAAGGAGAGGGTCTTTCAAAATATACATAAGTGCGACATTTGCCCCTTCCGAAGCTCGTGGTGCAAGTGATTGATGGTCTGTGGACCCCACCATGATGTATGTGCTTCGTCCAAGCCGTCCGTCCAGTTTAAAATATCCTTTTATGGCTTGAACCGAAAAATGAGAGTGATATAACTCTCCGGTGGACCACACTGCGGGGAAATTATAATTATTGGATATCCACCATTAAAATCCTCCTAGGGCCCACCATGATTGGATTGTGCTGGTTTTTGGTCTCCTACCATAAAATGATCTGGAGAAATATATAGACGGCATGGATAAAACACGTACGTGGTGTCGGGGCCCACAGAGCACCGAGCACCAGCCATTGGTCGGTGTCCCGGGGAGTAGCCGATCCGTCCGTTTCTCGGGGGTTAAGACAGTGGGTGACTTATGCTTCACTCCAGCACCGTACAATTCCTGAACCAAGGTCAGGGGCATTTTCATCCGAAACAAGGTCCAAAAGCTATTAGAAAGCCCTTTAGGTGATATGTGGAGTGTCGTCGCGACCGAGGTAATTTGCCCAAACTTCGAGGCGAGTACAGTCAATTTCCCATTTACTTCCAAAGCCTTTGGCATGAAGTTACTGCATTTGGGATGCTGCTTGGGGTCACCATGATATTTTTGAAAAATCCAATCCATTCATCCATTTTTTTCAAATCATTTTAAGAGATATGACCAAATTTCATATGCATCCAAAACTTACTAAGGCCATGCGAAAAGAAAAAATGGAGAAATAGTTCCTCCGCCGTTGAAACCTCTAAGCTCCATCTTAATGTTTATATGCCATCCAAATTATTTGTAAGTCCATGTCCATTGATAACACAAAACTATAAACTTTATAATAAACATTTTTGCAAATGTTTAACGGTCATTGTATCTCTACTGTTTCCTCTCATTAGTGTTGAAAAAAGTAGAGTTAAATCAACCCTCGGAACGATTAGGTTATCACCTTGGGAAGTAATTATTACATGTTTACGATACATCCCAGCACAGAAACTTCACGTGAAACCCTTTACTATAGATTCCACCTCTCACTCATCTGCATCTCCAGGCACGCACGTGCCAAACGAGAGCCTTAGTGGTTCATCAGAACCATTTATTAGGTGGGACCCACTGTTCAAATGAACTGGCCCAACAAGTGAGTGGAGCAAGCATACAAAAGCTGAGCAGTTGGCGTGATTACTTCAATCTGGGGATCTAACACTGGCCATGTGATGCATAGCTCCAGTTTTCCCAGTACAAGTGCCAACTTGAATTTTCGTGTGCATGAGATGTTCCTACAGTTAAGATGGTCATATGTTTTATCCACATATACTTGAATTTGTGTCTAATCTAGTTTTGTAAGTCACAGTAATATATGTATGTTGTTATGGGAAGATCCGACCCCTTGTAATTCTGAGGCCTGTTGGCATGTTGATCCGAACAATATCCGACAAAGATCTATAACCACTCCGACTGAGACCTTACCTGCCTGAAGGTCCGAGCCGACTCCATATTCTGAGGCGGACGCTCCTCAAGCCGAACTTAGAAACTACCATAAGTGAATGTGGTCGGTTACTTCGCTCGCAGATACGCATGATGTGCATGATATGATACATGATCCTTGGATTACATACAATATCTCCATGATCCGAAAATCTCCCTGATTGAGTGAATCGTGTCGTGATTAATGGATCCAGACCATCCTACAGTCAGGTATAAATACATGAGGACCCCATTGCTACAGGTACGCAATATCTCACACTCTCCCTCTACAATTCTACTTAGACCCCGATTCCCTTGACCTGACTTAGGCATTGAAGGGTACCCCGGCTTAGCCAGGGTCTCCTTTGTTCACCCTTTGTGCAGGGCCAGGGTCCACTCGAGGAGCATCGTACAGAGTGGAGGGTGGTCCAGATTTTGTCATCAACATTTTTGGCGTCGTCTGTAGGAATCTAGTACAAAAAGTAAGATTCATGTTCTCGAGTATACTGGCTAGAGGAATGAAGAAAGCAGTAGCTGCGAAACCAGAGCCAAATGAGCAAACTCGCTCGTCCTTGCTACTTCACGCCGAATTAGCCCCAGGGCCCTCTCAGTGTTCTCACAATTGGGCGAGTAAATATCGCACCATGCAGAACGAGATACAAGCCCTACGTGATGAGGTGAACAGGATGAAGCAACAACAGGAGCCGCGATAGCACCCTGTTCAGGAAAATCCTGTGCCTGAACTAGTAGGTCCGGTCGTGAAAGCCCACTCCACGCCGAGGAGTGTGAGGCCCGAGGCATCTCAACACCCCCAGATGCCGCTCTCAGGTCAGAATCCTCCTCCGACCCAACTTCGAGTCTCGGCTCGGAACACGGTCACCCGAGCTCCAACTAATGCTTCGGACACCTCAGCCCTGGCATCGACGGATCTTTGCCATTGGCTAGAACGGAGGAGAGGGAAGAGAACTCCAGAAATTGGAAAGAACTAAGAGGCCATAGCAGAAAACCAAGACCCGTGGGAAAAATGGTTCGCGGAGCTCAACGACAAATTCTTAGCTCTGGAAAGAAATAATAGCGGACGTCAGTTCCCGCCGCCATTCATGCAATGATGGAGAGACCGAGCCTCCCTTCATCTCGGAGATCATGAACGAGGTGATGCAGCAGAGGTTCAGGATACCTGCCGTCATCCAATACGCTCATGGAGATCATGATCTGGAGACCCATCCGAGCACGTGGAAGCCTATCACTCATGGATGCAGATCCAGACTGCGACGGATGCTAAGATGTGCCGAGGCTTCTCAATCACGCTCACAGTTTCCACTCAGAGTTGGTACCGGTAGCTCAAACCAAGTTCCATCAGCTCTTTCGCAGAGTTGAGCCGACTATTTCTTACCCAGTTTATAAGTATTAAGAGAAGTCGCAAGCCCAGCGCACACCTGCTCGCTATCAAGCAAGAGTCGAAGGAGTCGTTGAAAGACAACATCGCTCGCTTCAACGAGGAAGCGTTATTGGTAGAAGATTACGACGACAAAATGGTGCTCGTTGCCATGTTCAGTGGCCTAAAAGAAGGAAATTTACTTTCTCCATTGGAAAGAACCCGCCGAAAATGTTGGCCGAACTTATTGCCAGGGCTCAGAAGTACACTAACGTGGAGGAATTCTCCAATACCCGTAAAAGTGTCCAAGTGACAAAGTCTAATGGTAAGGGGAAGAGGCCTAGGAACAAGGAACCTCAGCCATCCAACAAAGGGACTGATGACCACGTTCCTCACGATCGTGGTCCGAACAGAAGGTCGAAGGGAAAATTTCGCTCTTACACCCCCCTTAACACATCTACCGAGCAGATTCTATTGGACATCCGAGGAGAGAAGCTGCTGAATTAGCCTATTTACATGAAGCCGATACAGATCATCGAGACAAGCGCAAGTATTGCCGCTTCCACCAAGACCACGGACACAACACGGCTGACTACATAGATCTTAGAGATGAGATCGAGGCCCTTATTCGGAAGGGACACCTGCGCCAAAACACCAATGAAGGAAAAGTCGCTCGGAAAGAAGAAAGAGAGCGAGAACAGCCGAATAACGCCACGGAAGAGCCCACTGAAATCTGTACCATATTCGGGGGCTCGTCCGGTGGAGCAGATTCAAACATGGCACGGAAAGCTCATTCCCAGAAGTCTGAACTGAAACATTACGTCCATTTAACCGAACGTCCCTTCAAGGAACTTCGGGTCAGCCCATGAACTCTGACATTCAAAGAAGAAGACGCAGGCGGAATCCAGCACTCGCACGATGATGCTCTAGTAGTTACCATGACCATAGCGAACCGAAAGGTATACTACATCTTAGTCGACACCGGGAGCTCGGCTGACGTGATCTATTCCGAGGCCTTTGAAAGAATGGGGATTCCGAGTCTCATCTCAGACCTGTGAAGACCCCCTACATGGCTCTGCTGGGGAAAGAGTAATCTCTGAGGGAGCCATCTCTCTCCTTGTGACTGCGGGAGAAAGACAACATCAAGTTACACTCATGGTAGACTTCCTAGTTGTCAATGTATCATCAGTGCATAACGTCATCCTATGCAGACCTTCCCTCAACAGAATGAGAGCAGTCATCTCCACTTATTACCTCATGATGAAATTCCCTGCCTGGGGCGGGATAGGCTACTTCTGAGGTGATCAGTGAGAAGCTCGGAGATGTTATGCGATGGCAGTAAAGAAAGGGTCAGTTAAGCAGACACTCACTATCAACGTTCTAGACCCTAGAGGGCCTATGGAAGGCTCATCCATGGAAGACTTGTAGAAGGTACCGCTTGATGAGGATGATCCGAACAGGACCATTTAGCTCAGGACATCATTAAATCCTGAGCAACAACTTGAAATTTTAACATTTCTGTGGCACATAAAGATGTCTTTGCATGGTCCCACCAAGATATGCCCGAAATTTCTCTGGAGGTCATGGTCCACAGGCTGAATGTGGATCTAGATCACAAACCTGTTAAGCAGAAGAGAAGGTCATTTGATGCCGAACGATACGAAGCAATAGCATACGAGGTCTCCGTTCTGCTCGACGCCGGATTTGTAGAAGAGGTGCATTATCCTGATTGGATCGCAAATGTGGTCCTTGTGAAGAAAGCCAACGGGAAGTGGCGGGTTTGTGTAGATTACTCAGATTTAAACAAAGCTTGGCCGAAAGATAGTTTCTCGTTGCCTCGGATCGATCAGCTGGTGGACAGTACAGCGGGGCATGAATTGCTTTCCTTCCTAGACACATATTTCATATATAATCAGATCGCGATACACGCCCCAGACAGGCAGAAGACTACCTTTGTCACGAATAAGGGACTCTACTGTTACCGGGTCATGCCATTTGGCCTGAAAAATGCTGGGGCCACATATCAAAGGCTAGTGAATCAGATGTTCTCTAAACAGATCGGACGCACCATGGAAGTGTATGTTGACGACATGTTGGTGAAAAGTATTAAAGCATCCAATCACCTGACAGATCTCGGAGAAACGTTCACCGTCCTCCGAGAATTCCAAATGAAGCTGAACCCCACGAAGTGTGCTTTTGGAGTCGGCTCAGGAAAATTTCTATGTTTTCAAGTCAGTTAGAGAGGTACTGAGGTAAACCCCAACAAGATCAAAGCACTCCTCGACATGAGTTTGCCTCGAACTATTAAGGAAATACAATGCCTTACAGGGCGAGTCGTGGCACTCGGACGTTTCATATCCAAAGCAATGGATAAATGTCTCTCTTTCTTCCAACAGTTGAAAGGTCATAAGAAGGCAGAGTGGACGTCGGAGTGCGAGCAAGCCTTCCAGCAACTGAAGCAGTATCTGAGTTCACCCCCTCTATTATCCAAGCGTGAAGAATGTGAGCCTTTGTTCCTCTACCTCGCGGTTTCAGCCTCGACCGTCAGCTCGGCTCCGATCAGGGAGGTCGAGGGCAAACAACACCATGTTTATTACGTGAGCAAGGTTATGGTACCGGTAGAAACAAGATACTCGCCCCTGGAAATACTAGCGCTCAGCCTCGTTGTTTCAACTCGGAGGTTACGTCCATACTTCCAAGCTCATTCTGTGATTATGTTGACAGACTCCCCTCTCATACAAGTTCTTCAGAGGCACGATGTGTTAGGTCGGATGACCAAGTGGGCCATTGAACTCAGTGAGTTTGACATCCAGTTTCGTTCGAAGACGGCAATCAAGGGCCAAGCTGTGGCCGACTTCATCGCCGAATTTACCACTCCAAGCACAAAAGAGATCAGCATGAAAGTCGAAATGATTCCGCCCGATGACCAAAAGGTTGTATCAGACCCAGGATGGGTTCTCTACGTGAATAGATCATCCAATGTCAAAGGGGCTGGAGCCGGAATCGTCCTAATCGCGCCAGATTCCACGACCATTCAATATGCTATCAGACTCGAGTTCAAGGCCTCAACAATGA
>JAJHSJ010000005.1:37750085-37960661 GCA_021015155.1 Magnolia officinalis | reverse complement strand
TGCTGCTATCGGTGCTTAACCACCTCATTCTTGTCACTTTCCCGGCGATTCCGGCGTCATTTCTAGGTAATAAACCCTAACCCTAACCTGTTTGGGGGATTTGTTAGTTGTAGGTTATGAAATAGCTAACCTATTTCCTTCTCTAGGTTGCCTAGTTGCCGTATACGGAAGCTAGACAAACCTATCGATTCCTTTGCGATTCTACGACAAAAGGTGCGGACTTTAGGTGTAGGTTATGGTTTTCAATGCTTTCAATGTCAGATAATGATAGATTCATGATCTGCATGCAATTGCACATGTACAAAGTGCTGTCTGTTTTTCCGTTTCGATTAAAGATGAAAAATATGGAATTCTACATATTCTAGGTATTTGTAGAAAATACCGTATACGTATAAATTTTGGAAATGTGGTTGACATGATTAATTGTTGTATGAATATATGAATATGGATAAAATACTAATTTTGGCGAAAGGATTCGTCCAAATACATGTTCTACTAATATACACTATGTATGTAGATATACTGTATCGTAGAAAGTACCGTTTATGTGTATTTGGAGATGAGTTTGCCATGATTATTCGTTGTAAAAATATTATACATGCGTAAATTACTAGTTTAGCGAAAGAGTTCGCCCTAATACATGTTTGCTAACATACACTATGTATGTTGGAATAGTGTATTCTAAGTGTTTGTTGAAATGACTAAGTAAATATGGATTTATGATTTATGTTTGTCATGTGTATTGAATGTAAGAACATGATTGAAATGTACTAGTCAACCCCTTGACGAAAGGATTTGCCCTAAATCACGCCACGGTCAATACACTACATATGTTAAAGTGTGTAGTCCAAGTGTTTGTGGAAATGACTGAATGAATGTAGAACTTGGACCCATGATTGCCATGACTATCCGTCGTGGGTGCACGCGTGTTATAATTGGGGTAGCTCCCTAGTAGAAGGATTTGGCCTAATACCTATGTGATCAACATATTTTATGTATGTGATGTATATAGTTCAAGTGTTTCTTGAAATGTCTGATGAGTAGTAGTTAGCAAATTGTAATGTATAAGGGTGTTGAGATATGATTGTCAACCTCTTTTAACTATGTGTATGATCTCCTTTTATAGTTATGTGATTAGGAATTGAACATGTACAAACTCATGCTTGTGTTGTGATTCATAACATGCTCAATTGCTTCATGATTTTAACTATGTAATGCATATGTTTAAATTTATATTTACGTTGTATGATCCGTCATGGGTGATGGGGGAGCGGAGCAACGAATGCGTGCAATAGCCCTAGCAGCCCTAAACGGATGATATCAGACTTGATTGTATGAGTTGAATCTTGATCCATTACTGCTTTATCTATCTACAATTGATTGTGTTTGGGGCTATGATTATAGTTTAGGCAATCGGTAACGGGATTGAATTCGTGGTTGAGATTCATTTGCCACGTGGGATGTGTTCGACGAACTCGAGTCGTGCGTTGCCTGTCGGCAGTGGTTAGGCTACACGAAGTTGTTTATACACTTCATGTCGTGCAGCTCAACGGGCGATCGTGCTAGTCGAGCTCGTCAAGTAACCCGATCTGCCTTATGCATGTTCACCCTGTTTGGACACTACTGTTTGAACCTAGGGTACCAAACTTACCAGTGAAACCCCTTTTAACCATGGTACCTCGATCCGCTAAGTCGCATGAGCCGGGCATGGTGGTATGGGACACCGTGGTCGAGCTGTCGGCCTACGCTGAGGCATGTGCCTCCCCGTAGTGACCATTGCGCAACCAAACTCGTGAGCCGAATACGGTGGTATGGGACACTGTATTCGAGCTGTCGATACTTACGGCGAGAGCCAAGTACGGTGAGACCTGTACTCGTACTGACGGGCGACGAGTCCTCTGTAGTATCTTCGAGTATACTCTGAGGTCTGTGATTGGCGACGAGTCTTTCACAGCAACTAGAGTATGAGTGGAGCCGAGTACGGTGAGACCTGTACTCGAGCTGATGGCTAGTGATTGAGCCGAGTACGGTGAGACCTGTACTCGAGCTGACGGTCAGCAATTGAGCCGCATACGGTGAGATCTGTATCTGTGCTGACAGGTGACGAGCCCTTTGTGATGCCTTCGCTATGCCTCTCAAACCCTAATATCGTATGAGATTAACTAGGATTGACGACCCTAGAATGGAACATGTTTGGGAATGATACAAGTGAGGTACCTTAGTTTCCCAATACCGCTGTTTGAAATAGACTAATAACTACTCGGTAATCATGCTTATCATCGCACCGCATGTGGCTGGTAGATGTGGAGCACTGAGGGAGGTATGCATCCGCGAACGTAAGATGATGTCGCATGAGGGTGGTTTGGCAAGGGCATACATCATGTCATTTCATACTTGCATTAAATAAGAGTAGTTAGAATTGTTTGATTGTACTGCTTTATCATTATTGCTTGACTGGGTTGATAACATGTTAACCTATGCTTTACTGTTCCACTGAGTTGATCACTCACTCCCACGTTACGGGATGGTGTTGTACACACCAACCAGATTTGTTGAGTTTCAGGTGATGGCGATGCTTGTGAAGCAGAGCCGGACTACTTCTATGATGATAGGAGGAGTTCTCCTATCTGTATCTCTCTGGCAGGTCAATGAAGACCTGATATTGTATTGACGGGGCTATGGTACTTGGGATAAGAGACATTACACTTCCTCACATTTGGTATATTTTAAAACTGTACTTGTAATTATTTAACCTGGTAATGTTATCACACTCTGGAGACTCATCATAGTTTATATATTTTATCTATCTATCACAGTCTTCCGCTTGCAAATTTAACTATCTCTGGAGTATGATATGCTGTTTTGGCTTAATCTCACTCATGTTCAATGCACGAATACAGTCAACATTCAATCATCATTCATTTTGTTGCATAAGTGATGTTCTGGAACTCGGGAGTTGAGTTTATGCTCGACCCCTGAATTTCAGGGCGTTACACTCTTCAACCAAAGTTCCACCAGTGATGGTAACCCAACCTAAAGTTAGAAAATCTCTAATTTCAGGTTTAATGGGTAAGAACAAGTCACTGATATGTAGAAAGTTTTTAGCACTAAATTATATAAGACATCATCCATAATAGATAAGTGCTGAGCATTACGAAAGAGGGTTGAGTCTTAGAACTCTTACTAAAATCTAGTCTAAAGGACAAGTGTCCTAAAGTAACGAAGACACTGAAAGGATTTCACCTATATGAACGTAGAGATGGTGCCGTCTCTCATAAGAGTTAGGAATTTTCTCTCAGGATTGTTCACGAATTAGGATAAGCACATGACCATTAATTATGCTGAGTAAATTGTGGGAACTCTAATAACACATAACAAATATATGTGTAGTTTCTCAGGATCTGTTATCTAAGAATAACTGGTTCAACGCTTCGGCTACCAGTCATTTCGATAGAGTTTTAAAATACTTAGATAAGGGAAGATTAAAATTGAAAGATATCTTTCTTTTTGCATATAAGCTGATTATTCTGGCAGAAATATTTAATCGAGTAAAATATATTTTTAAAAAATCAGGGGGGGATTGTTATAAAATAAATGATTTTATAAAATATATATAATATATATATAAGTTTTGTAAAAAGTCTTTTGGGGGTTTTTTAGAATAGTCCCACATGGGAAAGGGAAGAAAACTTTTTGTGGTTTAAATGAATATGGTGGAGTACCTTATTATTTGCCCACATAGTCCATGGACCATGGGACTTGTGTGTTCCAGTGCACACTCACGCGCGCGCTCCGGCTTGGGCTCGAGCACATGCTCATTCTCAGTCTCGGTCACGATCATGGTCACGGGCTCGGTGCGAGAGTGTGGGCATGTGAGGCAGTGTAGCTGTAGAAGCGCTAGTGGCGCACTTTACACTTCACATGTGCGCATCGTGTAGCAGAGGGTCGGTCCTTCGTGACCTTACGCAAACCGGAACGAGACGTGTGCGAGTTGCGATGCGACTAGGTGGCTAAGGCAAATGGCCGATTGGAAGAGAAACTAGAGGACCGAATGAGGGTCTCTCATATATATAGAGGCTGAAATAAAGCTGTTGCAGCAGAGGTATAATTCTTCCTACAATTCATTGCGGACAATGCAGAAACTGCTGCATGTGGCTAGCCTAACGGCTAGCCACTGTCTCACAATAGTCAGCATGCAACAACTTAATGGCCCATGCAAAATAGTAAGAAAACGGCCATAAAACGACTAGTTTTCTCCAACAGCTAGAAAATGGTCATGAGATTTATTTCTCTAGACCATAACCCCCAGCCACCATAGCCTATATAAACAGGGCCTGGATGGGTTTCCAAACCATCTCTTAACCCACTCCAGCAGACCCATACGAACTGAGATAGCCACTCCTCTCATATACTTGAGCAAGACAGCAAGGTTGAGCCATTGCTTAAAGAACAGACCAGCGGTGTGGTCTAGAATGGCTCAACTGAACCAGTAGCTGAAGAACAGACCACTGCAGTGGTCTAAATCACAACTTCTCTTCTCTTCTCTTTTCTTTTGGGATTTTTCTTCTATTGTACTTCTGTCAGACTGTGTGTAAAAGAGTTCCATTAGTGGGCCTTCGTGTTTGCTGAACACAGACCTACATCAAGCTCATCGTATCCTAGAAGTGGTTTGCTTGTAACCTATCAACATACTCAATTTCACTTGAGTAGGGGCAAATAACGCTTTAAGGACAGCGTCCTAGACGTGCTTCAGCCTGTCCTTATTTCAGATCTTGGATTTTTCAGATTCCATATTTTATAGAAAAAAATATTATTCTGTAAATTTTTTCAACAAGATTAACACCAATATTGCACAATGATTGCATGTCGGAAAATATCATAGCATTTTGGCTATCCAATCTCCATGTTTAGGATAAAAATTTTGCTGTGAGAAAAAGGATGGATTAAGTAAAACTTTGTTTGGTGAACCATGGAATTGTAATTAATGAACCAAATTTATAACAAATGTTCATTATTAGTACACATATATAACTAGAATGTCATGTGTAAAGGTGCATATGGATAGATGACATGGATAAAATAAATGGATCGATATTAGGCCCACATGTGTAGTGGATTTCAAAATCTACTAGAAATCCCGTCATGGGACCAAATGTAAATTCATCCCACGTAATCCCAACCCTTCCCATCCTCATCAAACCCTGGATGGACTTTGCATGAGACCAAATGCAATTCCATCCCACCTAATTCCATATAAGCCCACAGGATCAAATGGAATGCATTGGAATCATGCAAATTGAATTCTGCCCAAAAGATGGAGAATCAGTTGCAATGCCAAAAATGGTTAGATTTTGGATGAGCATCCATGATTTCCTTATTCTTGGATACATTATATATTTCAATGGGCTTATTTCAATTATTAAATAAAATTTCATGGTAGATACTCCACCTAGAAGAGGAAAGACCGTGTTGCGACATTATAGTGAACTTCAGATTCGACCTCCGATTGACCTAGAGAAGCACCGCAGACTTAAATGGATGTATGAAGGGGATCCTCGGGGCCTCTTAAAGCGAGTTAACGATTCAGATCGACCAAAAAGCATATTTTCGACGGTGATGTGACACCACCTGACCATTATTGAGGCACAAAAATATTCCATTGCAGTGGTCAGAGAATTCTATGGTGCGGATCTTTTCCAGGGTCACTCACTCCATATTTTGGTAAAAAATTAGTATCCATGCGTATTTTAAGTATTTTGGTAAAAATAAGTGTCCAGGGGTATTTTAGGTATTTTGGTAAAAATCAGTGTCCAAGGGTATTTTGGTAAAATCGGTGTCCGCGGGTATTTTAGGTATTTCGGTAAAAATCAGTGTCCGGAGGTATTTTAGGTATTTTGGTATAAATCAATATCTGGGAGTGTTCTGGGTATTTCGGTAAATATCAATATCTAGGGGTAGTTTAGGTATTTTGGTAAAAATCAATATTCAGGGGTAGTTTAGGTATTTTGGTAAAAGTCAGTGTTCAGGGGTAGTTTATGTATTTCAGTAAAAGGCAGTAAAGAGGGGTGTTTTGGTAAAAAGGGTGCAAAGGTGTCATTTTAATGAAAAAGTGGTTGTACACCACCATTTAAAGGAAAGGTTGGTGGACACCGTTGTTTAAGAGAAGAGGGTGGACATTATGTGAAGGGAAAAACGGTGGTGATCATCACTATGTAAGGGAGTGGGGCCTATAAATACCCCTCCCCATGCCTCATTTGAGGGGTTGATCAGTTGGTGGGCCAGAAAATGAGAGAGAAGCAGGGTAGGAGAGAGAGAGAAGGAAGTTGTTGCGCCAGCCCACGCAACAGGAAATCGTTGCCCGGACCCGCGCAATGGAAGTGGAGAAAGGAAGATAAGGCCTCTGCACCACTTTTAAAGGGGTTTTTCCAAATTTAAAACCCTTGCACCATTTTTCAAGGGGACATTGTCCTGAAGTTGTTTGCGTGGAATCGCGTAATGGAAGTTATTTGCGCGGACCCGCGTAATGGAAGTGGAGGAAAAAACTCCTCTGCACCACTTTAAGAGGAATGCTTGTCCTGATACAAAGCTCCAATGCCATTTTGAATGGAGCTTTGTCTTAAAGCTTGGCTTCCAATGCCATTTTGAATGGAGATTTGTTTTAAAGCTCTCCTCCAACACCACTTCCTAAGGAGTACTTGTCTTAAGATATGGCTCGTGCACCACTTCATGAGGAAACATGTCTTAAAGCTCTCCTCCAATGCCACTCCCCATGGAGGATTGTCCTGAGACAAGGCTTATGTTGTCTTAACAGATAGCCTATGTGTCACTCCATGTGGACTTTGTCTTGATGGAAGCCCTTTGTCCCAAAGTAAACCTCATGCACTCCATGTTCCTTGTTTAAGCCTGTATACTTTTACCTTCAGACAAATGGTCCCCACACCTTTAGAAGTTGAGTACCAAGGAATTCACAGAGAAGAGAGAGAAAGGAGAGTATGAGGAGTCGCCGCTCCACATTTTAAGGGATAGTCGTCGCTCCACATTTCAAGGGATGGTCATTGCTCCACATTTCAAGGGATGGTCGTTGCCTCCACATTTCAAGGGATTGCTCCACAATTCAAGGGATCGCTCCACAATTCAAGGGATTGCTGTAAGGCCTATATCCTAGACCATACCATTCTGTAGGCTTTTGCAGTCCTCCCGGTCAAATTCCGATGACCCTCGACCTGTATCCGACGTTTGTGCATGACCTTAAGCCGAGTCCTGCATATCGTAGTCGACTCGACTCAAAACTTGTACCGTAGTGACCGCGTCATCGCAGCAACTCGCACATCGATCCGATACCCGGGCCAGGAGATGTGGGCTCGCGTTCATTCCGAAGAAATGCCGCGCGTTGTGAATTCCGAGAGAATCTTTACAGCCTGTCACATCAATCGATCAAGTACACATCATTTCACAAGTCAAGTACACCACCCATGCCCCATGCCACCTCACCCCTCACAAGTCAACTCTCTCTCTCCCCACCCATTCCTCTTTTATCCAAAATTCAACTAAACCCATACCCATCCCATTCATCTCTTACCACAAGTCAACAAGCACCATGCCCTCTCATCCCATCTCTCCATCTCACCACTCCTCTCTCTCTCTCATTTTCTCACTCCATTCCATGCTACCGAGGAGGAAATGTCCATGGCTTCCTAGGTGAAAAAGAAAGAGCTAGTGTGGCCCACCTTCTTACCTCCCATCTCCACCATCCAAGCTTCATCTCAACCCTTGAATCATGATCCTTGGGGGCTATAGGATGTGTTGATAAAAGAAGAAGTCCAAGAAGAAGCATAGGTGGGTGATCTACCGTCGATTTGCATTTGAGGGCCCACTTCTTGGTGGGACCCATTTTGATGTATGTGATGTAAACTCGAGGGGCGCATAGTGGCGGGGTCCCTCTATCACCGTCTCTCTCTCTCTCTCTCTCTCTCTCTCTCTCTCTCTCTCCCTTTGTATGGCGATGATGATGAAGAGGTGTGTGGCCCATCTGGTGTGTGTGTCCCACCATGAAGTATATATTATATCCAAACCATCCATATAACGGGCCCACCTTTCTGGACCGTCCAGCGGTAGGCCTGCTGGCCTACCTGTCTGGACAGTCCCAATTGAAGGGAAAATACAAATATCAGCCGGACCTAAACTTTAGGTGGACCACGTCAACAGGGGACCCACCAATGTGGGTGTTTCATCAGCCGTCCGTCCAGATGGCTGCTTAAGTGATTATATATAATATATATATATATATATATATATATATTATATATATATATATATATATATATATATATATATATATATATATTATGCATGTGGGCCCACGTGGGACCCATGCCTGAGCAGATGCAGGTATCCTGTGTCCAGCCGTCCGTTTAGGTCTGGACGTTGGATGCTGGACAGTCCCATATATATATATATATATATATATATATATATCTTTTGGTGGGCCACACTCATGGACCCCACCTTGATCTATGTGTTTCATCTGCACCGTCCATTTGGATGGTGGCATGTATGGCCTCACTTTGGTGGACGTTTTCCATACAACCGTCCATCTTCTTGGCAATAGTCTGGCCGTCCATCTACTGGACGGTCAGTGGCCTCACTATGATGGGTGTGCTGTATCCAGCCGTCCATCCTTGTGCCCCACCTTGATGTATTGTGCTACCCACGCCATCCATCCAAATTTCGTGGGACCCACCTTTATTTTTGAAATCTGCACCGTACAGATGGGTCTGGACGGTAAGTATGGGCAGTGTTGCCACCGTGCAAATATATATAATATATAATATTATATTATATTGTATAATATATTAATAATACTATATTGGTGGGCCACTACGTGGACCGCACCGTGATGTATGGTTGCATCTGCACCATCCAATTGCTGGACGGTGCAGCAGGCTTGACGTCCAGACCGTCCATCCATTGGAGCGGTCCCACCATGATGCTTGTGTTGTATTCCCACCATTCATCCATCTGATGTGCCATGCACGGTCCCGCCATGATGCGTGTGTTGTATCCCTATCGTCCATCCAATTTTGAGGGGCCACGCGTGATGTATGGGTCTTATCCGCACCGTCCATATGGTGGGACGGTGGGTCCCCCTTTTGATGTATGTATTCTATATTCAGCCATCTATCAGATTGGACGTGGCCCACCATGCCGCATGTGTTTTATCTAAACCGTCTATACATTTGGTGAGCTCGTCCTTGGGCCTGAGACTAAAAAAAAAGACAGATCTATATCAAGTGGACCACACTGCATAAAACAGTGGGACGAACGCCCACCATTAAAAACCTTTGGGATTTTTAAGGTTCTGGACCTATATGATATTTGTTTTTCCTCTATATCTAGGTCTTTGCAGTCTTATGCACAGACTGGATGGAAAATAAAAACTATGGTGGCCCATTGGAATTTAACTGTGGAAGTCATTATTACCATTGCCATTTGTGGTTTGGTCCAAATGATCCTTTGGACATGATTCATTCTTTTTTTATGCTCTACAATATCTCTAACAATGGATGTATGGTGTATTGGACTCGGCCTATTCGACTTGGCCCATTCAACTCAGCCATTTGAATCAGCCCATTAATTCGGCCCATTTGATTCAGCCCACTGATTCGGCCCATTTGAATCAGCCCATTTGATTCGGCCCATTTGATTCGGCTGATGTGATATATATATATTGGCCCATGAGTGAGGCCTAATGTGATGCTTATATGCCCCATAAGCGAGACCCACTCTGAGGATGTGCTATATTCACACTGCCCATCATGTGATTGATGTGGCCCATCATGATAAATGTATTGTATATCCGCACCATCTAGCCCGCTGGATGGTGGGACTCACCCCGATGTATGTATTTTATATCCGCACTGTCTACCCGTCTTGATGGCGCAGGGCCCACTTGCTGCATGTGCTGGGCCCGCCTGCATTGTATAGGCCCACCACGTTGTGCGTGCTTCATCCATACCGTCCACTTGTGCGGCCCACCTAGATGCATGTATTTTGTTTTCACACCGTCCATTTATGTGGCCCCACGTGATGTACGTGTTTAATCCGAGCTGTCCATTTGACGAGGCCCATTGTAATGAATTTGAGGATCGTGGATGAGGCCCATATGCGGGACCCAATGTATGTACGTGCGGCCCACCTTGATGTATTTGTGGCCCATCCATGAGGCCCACCTTGATGTATTTGTGGCCCATCCGTTGAGGCCCACCTTGATGCAATTGTGGCCCGATGTTTTGTATATTTGAGGCCCATGTGATGGGGCCCACCTATCACGTATTGAGGCCCATGGGTCATGGCCCATCATGACATACTTGAAGTCCATTTGGTATGACCCAATGTAATGTATTTATGGCCCTTGGGATGTGGCCCGTTTTATGTACATGAGGCCCAGGTATGAGGCCCACTTGATGTGTATATAGGCCATGTGATGCGGCCCATTGAGATGTGTATTAGGCCCATGAGACGTGACCCATTGTGATGTATCTTCGGCCTATACGATTAGGCCCATTGTAATTTATTCCAACCCATATGATGAGGCTCATTGCGATGTATATTAGACCTTTGAGTGAGGCCGTGGGCCCACTATACATTTGGCCCTATGTGGGCCACTCCTTGGGAGCAATGTTGGTTGAATGTCCACATTGATGGGCAGTGATGGCTAAACGTCCACATTGTGACCTTCTCTTAGTCCCGATTAGGCCCATTCTTATCATTCTCTAGTGGGTTACTCCAAACGACTGGGCCTCATTGATATTGCTTGGTCCATCATCGGCCGTCCATCTATGGATCCCACCTTGCGTCGAGGCTAATTCTGATTAAGGAGGCCCATTGTGATGTGCATTTGGCCTGTGTTTGAGGCCCAATGTGATGTATATGCAGCCCGTATTTGAGACCCATTGTGGTGTGTATTCAGCCCGTGTTTAAGACCCAATGTGATGTATATGAGACCTATGTGATGAGGTCCAATGTGGTGCATTTGAGGGCCAGGCGATGGAGCCTGTTGTGTTGTATATCAGGCCCATGTGAGAGGCCCATCGTGATGTGTATTAAACTCTTGAGTGAGGCCCATGGTGTTGTATATTAGGCCCTTGTGTGAGGCCATGGGTCCACTATATGTTAGGCTCTATGCGGTCATTCCTTAAAGGCAATGTTGGTTAAATGTCCACATTGTCGAGGCCGATTGTCGATGTCAATTATTGATATCAATTATAAGTATGTGACAGCATAGTATCGTGATACATGCCCATACGCATCATCTGCATGTTTGTTATGAGATGTGGTTGACCATTACATATGTCATTAGGGAGGTTGTTATGAGACTCCCTGATAGGCGAGATTGTCTCACATGAGCACATGGTATGCGCAGGATTGATGCATGACTGGATTGTATAACTCATGCATTTGGCATTGTGATTACTGTACGCCCTAGCGACATCAGGGCCTTAGCCTCCACAAGCATATCGTGGATGGCCAGATGGAACACTGAAAATATGTTATTAGCATCGGGCTGTCATAGATGGCCCTGGGTGAAAATCCTTAAACCCTCTAGACGCCCCAATGTTGAGACCGAGTGGATATATATGAGCACATGAGGGTCGTATACTAGTAGACCGCGTCTTCTACTATGTCGTGGTCGGTTGGGAGGGGGTGTAGCCTTACCCACCTGAGAGAGTAGGCATAGGTAGGTTGAGTTTAACCAGCTCATGAATGGGTCCACTATCGACGTGCCTGGTAGATATTGGTCAACTACTAACTAGGCAGATAGTGAGGTCTTTTTCACTTACCCAGTTGTGCGCTTGATGGGACGGCAAGTTGGTGTAGAGTGTACTCGACCCCGGTGATAATCCCAGATATGAATAATACTGATATGTGGACTTATTAGGAAGGAGTTGCATATTCATTTATTCATTCACTATCCACTCGGGCTGGTGGTTCGCAACTATTTGATACGTGTGCCTTCATAATGGCCAGAATTTCGGTTGGGACGTGTGACTAACATGAAATCAGGAGTTTACCACAATGAGTCTGACTATCCAAATTTAGGCATGGGACTGGTTTGGATAAAAGTCCCTTGTGATGGACCCCATAGCTTGCGATACTACGTACTATCATCCGGACTTCACACTCTAGCATGGTCATTCCATTCACAACGCATATTGCATTACATCTGCGACATATGACATTTTGGGTTACTGTGTTTCTGCATTTATATGGTCTAGATACGGCTGATGCTATTCGTGAACTCATCAGGAATTGTATATTGCATCGCATCCTCAACATTTGATATTTGGCTCTTTATGACTCCACATTTGCATAACTGATTTGTATTGCGTATTCTGATATTGATTGACTCATAAATTTGTCAGTATTTCTGCTTACTCTGATATCATATGATTCATGATTTTACAAGTATTTTCGATAGCATATGATTATGGCATTGTATTGAATACTTGGCACTTACCTTGTGCACACACTTACACCACCGTCTAAGCTTTCTATAAGCTTATGCACGATAGATGCGTACAAGTACTGTTAGGTTACAACAACGACATTGAGCATGGAGCGTGCAACTGTTTTTTGGAGCTTTGATTTTATTTTGACATATGTATTTCCTTTTCAGTACTATATTCAAAGTTTATATTAGTGAATATGTGATGATGATGTTGGTTTTGTGATTTGGGTAAACTTGTGGTTATGCTCCTTACGAGATAAATGTACGTTAAAAAAAAATCCTCCTTGTAGGATCCCAGGATCGGAACCTGGCATATGAGCGCTGGGAGCAGAGAATGGGGTACTATAGAGGTTGTCGGCACCAGATTCGGCAATCTAGATTCCTGTGATTCCGATTTCCGGGTTTGGGGCGTGACAATTGCTCCACAATTCAAGGGATCGCTCCACAATTCAAGGGATCACTCCACAGTTCAAGGAAAGTAAAGGAAATGTGAAGTACCAAACAAAAGGATGATCAGAACTGATCTCAACAGTCAGACCAAGGAAGAATGAACAGAAAGATGATCGGAATTGATCTCAACGGTCAGATCAAGGAAGAATGAACGGAAAGATGATCGGAATTGATCTCAACGGTCAAATCAAGGATTCAAGCCCGCACAACCCATCTCCCCTGGAGATGTGATAAAAAAGCATCGAAATGCTGCCAAAATTGCCATCAAACTGTTTTCTCTTTCATTCATTGCTTTGATTGATTGTACTCTGTTTTCAGAATCAAGGGAATCCGAGGATGTAAATGAACTCAGAATAAATGTGATCATTATTCTCTCATTCTTTCTTTGTTATCATTAAATAAATTCCCCAAATTAAACGCATTTGTTTTCTTGTCGAAACAACCACTCAGTTAGCACCATGAGCTCCTAAGGGCCCGTTTGGATGAGAGGATTGAATGGTATTGGAAGGAATCCAGGTGGATTGCACAGAGAACAATGTAATGATGACAGCGTCAGTGGATTGTCTCCAATCCCATGGTATTCATAAATCTATTGTCCAAATATGTGGCCTGTATGGGAAGGCTGGCTTATCCAGGGATGCCATTGAGTTGTCCCATTTGGCTAGGCATGGGATTGCATGCAATCCCATGTATTCCAACTGCTGGCATATTTGGGAAGCCTGGGTTTAGGTGGGGCAAGATTCATAACTAATGTATGTTATTGTATGCCCCACAACCCGTGGTATTGATGCTTAGTGGGGCCCAATGTGATGTACTTGTCTCATCTACGCCGTTCATCGCGTCATTGGAATCCAAGTAAATATATATTCCATAAGATGAAGCAGGTCCATTTGCCAGTGGAACACACCGAAGTTATGTGCGGTGATAATCAGACCACAAATTTATAACATGCCATGGGCCACTGTTATTTGGTTTGTTGCCATCCAAAAATGCAGTGAGAGAACATCGAGTAATCTGGTATCATCAATCAAAATTGATCTCACGAATGACATGTCCACGTATCCACTGGACCACACCATATGACAGTGGTGTGATCCAGAAATAGACGAGAGTAACTGAAGCAGTCGAAAATCGAAATGATCTACATGGCTCATATGGCCGATGTCATCATGTCTACACCACAAATAGACTAAAAATTGGAAGTAATAATCCCCAAGTTACAATACTGGTAATATCTAGAATTTAAAAATTACAATCAAGGTAAGAAAAATAACTAAGACAATAACTAAAATTGCACAGAATCTCTCTCTATCTGATGGGGCAAGATCATCAGTCGACGTGGCCCTGGAAACCATGTCCCGGGTCGTCTGGTTCATCTGTCGGATAGACGAAGTCGAAGAGTGGTGGATGTCCACCTCATCAGAATATGCGGCGACCTGAAGCGCTGGAGATTCTATGCGAGGTCTCGACAGTGCACTGGCCTTACTTAAATGATTGTCCCAACATACAATAGCTTCCTTCTAATTCTTGAAGGCTCGGTGTCTCCCTCCGCTAAATCCCTTCACCTCCAATCTAACATCCTCCCATGTCAAATATATATCTAGCCGACGTCCCACCAAGACAACATAGTACTTCTCATTTCCCATCTGCAATGACATGGAGGGAATAGGGACGAGATTTGAGAATCGGATTAGGATCGCGAAATAGAAAACATGCATTATTGTACTACCGAAAAGAAGAAGTACAGTACAACCTTACTAAGTTATTGTAACGCCATGAAATTCGGGGGTCGAGTATGAACTCAACTCCCGAGTTCCAACGCATCACTTATGCAACATACATAATGATGGTTAAATGTTGTCTGAGTTAGAGCAATAAACATGAATGAGATTATACCAACACAGTAATTCATACTCCAGTGCAATTGTATAAAGGCAAGCGGAAGACTGAAATTATATATATAAGGTATGTAAGGAAACAAAATCTTCATGATCACCAGAGTATGAACACTAACTGAGTATCCATATACACGTATTGTTTCTGAGTCAAAAGTCAAAATACAATCTAAAGATGAGTCCTGAAATCCCCGCGATGCAGTCGGCCTAAGCAAAGCCATCAGAGTACTGCATGAATGAGAACTCATCCTGGTCCTTGTCGAAATCGGGCTCCGCCTCCTGAACCGACGTGTCGTCTATACCTGTGACAGAGTCTAGTTGGTGTATACAACACCGTCCCGTAACGTTGGAGTGAGTAGCTAACTCAGTGGAGCAATAAAGCATAGGTTAACATGTTATCAATTCAATCAAGCAGTAATGAAAAGCAGTACAATCAAATAAGTTTAACTACTCTTATTAAATGCAAGTATGAAATGACATGATGATGTATGCCCTTGCCAAACCACCCTCATGCGACATCATCCTACGTTCGCGAATGCATACCTCCCTCAGTGCTCCACATTTACTAGGCACATGCGGTGCGATGATGAGCATGATTACCGAGTTATTATTAGTCCATTTCAAACAGCAGTATTGGAAAACTAAGGTACCTCCCTTGTATCATTCCCAAACATGATCCATTCTAGGGTCGTTAATCCTAGTTAATCTCATACGATATTATGGTTCGAGAGGCATCGCGAAGGCATCGCAAAGGGCTCGTCACCCGTCAGCACGGATACAAATCTCACCGTATGCGGCTCAATTGCTGACCGTCAGCTCGAGTACAGGTCTCACCGTACTCGGCTCAATCGCTGGCCGTCAGCTCGAATACAGGTCTCACCGTACTCGGCTCTACTCATACTCTAGTTGCTGTGAAGGGCTCGTCGCCAATCACAGACCTTAGAGTATACTCGAAGATACTACAGAGGATTCGTCGCCCGTCAGCACGAGTACAGGTCTCACTGTACTCGGCTCTCGCCGTAAGTATCGACAGCTCGAATACAGTGTCATATACCACCGTATTCGGTTCACGAGTTTGGGTTGCTTAATGGTCACTACGGGGAGGCACGTGGCCCCAGCATAGGCCGACAGCTCGGCCACGGTGTCCCATACCACCATGTCCGGTTCATGAGTCTTAGCGGATCGAGGTACCATGGTTAACGTGATTGCCACTGGTAAGTTTGGTACCCTAGGTTCAAGCAGTAATGACCAAACATGGTGAACACACATTCGACATATCGGGTTACTTGACGAGCCTGACAAACTCGAGCGCACAACAAGTTGAGCGATATGAAGCGCAAAAGCACTCCGTGTGGCCAACCACTATCGCCAACCGAAGTACGACTCGGGTTCGTCGGACACATCCCTCGCGGCGACATGAATCTCAGCCACAATCTCAAGTCTGGTACCGAATGTCTGGACTATGGACATAGTCCCAAACTCAATCAGTTCTCATTCATAGCATGTGGAGTAAGCATGATAAACAAAGTAATACAAGCATACTAGTAGGCATGATATAAAGCATGTTGTAAAGCATGTTATAGAGCACTATACAAATAGGGATACAAATACATATACACCATAAGTGAGTGGTTAGAGTAAACAACCACATGGAGGGAATCATACATGTCTCTAAGGTAGTTGAGAATTCCATCTCAGCACCTACCTACGGTACTAATATCTAAGCATTTACTCTCACAAGCATTTACACAAACACTTAGAGTACACTATTTCAACATACATGACGTATGTTAGTAAAATAGGTATTAGGGCTATCCTTTCGCCAAGCGCGTATTTTATCCGTGTATATCATAATCATATAGCAAATAATAATGACAATTGCATTTCCAAAATTTATACATATATGGTATCTTCTAGAATACACAATTTCAACATACATAGTGTTTATAAGCAAACATGTATTACGGCGATTCCTTTCGCCAAACAAGTATTTTATCCATATATCATATAACCATACAACAAATAAACATGTCAAACACATTTCCAAAAAAAATACGTATACGGTATTTCTACGTATACCTAGAGTATGTGAAATTCCATATTCTACAACTTTAATCGAAACAGAAAACGGAAAGCACTTTGTACATGTGCAATTGCATGCAGATCATGAATCTATCATTATCTGACATTGAAAGCGTTGAAAACCGTAACCTATACACCTAAAGTCCTCACCTTGCACCTTGGAATCATAAGAAATCAGCAAGGTTCGAAGGGCTTCCGTATTCGGCAATTTTATCGCCTAGAGAGTGAAACCGGTTAGCTATTTCATATCCTATAACCTCCACTCACCCAAAAAGATCTAGGGTTAGGGTTTCTCACCTTAAAACGGAGCCGGTATCGCCGGGAAAGTGTCTGGAAAGAGGCGGTGCAGCCCGTGTGATGATCGAAAGCAGTAAGAGGAAGATACTCCCACGAATCCCAAGCTTTCTCTCCTTTTTCTCTCTCTCTCCTCAGGGTTTTATCCCAAATTCGTATGGCTGTGAGAGGGGCTGTTCTAAGGCCCTTATATAGCCTAAAACCTCTCCGGAATAGACTCTTGTTCAATGGGTACTTCTATTATAAGCATTTCGGCGTTGTTCCAGCTCAAAAGAGGGTTTCTGGCGGCCCTCCTTGAGCCGAACGTCAGACTTAAGCTCACAACTTATGGATCTACGTGGGATTACGTTTTCGTCTCGGTCGGATTCCCAGATCACATGTGGCGGACCATTTTCAGTTCAACGGTCAGTGGGCCATGATCCGAAATTCCAAGTACATGTAAATGTTCCTGAAATTTTTCCTGATCCGAGGGTGTAATTTGGTCTGATTCTGACGGTCTGGTTGCTTAATACGATCCGCAAGCGAGTGGTGCCAGATCACTATTCAAGATATTTATTTTGTAAAGAAAATAGTGGTTTTCACACTCCCTCACTCCGGACTCAAGCGAATGGCCGTGGGACATCGTCTAGACCTGATTTCCGAGATGGTTGTCGAGCCCAGTGAGGCGGTCCTAGTTCCTTAACTTCGTGTTAATCGGACTTCCAATGTACGGTCTAGACCTAATACGGAGTTTCAATTCATTCCCGAGAGTAGCCAGGTAATGAGTTTGATCCTAAACTTTAGGGTAACCTAGAGTCAATGATTTTGCAAGTTTTGGGTCTTGCAGATCGTATTTAAAGCGATTCCAACGGATTTCATGGCTAATCGAGTTTAGCACTTAGTTAACCTTGTTAAATTTCTAAAGGATTTAATCCTAATTGATTTCTGGTCGAGATGGTACTCGAGCCATAGTACGAAAATTTATGGGTCGTTACAGTTATAAAAAAAGAAAATTTGTAAGTATGTACCCTTCCTCCAAATGAAGTGTTTGGTCCATTCTGTCTTAATGTGTATAATACAAGCATGTGAGTACATATACGAAAGATGGCAAATAACATATATACTCATCATCGCGGAAGTCATAATGGTATACACTACGCATATACCAGCATATATCAATCCCAAAATATGAAGAAAAAAAACAATCATCATGCCTAACATAGTTATTACATGCCTAGATAAGAAATAGAATAACAGAACCAGTGACCACACACTCTCAAACGGATCCAATACCTCCATCACCAAAGTTATCACGTAGTGTTTTCTTCAACCACTCCACTCGACGCTCAGGTCGAAGACTGACAAAGAACGATGCTAGCTTCTCATCCCTACTCAAGATCTGACCAACTTCGATAAACTCAGAGTTGGTCAAGCCTTGCACCTCTTCTATTACATCAAGTACTTTGCCAGTGTGATTCACCTCTTTGCCGAGGCCAAAATTGAGCATAGCCTCTACTACAGTCTAGAGAGAGGTCCCGAGTACATCATAGGGATGAGGAGGGCGCAATCGTTTTGTTATTGTGATCCCACCTCGGCTACCATCAGAATCAGTAGTGCGATTAGGAGTGCTACGGGAGCCATAATGTTCCATCGAAGGACTATCCGACGAAAATGGAATGGTCCCTGTGGAGTCTGTTACATGATCCTATGAGAGGTCAATCGTATCATCTATATCATCATCAAGCTCTCTCTATGCATCATTAAGATCTCGTTAAAGATGAGAAGATGATGCTGATGCGGCCATACTCCTACTACCTTGCACATAATGTCCCGTGGCCTAGTCAGATCCGACGATAACTGCAAGGTCATCCATTCTATCGATGCGTTTCCCATGGAGTCTTTCGGTACACGGGTGACACTACAACCGTAAAAGATAGTTGTGAGTCAGTAAGTATTAGATATGGTTGTAAGATAGGAATTTTAACTTTTCTAAATCTTACCTTAAGATATTCCTCCCAGACTTCATCAGGAGCCGTGACCACCATCCTTTCATTGTCCCATCCAAATCCGCTGGCCGTCAGCATGTCCTTCACTGTATTATACACTCTCTTGTAATACCTTAGTTGATTCGACACGTTCTGCCACTTGATAACTATGTTAGTATGCTTCGTAACTTCTTTGGCAGTAAGTTGGTACGCCTCTCGCTTGAAACCATTATCAGCTTTACATCCCAGTGCAACTTGTTCGAGAAATGTGTCAAAAAGAACTTGATCCATAGCAATAGTCCATTTGATTTTCAGGGCTCAGGACTGAGGCTCGGCTAGGAATTTCACCATCTTCATGCGAGGAGAACATCTAGTGCGCACCAATGGTGTTTTTACCGGTGATTGCGTTGATGTCGATGTATCATTGCACAATGAGTCTGCCATTCCACCTGAATATCAAGTATGTATGATTTTTGGCAAATGTCAACCATAATCATGAAAATGGCAATGATTACAAAAGAAGAATATTTCAGAAATTCATTGGTCATTAGTTATGATGAATTAACCCTGTCAGATTTTGGATGACTATAATGCGAGAGTTTGGTACTTAATATTTACTGAAACTAAATATCACCAACTAAGTAATGGAAATAAACATATCAAATTGACTATTTACTCCTACTATTCTGTTGTGCATCTGCCCACATTCTGGTTGCAATATCATCGCACACTAGAATCCAAACATCTTTTTCACGCCGAGTTACTCGCAGCAACCATTGTTGCTCGTCATTCGTTGATACCTCATGAGGCGTTGGGATACCCTCTCCATCGACAACAGATATACCAGCTTATTCGCGGTCTTGAGGAGACTCATTTTCGATACGTATAAAATTATGTAGGACACAACAGACTATCACAACCTTAACCTATGTGTGAAATTCATACTGCATAATGCTCTTCAAGATGGAAAATCTGCCTTTCAAAACACCGAAACAACGCTCGATTACATTACATAATTATGTATGTCGGTAATTAAACAGCTTCTTCATATTGGCAGACGCTCTCCCGGTTTGATACTCCCGTAAGTAGTATCAAACGCCACGAAAAGGAGCCATAAAACAGGGTGAATGAGCATATCCAGTGTTGACAACATAATATTTTCCTACACATTCGAATCAATGTTCTATTAAGTGAAAAACCTGAAGAATTCGTAATTATAAAATAGATTGGCAATCTTTGAACATATAACCAGTACTATGTGGGCCAAGAAAGGGAACATCTGATTGAGTCAATGCGTTGTGTAGCACCCTCGCATCCGAAGAAGAACCCTCCCAACTGGCTAATACATAGGTAAAATTCATATCAAATGAACATCCTGCCAGTAGGTTTTGGAAAAGGACCCCTTTCCGATTGTGGAAGCTCTCCTAGTCAACTTCGAGCACATGCGCTGAATGTGTGTACCATCAATTGCACCAACGCAATCCTAAATGTGAAGAATCAAATGTCGTTTAGGCGGAAGGCGTGAATGGAGGGAAGTGAAAATAACATATATAGAAAACAGACCCAATGGAAATAATACCTGAAAGAAAGCAAACCAATTTACATTTGTTTTGATCTAAGAGGGCGTCTCCGATCCGACCCGTTTAACGAAATCGGGGTACATTGATACAAGTGCATTTAGAACACGGTGAAAGTGACGACTCACGGTTTCACCCGATCGAATGAATCTATGACCTATGACTCGATTCCAAACATTGTGCCCCAACGTGTGTAGGAAAATAACAACTTGTTCTTCAAGACTAACATTACGAGTATCAAGCAGCTGTGTCTTCTCACGTATCTTCGTACATAGTTCAAAAAATGTATCTCAATTCATGTTGAGTTGATCAACACAATCTTCGTCGCTGGCCTGAGTGATAGAGTTGATGAACCTCGCTCGCTCATCATCCCCATGATGGGCCGGTTGTTTGAACATGTATGCACGACAGTATTTTCCAACAGCTGCTACGAAAGCTGCCATCACGTGAATAACAATAGACCTCTCCATCTCTTCCCATCTTCATATTTCATCGCCAACTGATAACCTACACTCTCATGTGCGAATTTCTTTTAAATATACATCGCAAATCATTGGTTTACACTACATTAGAATTCCAGAGACTTTTTTTAGGAGATTCATAACAATGTGTAAATATATATATATATATATATATATATATATCAACATTTATAACCTGAAAAGCGAATCCTAACATGTACATTCATCTAACAGTCTCTGGTCTGTTACATGAATAACATCCTTAGGGCCTAAATACAAATCATGAGAATAAACTTCAGAAAATCCCCTCTAGGCAGCGAAGCAGATGTCATATAGTTCAGGATCCAACAAGGCGTTTAATCACAGTTCACCTAACAAATCCCATTACCTGACTTATGGCTGTTGAGAGCAGGCTCAGCAATTAGAAGAGATCCACCCACACAGTTTGACTTTCAAGTACTGACGGATTTAAGTTTGAAATTAACCAACACCTCCACATGTCAAATCCAAGCAGAAGAATATTTTAATCTCAAGGAGCGCCTAGGTGTTGCGATGTATACAATCAATACACCGAACTTAAACATCATATGTGGAGAATTCAACACAAAGCTTGCATTATATTACTACCGAGGGAACATAATGTAAGAAATATAGTGACATCAGCATTTTCAAGATTGGGTGCTAACCTCTTATTGATGAGTTTCAATTAACTCCAACTCTCGCTTTAAGTTAGTCTGTGTCTCAACCACTTCAGCCACCTCACTTTGTACAGAAGTTGCCATTAAAATCATAGATCAAGACTAAATGAAAGAAATATCCCAAATAACGGGATTTGCGATTAAAATCAGAGATCGAAACTAATTCGAAGTAAATAGATTTTGGGTGCATGAGAACAGATATTATACCATGTGATGATAGGTAGGAAAACAGAAACAACAATCAGATTTTAAGTAAGCCCTTATAAGTGTTCTCCTACACCCTATTTGGTGTACATGTGATTATACAACATATGCATGAGAACAGACATAATACAATGTGATGATAGGTAGGAAAACAGAAACAATAATTAGATTTGCTGTAAGCCCTTCTAACTGTACTCCCACACCTTGTTTCCTGTAAATGTGAATATACAACATATGCATGAGGCATGAGACACGTTACCATGTGATAATAGGTAGGAAAACAGAAACAACAATCAGATTTGGGAATCCAGCGTCTGATCCCTTCAAATCCAGACATCATACCATGTGATGATGGGTAGGAAAACAGAAACAACAATCAAATTTTAAGTAAGAACTTGTAAGTGTGAAGATGGCTATAGATGTAAGTTAAAGATATATCTGTATCTTCATATGCTGCATGTCTTCATATACATTAATCTGTCATGTCTTCATGTATCTGTCAATGTCTCCATCTATCATGGATAAATGAAAATGGAACAAATGGGGATCTAGGTACTGTAAAAGATGTTTAAAAGCTGGATCGATGATTATCTATTACAATAACTTCAGACAAATCTAATGGGGCTGTTATGGTACTGTAAAAGATATTTGAAAACTGAAACAATTATCTTTGACAAATAAACCTTAATTGTCGGGTGTGGAGTTAGACGAGAAACAAACATATACGAAATGACTGAAAGAGAACTTCAACTGAATTTCTAAAAGATTCACATGTTTATTGTTTTTTTCTTTGTTACTACAAAAAAGAACATAAAACCCATTTGCAGCTTGTGAAATCAAAGGCAATTTTCTTTTACCTTTGGCTTTTATCCTAATGAATATATAAACTCACAAATCTAAAATATCATTAAGGATCTTCTCTACTATCATTCCCTGTTTTATCTGGAAATACCGCAGCTTATAGCAAACGAGAATTTCTTTTCTAAAAAAGCTATGAACACATTCCCACTTTTTCTAAACAACACGAATAAACCAAACAGCTAAAAATCTGAAATTATTCAACAGTAAAATGCTTCTAGATAGAAATGCAAGACTCTTAATGCAATGTTTTCTGTTATTTGATACAAAAAACAAAAATTTCACAGATGAATAATCCACCCGTTAGACAAGCTTTTAGATTTCCTTGGTATTGGTCATTGCCAAGCATCATTATTGGCCTCCTTTTTTCTTCTTCCAATTGATTTGAAGGCCATAGATCATACAGTTACGAGTGCTTCGTTAGTGTGGTTTCCCATCGTGGGTCATTCATGGTATGACCAACTAAAGGGCATTTGCAATACATCCATAGTGCGTCTGGCGTGCATATACAACAATCTAAACAGTTCGAATCATGAGCCCCCACCAAAGGATGAATTACAAGTCCAATGGTAGATACATTCATCGCTTAAATAACTCACCAAGCTAATAAAGAGAAATACACGAAGAACAATCATAGCAAATTCTGAGAAAATCCTAGGTTATATGACATTCTGAGAAACAATAAAGTAAGATTGATATAGTGACCATACCAGAGATCTTTCTTAAATCCAAGAGATGAGATCAATGACCTTCAAGTCAATGAAACCATGCTGCGAGTAACCAACAGATTTCCACAAAAAGCTTATAGCATTAGGTATATAAAGTCAGTATAGTTGAAGTATAAAGAAGGAATCTAACTGCACGTATGTATTTGGAATCCAAAGGATACTTCAAACAAACAAAAATAGATAAAAGTAACCATATTAGAGATCCATAGAGATTAAAAAAACCAACAATTTCATTTTGATAGCATGATTCATTAGCATTTTAACAATGGACCCTATTACAACCTAACTGGTATAGGTTGAAGTCAATTTGAACCCAGGAAGTAATTGGTGTGGGTTGAAGTCCAAGGCAGCTGCCCAACTTACTATGAGCCATCTTAAAAATGGCTCATCTTACAATGCAATCAGATCATGGTCATCCAATTAAATGGAGTCAATTTGTTGTAACCATCTATTATGCATGAAGCAATGAATTTTTTAAAATCATTGTAAACCAAGGTATTTATTTAAAATCATAAGAAATATATAAGGAATAAACATATTTCATTTCTCCTTTGATCTTGGTTGTCCATTTGTTATGGATCCAAGATCCTAAAAATCTCCTTAGTGGCATGATTTTTGCCCCATAAATTGAAATGTGAAAACTAAAACACACTCAAGTGTTAGCTCATTGGGATCAATTGAAAAAATAAATACCAGCATGATATCAAAAAATAAAAAACATAATAGAAAAAATGGAAAGAACCTCTTAGTCCAAAAACAATTTTTCTAAATGGTGGATACCTCTTGACAGGCTGCAGATAGTAACCATCATCCAGGCTACAGATGTAACGGGAAGAAAGAGCAGAATTTGCACTCCAAAGAATCGACATATGCCTTCTAGCAAATTAACTCTCGTAGAAGTAAATAGATTTCATGAACAACAATACACAAAAAACCTATTGTCTCCAATTCACAAATTTATTCAGATAACCCAAAACCCCAAGGTCATGATATTGCATAGATTAAAAAAAATAGATTCCAAAACCCCCATATATGCGAAACCCTAATACGAAATATCAGAAAACCCAAATGGCCATACTTCTACAACAAGATTAAAGCATATGGATGTTGAGGCATAAAAAGAAGAAGAAACACCAAACATTCATTATGCGCAAGCTGCTGTGTGGAAAGAGCCCTTGTGCGCAAACTGCTGTGCGACAGCTATTGCGCGCAGAAGGCCATGTGCACAACAGCACAACAGAGTCCGCGCAAGGGAAAATTGCTCAACGAAGTCCGCGTAAGGGAAGATCGCAAAACGGAGTCCGCGCACAAAGGATACTGCACAAAGCCTGCATGGCGAGTTGACACGTGTGAGAAGGCTATAAATACCCCTGACTCCTCTAAAAGGGGTCATTGGCAACCAATTGGAAAGAAGGAACAAATCTGAGAGAGAGAGAGAAAGGTAGGACCCGTTGTCCGTTGTGCGGAACAGTCGTTGCGAACGTACAATGCTCACTATGCACAACTGCTTGGAGCACACAACTACTTGGAGTGCACAACTGTCTGGAGTGTACAACCGCTTGGAGTGCACAACTGTTGTGGATTTCAACCAATTTTCCCAATCAGATTCTTGTCCTGAAGTAGGGGGTCCCTCTATTTCTTTCATCAGTACAGCCATGCGGATGTGTTCAGACAAGTGTTGGATGCGATTAGTAAAGTTGATAATAACAAGAGCCGGTTCTTTGAAAAAAGAAGAAAAGCCTTTAGTAGACCTGGGTCTTTTCTAATTACGAGTTTCAGCTGATTGTGAGTCGGAGGGCCAGACAGTACTTGGGGAGGCGTGAGGTCTTTTGGAACTGGCCATCAGAACATACACAAGGAATTAGCAAATGAATCAGAATTAAAGGGAAGAATCTGTTAAGTCTGAAAATTTGAGAAAGGGAAAATTTGTCTAAGTCCTTAGAAGCATAGAGTCTCCGTGCGCAAGCCTTTTGAACAGACTGCTGTGCGGTAGTTGTTGCGCGCAAGTGTTGTTTGGAAATGTTGTCATTGTGCACTACCTTTGATTGTGCACAAAATTCTTATTATGCGCAAGTGATTGTTGTGCACAAGATGTCTTTGTGCGTAGGTTCTTGTTATGCGTGAAGAGGTTTAATGTGCAAAGGGGCGTGGTGAGCAGAAGGAGAAGTGAAGGAAAGGAATGATGAAGTGGTATTTATAGACTAAGTTCCCCTCGTTGCGTGCAAATCATTATGCGCAGTTCATTGTGCGCTAGTGCGTTGTGCACTAGAATTAATGGGGCGCACAATGAAGAAAGGAAAGTGAAAAATAGTTAAGATTATTAGAATATTGATCCCACATTTTTTATTTTATAGTTTAAAGATAAAAAAAATGCAGGATCAAGGGGGCATCTGTTGAGGCATAAAAAGAAGAAGAAACACCAAACATTCATTGTGCGCAAGCTGTTGTGCAGAAAGAACCTTTGTGCGCAGACTGATGTGCGGCAGCTGTTGCGCATAAAAGACCATGTGCATAGTAGCACAATGGAGTTCGCACTACAGAGTTTGCACAAGGGAAAATTGCACAACGAAGTCCGCGCAAGGGAATATCGCACAATGGAGTCCGCGCACAAAGGATACCGTACAAAACCTGCACGGCGAGTTCACACGTGTGAGAAGGCTATAAATATCCCCGACTCCTCTAAAAGGGGTCATTGGCAACCAATTGGAAAGAAGGAGTAGTTCTGAGAGAGAGAAAGGTAGGACTCGTTGTCCGTTGTGCAGAACAGCCGTTGCGCGGCGTACAATGCTCACTGTACACAATGGCTTGGAGCGCACAACTGCCTGGAGCACACAACTGCTCGGAGCGCACAACACCTCCAGCATACAATGCCTCCAGCACACAATAACCTCCAGCGCACAACGTCTCTAGCGCACAATGGCCTTACCTTCAGTGCACAATGTTCCTTATCAGTACATGATGTTTCAACACATCATGTTACAAAGATACCATGCGTTGCATTTCTTTAAATATAATATTGTGATTTCATGAGTACTCTATTTTGGAATCAAAGGAGAGAAAGGATGTAAAAGAACTTAGAATGAAGAATAAATGATGTGATTATCTTCTTTATTAAAAAAAAACTAATTTATGTTATTTTACAATAGGAAGGATCCAGCAAGAAGAGATAACACAATCAACCAATCAATGGCAACTGTTCAAAGGAATACTATTTTCTATTTCACTATGACAGGGTTCATAGTTGAATATGCTGATAAGAAAACTGGATGTAGCAGAGGGAAAGCGACGACAGTCAAGCATACGGAGTCACGGGTGGCTGCCATGGTCATAACTCCTTCGCCGGTAGCACAGGAAGAGAGAGATGACTGGATCGTTGTCACTCGTAGAAGGATAAGGATCCGAAATACAGTGGTAATGGGTTGGCTGCAAAGAAGATCCCGGGGGGCCAGTAACATAGAATATATCCAAGAAGCATCTCGAGCTTGCTTCGCCTGCGATATGCCCCAGACGGATAGCAGCCCCTCTAATGATACAAGATTTCCCGGCTTTGCCTACTAAGAACTCCCGGTGGACGAGAGAACAGAAGGGGAAGACTATACAGACAGATTCGCCAGAACTTACATCACCACTCTCCATGTCCCACCAGTCAGTCAATAGTTTCGTGAGTAGACAAAAGTCGTACGAATCACCTCTGTCGGCTAGTCCCATAACATCAATGCACTCTCAGTCGTCTTCAACTACCTCCTCGTCTGGAAATGGAGAGGCTGCCATTTAAGTAGCCGGAACAAATCAAAGGTGTCATGCCCCAAACCTAGAAATCAGACTTATAAAATTCCCGATCGCCGAATCCGGTGCTGACAGCCTCTGTAGTACCCCATTCTCGGCTCCCAGTGCCTATACGCCATATTCCGATCCTAGGATCCTATAAGGAGGATTTTCCAATGTACATTTGTCTCATTAGAATCATAACCACAAGTATACCCAAATCACAAGAATAACATCATCACCACATATCCACTAATATAAACATTTGAATACAATGCTGAAAGGGAAATACATATATCAAAATTAAAGCTCCAGAAGACAGCTGCACGCTCTAAGCTCAATGCTGTTGTAACCTAACGCCACCTACACGCATCTATCGTGCATAAGCTTATAGAAAGCTTAGTGGGTGGTGAAAGTGTGTGCACAAGGTAAGTGTCAAGGAAGCAATATCAGAGTAATCAGAGTAAGCAAAAATACTGACAAGTTTATAAATCATACAATATCAGAAATACTGGCAAGTTCATAAATCATACGATACTAGAGTAATGCGAAAACATGCTGATAGGCCCATAAATACCATCAGCCTTATCCAGGCTATGCGATGCAAAAATATAATAAACCAATATCATATACTGATGAAGCAATGTAGATAAGCTATGCAATGCAAAGAGAGTAAGCCAAATATTATGTGTTGAGGATGCAATGTAATATGCGATACGAATGAAACGATCAAGCTGGAGTGTGAAATCGTGATAGTAATACGTAATATCGTAGTGTATGGGGTCCATCATAAGGGACTTCTATCCAAACTAGTCTCATACCTAAATTTGGATAGCCAGACTCAATGTGATAAACTCCTAATCTCAGGTTAGTCGCGCGCCCCAACCAAAATCTTGCCCATTGCAAAAGTACACATAACAAATAGTTACGCATAGTGAATGGATGAATGAATGAGTATGCAACTCCTGCTCAATAAGTCCACATATCAGTACTGTTTATCTCTGGGATCATCACTGAAGTCTATTACACTCTACGTCAGCTTACCACCCTTATCCGAGCGCACAATTGGGCAAGTGAAAGAGACCTCATTATCCGCCTGCCAATATCGGGCTCGGCTCATCGATAGCGGACCCATTCCTCAAGCCAGTCAAACTCAACCTAGATATTGCCCCCTCACTCAGAAGGTAAGGTCACACCCCCTCCTAACCGACCACGACGCAGTGGGGACGCGGCCTACTAGTATACGACCCTCATGCGCTCATATATATCCACTCGGTCTCGACGTTGGGGCGTCTTCTGGTACCAAGAGGGTTTAAGGATTTTCACTCAGGGCCATCCATGGCAGCCCGATGCTAGTAACAAATTTTTGTTGTCCCATCTGGCCATTCACGATATGCCTATGGAGGCTACGGCCCTTATGTTGCTAGGGCATATAGTAATCACAACACACAATGCAAGATGCATGAGTCATACAATCCAGTCATGCATCAATCCCGTGCATACCGTGTGCACATGTGAGATAATCTCCGCATATCAGGGAGTCTCATAACAACATGCCCAATGACATATGCAATGGTCAACCACATCTTATAACAAACATGTAAATGATGCGTATGGGCATGTATCATGATGCTATGTTGTCACATACTCATAATCAACATCGATAATCTACCTCGACAATCGGTCTCGATAATCGGAATCGGCATCGACAATCGGAATTAGCCTCGACAATTGGAATCGGCCTCAATAATCAGTTAAGGGAAGGTCACAATGTGGACATTCAACCATCATTGTCCATCAATGTGGACATTTAACTAACATTTCTCCCAAGGAATGGCCTATATATATATATATATATATATATATATATATATCATGGTGGGCCGCACGTCTAGTGGACTCGACGGGTTGGCTAAAACACATACAACATGGTGGGCCAACATTCGAGAAATAAACGGACAGTGAGGCTATATAATACATACAATCTAGGTGGACCACACATAGATGGATGACATAGATAAAGCGCATACCTCATGGTGGGCTCCGCACTGATGGAAGGTGTGGAATATAATACATACATCAGTGGGTCCCACGTGGGGCCCACCATAACGTTTATTTCCATCCAATGGTTTATAAGGCCACACAGACCCGGATAAAGAGGAAAAATAAATTTCATAATGATCGAAAACTTCTATGACCCAAACAGGGTTTCAATGGTAGCCGTTAAATCCCACTGTTCCTTGTAGTGTGGTCCGCCTGAGTTCCTTGCATGGCTGATTTTTGGGGTGGCCCATCGCTAAAAGGGGCCCCACCAAATGCATGGTGTTGACGTTCTACACACATTCGGTGGGGCATACGGTTGGGACCCACGTCCCTACCCATTAGAGCAGCGCAGCAGCAGGACGCTGCTCCAGCGTCCTTTGAACGATTAGTAGCAGTACCTGTTGCACCTTTTTAATTTTTTTTTATTTTTTATTGTTTTTCCTAGGTGGGGCCTGCATCTAGTGGATCCGCTCTGTCCATTGGATTCTATGGCTCAAGACGGTCCAAACGAGCCTAATATTCAGCATGTTTTGGCGTGTAGAAACATCAAGGTGGGTCCTACTCAATTTCAACGGTAAAAATCACTATTTTCAATGCTATGGCCCGCCAGATAATCGGATTGGCTTCATTTTTTGGCTCAACACCTAAAATGGGTTGAGAAATAGGATGGACGGCGTGGATTAGATTGATACATCAAGGTGGGTCCTGCATGAGCGGCCACCCAAAAGCCATTAAATTAAGTTATATTTTTTGTTAGTTGGTCAGTACACCACACTATCAGTTCACACTTCACTGTGTGGCCATGTCCAACATCCCTAGACGCTGGACGGTTTGGATACAACACATATTTAGGGTGGGCCCCACTTATAGACGTGCTACTAGGGGGTGGGCCCTGCCCAGGTAGGCCACCAAATGACTGGATGGTGTAGATAAGACATACATCAAGGTGGGGTCCATTCGGGTGGGCCACATGGCCGCATCATCACAAAAAAGATGAAAGAGAGGGAGAGAGAGAAAGAAAGAGACACGTGGGCCCACCAAATCAAAAATCAACGATGGAGATTCCTTCTCCACCAAAATGGAACGTCTAGATGACCTCTTTCAAACTTAGAAAAGTAAACATCATGATGGGGTCCATGGAGAATGGCCCCATCATGGAATGATCATGTTAATCCTGGTGGGCCATCGGTTATATCTAGGGTCCAAAGTGAGATCCATACCATCAATCGGTAGGCCCCACTTGGCCCATCATTAAAACATGAAATCTAGACCTATAAAACACCCACCGTTCTATCTTCTTGGTCCGATGGAACGCCGGACTCCTTGTGTCTCACTTTGATGGAAGATGATGAGAATTGAAGGGCTAGGTTGATGGATCTTAGAATAGGAAGTGGGCCATACAAATCTCTCTCAAGGAGTTCTCATGGACGTTGGGTTGTTTGCTTGAAAATGGAGAAAATTGAGAGAGAGAGAGAGAGGATGGGATGTAAAGAGAGAGAGAGGGATGGGTGATGGAGTGAGTGATGTGTACTTGACATGTAAGGGTGTGTAAGAGAGAGGAAGACTTTGGGGATGGTGTTGTACTTGACATGATGTGGTGATTGATGGGATTGATTTGATTAGAGATTCTCTTAGGATTTTCAACGCGCGACATTTTCCTCGAATTGAACATGGGCCCACATCTCCTAGCTTGGGTATCGCCTCAGCGCGTAATATGCTGCGTTGGAACCACGACGACGGCGCGGTCGCAAGGGTACAAGTCTCGGGTCGAGCCGACTCTGATATATGGGACACGACTCAGGATCGTGCGTAAACACCAATAACAGATTGCGGGTCGTCAAAATTCGATTGGGAGGACTGTGAAAACTTTTGGAACAGTACGGGCTAGGATACATGCCTCACAAAAGGTCTCCTTTAACTACAGAAGATCGCATTGCTGAGATGGCAGAAGCACAGAAAGTGCTAATGGAAGAATGCAGGAACCTTCGGAAGGCCTTGGGGACCTTGATGCACAATGTGGCACGTATGACAGCGCCCCCGATGATCGAGAATGCAAATGAATGGGAACAGCACCATGAAGGGTCACAGCCATTAAAAGCCCGGTCTCATGGATCTGACCCTGCGATGAGAGAGATGACACAAGAAGAAGTACAACAAGTTGTTGAAGAAGCAGTCATAACAGAAAAGGAACGTAAAAGTATGGGGAGATTCAGATATTGGACGCCATACCTAAAAGAAGTTGAGGATATTCCATTCCCGAATAACTTCAAACATCCAAATTTTCAGAAGTTCAACGGAGATGGTTCACCAGAAGAACATCTGATGCATTTTATTACCAGTATGGGAAATTTTGCCACAGTACTGCAATATTGGCTCCACTTGTTTGGATCGTCTCTGACAAATAAGGCATTCAAATGGTACTACGGTTTAACTCTTGGGTCAATAAGGACATGGGAACAAATGCAAGATGTGTTCATGTCAAATTTCTTCTCATCAGAACGAGATGTCAGTATTACAAAGTTAGCGTTAATACGACAGAGAGAGGAAGAGATCGTAAAAAAATTAATAAATAGATGGAAGACTTTGGGGGCTTCTTACAGGCAATTGCTAGAGGAAAGAGAGCAGGTGAAAATGTGTTAAAATTCTATGGAAATAGGGGTAGCTTTCGGTCTCACTAGTGCTAACATCAGAACTTTCCGTGATTTGGCTACGAAAGCGCATGCATTAGAACTGATGATGCGGAAAATACAGGCATTCAGTAGTGAATTGGTCAGGAGAGGATCGCAATAAATGATCACAAATATGGTAGAGTATGAAAGGGGAAGCCACAATGCAAGAGAATACAGAAATCAAGATACGAGAGAAGCAAGAAATAAAAGAACAGAAGGAAGAGAGGAGTCGAATCGCCCCAGAAGAAGGTTTCATGACAAAAAGCTTCTATCGTTAAATTCTCACGAGGGTTTCACGTTAAAAAAAAGAGACGTACTCCCTATGATGAATCAATTGTTGAAAGCAGGGACGATTGAGTTACCCATATCAAAACAGCCTGAAGAAGCTTCTAATACGAAAGAAAAGGACTTCTGTCATTACCACTACATAATAGGACATCCGACGGAAAATTGTTATACGCTGAAGTGTATCATACAGAGGATGATAAACAGGGGCGAGATAATAATTGAAAAAGAGAAGGAAAGAGATAGAAGAGCTACAACAAATGTGCTCACCATTCGAAAAGACTATCAAGTAAGCGATCAGAAAATAGGGAAAAATGTTACAATGACCACCCTGCGGTCGGGGAAAAAGATGGTCAGTCCGTCAAATTCAAGAAATGAAAAGCTAAAAGAAGGAACTATTGGGAATCAGGCTAACAGCAGTAACAACAACAACAACAGTGACAAGGGAAAGGAAACAGGGGTAAAGAAAGTTAATTATGATGTTATAAGTCATCTAAAAGGTATTCCGGCCTGATTGAGTGTCACGACGCTCTGAAGTTGTCAAGAGACTCTCGACAAAGCCTGATCAAGGCGTTATCCGATGAAGATATAAGAGGAGTGTTGTTGACTGAGATGGAGAATGAAAGGCAAGAAGATTGTATGTCGGTTATTTCCTTCTCTGACGATGATCTAGTCTGCGATAGGGAACATAATCGGTCGTTAATGATAAAAGGTCACATTCGTGGGAAACAGGTAAAACGAATAATGCACGATAATTGATCTACTGTAAATTTGTTGTCGTTAACAATGTTGAATGAATTAGTCTATCGACACTCAAACCTACGCCCTAGTGGAATGATGATACAGAGCTTTAATCAAGACGGCCAGAGGGCGCTTGGTAAAATTACCATAGTACTGGAAGTAGGAGATTTAACCACAAATGTCGTCTGCCATGCTATAAATGCGGTAACAACATATAACCTACTCTTGTGGAAGCCATGGATGCATTAATATGGTATCATACTGAAAAGGCCAAGCTATATGTCCTAGAGGGGGGTGAATAGGACTATGCCAAATTTAAAATAAAATCAGCAGAAATAAAGCAAACCAATAGCCTTACAATTATGAATCAATTCACAATGCTAAATTTAAATCACCTTGATAAATAAGTATTGAGAGATTGATACAAATTCAGTTCTAAGGACAACCTTACACCATAATAAACAAGGGCTTATGGTAGGACAACCTTATTTCTAGAACATCTTTTGGATCAAGGACTCAATTTTAATAGAAGTAAATGAAATAGCAAGGAATTGAAATTAAATGCAGAAGTATAGATCCAAATTATTACAACAATCCCCACACTTGCTTGAAATGTAAATAGTTACAACATTCACATCCACTTGTACATTCTACACAATTGAATGATAAAAGATATGAAAATTAAGCAAGCATTCAATCCACAAGACAAAGAGTTATAGTGGTTCGCCTGTGTGTACACCAATTGTTTTTCAACAGCCACACAGAAAGCTACTCCACTCCTAATATCCTCACACAGGGGATATTAGCGTTCACTATCAAATAGGTTTTCACAGGTTCACCAAAAACCTTTACAATTGTGTCTTTTTCACTTGGGCTTACACAATTCAAAAACCCCTCTTTTCTGAGTTTTCTGGCTCTCCTCAGATAACCAATACAATGAGATTTTTTTTCTGGTTCAACCTCAAACAAAACCAATACAATGAGATTTTTCTGGCTTAACCTCAAACAAAAACCAAAAGTAAATAAATTGTACAGAATTGTAAAATACCTGGATTTCTCCTTTTCGTAGCAGCCCGGTAGAACCAATCGGAGTAGATGATTGAATGTCAAAGTTCAATTTCTAATACTCACATTCATATGGTTCTAAATTCTAATTGATTTTAGATTTTAACTAGTTGGGCGTAGCTATATTTGATTTTGATTCAAAGAAGAAGGAATAAGATAATTCCTCTTTTCAAAAAAAAAGATTGGAATATAGAAACAAAATCAAATTAAATAAGCTAGCAAATAGGAATATTAAATAAGCACAATGTAGCTTAAAATAAACACAGACTTATCTCAGAGTGATCACTTGAAATTTCTTGAATTGAATCGAGTTGAAGTGTGAAAACTCTGAATTTCATTTTCAATTTATAGAAGCAAAAATCGCTCCTACGACTGGTCTTAGAAACCTTCGACTGGTCGTAGCTCTAACAAATATTTGAAATATTGAGCGCGATCTTTGAAAGTCGTTCCACGACTAGTCGTGAGAAGCCTACGACTGGTCGTGAGTCACCTACGACTGGTCGTAGATTTCTACGACTGGTCGTAGGACCATAGATTACATTGCTGGACTTTGAGTCGTAACTCTACGACTGGTCGTGGACGAGTCGAAGCCACACCTACGACCGGTCGAAGGACCTCCAGGACTGGTCGTGGGTGTACCAAAAAATTTCGAAAAATCTTCAACAACTTAGGACTGGTCATGGAATTTCTTGGACTAGTCGAACCAATGCTAGGACTGGTCGAACAAGAGCTAGGACTGGTCGTAGAATAGACCAAACTTATGTAAAATAAACATTTGATTTATGTATCCAAAGTGACCTACTTAAAGGGTCAACCTAAGGTCATTCAAACCTGAACCATGTCGTATGGACATTGAACTTCAACCATTCAATGAATGTAGATATTTTGAACCATATCAGGCTTGAGATCTTGAACTTGTTGTAGCTTTAAACTTGAGATCTTCATCAGCATAAAACTACTTCATGCGTTGCTTATTAGTCTTGAAGTCATTTCTTGAGTTGTTTCTTAAGACTTGAACTTCAACATTGTAGCTTCTTGAACTTCAATAATGTAGCTTCTTGAGACTTCAACATTGTAGCTTCTTGAACTTCAAATGTCATGAAGTGTTTATGCAGTGTCTTGAATTCATATAAATCACCATACAAGCACAAGACACAGATAGATGTTTTGACACATCAAAATTTGACAACCAAAGGAGCATGAGACCATAGCACTTACACATACCCTCTATGTTGCATCAGTGCTTCAAATATTGTAAAGATAAGGTACAATATAAAGTATTAGCAGACGCGAGACCGTACACGAAAGCCGAAGCCTTTTTCGCAGATGCGAACTATTATGATGCGTATGCTAACAAAGAAGAAAAGAAGGATGATGAAAATAAAGCCCTACAAAGCATAGAAAATGTTTGTATGGAAATAGTAAAGGAAAAAGAAATAGAGCCGCTTATGGTAGAAAAGGTGAAGAAGAAGTTTTATTTTGTGCCAAAACACTTACGACAGCCGAGGCAACCACCGTTGACATAGAACAATTGGAAATCTTGCAATCAAATTACACGGTACCACTCCCATATGCTGAAAGGAGTAAACTGTTTCCTCTAATCCTGAAAATATTTCTTGTAAGACCCAACACGAAATGTCTGGAACCGATTGAATTCTATTCTCCTTCAGAGGTTAAGACAGAAGAGACAACTGATTGTGGTATGGGAAATGGAAAATTAACAGCTAAGGAACTTGAAAGGTATAACCTGACAAGTCGAAAAATCATGAAGAAAATGGGCTTTGACTACGAAAAACTGATTGGTTTAAATTATAGGAAAGGAATGCAGATCCCGATTACGGTAAATCAGAAGAAGCGCGAAAAATTTTGAGGACTGGGGACAGAAGCTTTGGTAAATATGATAACAGTTAATCAGATGAAAGAAACAAACCTTGAAATGGTAAAAAAGCCTGGAATAGCTCCGAAGCAGATGGAAGATGGAGGGAAACCGACGATTGATAGTTTGAGAGAAATAAATCTGGGAACAGAAGAAGAACCGAGAAATACACTTACAAGTGCCAGTCTGTCAGAAGAAGAAGTTGATCAATACGTCAGCCTTTTGAAAGAAAACAAAGACATCTTTGCTTGGACGTATGCAGAAATGTCAGGTTTAGAACTGACAGTTACAATGCACCGGCTAAATATCTCAAAAGATAAAAAACCTGTTAAGCAGACACAAAGGCGATTTCACCCAGACCTGGTTCCCAAGATAGAAGAAGAAATAAGCAAGTTAATAAAGGTCGGGTTCATCAGAGAAGTTAAATACCCCAGATGGATACCGAATATTGTCCCAGTGAAAAAGAAGAATGGGCAGATCAGGGTTTGTGTCGACTTCAGAGATTTAAATGAGGCATGTCCAAAAGATGATTTCCTATTACCAATCACTTAATTGTTAGTCGATAGTACTACACAATATGCTGTCATGTCTTTTATGGATGGTTATGTTGGTTGTAACCAGATAAGAATGGCACCGGAAGATGAAGAAGCAATGACTTTCAGAACTCCATTGAGAATGTATTGTTATAAAGTTATGCCTTTCGGTCTAGAAAATGCGAGGGCAACGTATCAAAGGGCAATGCAAAATATATTCCAGGATATGATGCATAAGCATGTTGAATGCTATGTAGATGATTTGGTGGTAAGGTCAAACTATCATGAAGAACATTGTGAGCATTTGACATCAGTCTTTTGCCGAGTCAGAAAAAGGAATTGAAGATGAACCCGACCAAGTGTGCATTCGGAGTATCGTCAGGGAAGTTCCTCGGTTTCGTAGTAAGGCATAGAGGCATTGAGATTGATCTGGAAAAGGTCAGAGCTATCCGAGATATGTCACCACCAAAAACACTGAAAGAATTGAAAAGCTTGCAAGGCAAGTTAGCATATATCCGCCATTTTATCTCAAACCTAGCAGGAAGGTGTCAGCCGTTCTCTCATTTGATGAAGAAAGGGACAGAGTTTATATGGGACAAATCCTGTCAGAATGCCTTCGACTCAATAAAGGAATTGTTGAAACAACCTCCAGTATTAACAGCCTCGGTGAAAGGAAAACCACTCATCCTATATATATCAGCGGTCGAAAACTCGTTAGGAGCCTTGTTGGCACAGGTGAATGAAAATGGGAAGGAAGCAGTGCTTTATTATTTAAGTCAGACTTTAATAGGTGCAAAATGCAATTATACGCCGATTGAGAAAGTATGCCTGGCATTGATATTTGCAGTCCATAAATTAAGGCATTATTGTCTGTCCCATGACATAACTTTGATATCTCGAGCGGACCCCATCAAGTTTTTAATGACAAGACCAATGTTGTTAGGAAGGCTAACAAAGTGGATGTTGCTGTTATTAGAATATGCGATTACATATGAGCTGGCAAAAGCAGTAAAAGGGCAGGTGGTGACAGATTTTCTAGCGGCCCATCCTGTGACAGACTACGAAGCCGTCTCCGATGAATTCCCCAACGAACAAGTCATGATGATAGAATCGCCAAGTGTATGGCAAATGTTCTTTGATGGAGTAGCCTGAGCGACTGGAGCAGGTGCTGGGGTGATATTCATCACTCCTCAAGGCGATTTGTTACCTTACTCTTTCACGTTGGGCACCGCATGTACGAATAACAAAGCTGAATATAATGCCCCTATTATTGGGATGGAAATAGCCAGCGAACTGAAGATAAAAGCGTTACAAATTTATGGGGATTCTAAGTTGGTCATAAATTAGTTGACAACTGAGTTTGAATAAGGAAACAATTCCTAAACGTTGAAGTCTAGCATATACCATGGTATGAGAATGCGAAGGTCAACGTTTTGGCCAGTTTGGCAGCATCGCTATCTTGCCCAGATCGAAGCCCCCTACAAGTGACAATCGAAGAAAGGAGATTTTTGTCTTCAACAGAAATGATCAGTGAAACAATAGAAGCACTCCCTATATCATGCTTAGAAGTGACAATAGATGATTGGCGACAGCCTTTCATTGATTATCTCAAGTACGATATCCTACCAGAAGATCCAGAGGCAAAATTACAGATCAAGCAGAAAGTAAAAAGATTCATTATGTGTAATGAGGAATTATACAAAAAGTCCTATAATGAAATGCTGTTGTGATGTCTAAGTGAAGAAGAGGCAGATCAAGTGCTGCAAGAGGCGCATCAAGCTGGGAGGAATTTGTTCCACCGAGTGCGCTGGATGGGATATTACTGGCCGACAATGTTCAAAGATGCAATAGATTATGCAAAGCGATGCCATGAGTGTTAAATCCACGGGGACGTCATACATGTACCCCCTGAGGACCTTCATCAGTCAGCTACTTCCTGGCCTTTTGCTAAATGGGGACTCGACATTATTGGACCTATAAATCCACCATCGTCCAGAGGAAAATAGTATATACTAGTAGCAATGGACTATTTCTCCAAATGGACAGAAGTGATTGCGGTGCGAAATGTTAAAGAGAAAGATGTTGTTAATTTCATTCAACACGTAATAACATATCGCCATGTCATCCCAAAGAAAATCATCACAGATAACGACACTCCTTTCAAGAATAGGCGCATGGAGAAGTTATGTCTTAAGTTCAAAATCATCAGTCCTTCTCAAGACCCTATTATCCACCAACTAATGAGCTACCAGAGGCGATCAATAAAATGATTGTAAAAATACTGAAGAAAACGGTGAATGGGAATAGGCATGATTGGGATGAAAAATTGCAGGAAGCTCTATGGGCCTACAGGACCACTCATCGTACAACGACACAAGCTACCCCTTATTCGTTAGTTTATGGTGTAGAAGCAGTGGTGCCAATCGAAATACAAGTCGCTTCACTAAGGGTAGCAGCGCATCAATCAATTATAGACGACGAGAATGCAAGAATACGACTGACAGAGTTGGACCTGCTCAATGAAAAGAGATTGGCAGCTCAGCAGTGCTTGCAGTTATATCAAGCCAGAATTTCTGTTGCCTTCGATAAAAAGGTTAAACACAGATCTTTCAAGAAAGGGGACCTGGTTTTGATGTTGAAAAAGCCAATAGTAGTCACTCGGAGAATAGCGGGCAAGTTTGACCCTAAGTGGGACGGACCATATATCATAACTAAAGTCTAATCCAATGGAGCATACAGAGTAACAGATCAAGACAGATGAGGCATTAGTATAACGGTCAATGCTCGCTTCATCAAGAAATATGACCCCTAACAGTGAGAGAGATTTTGATCTAAAAGATTATCAAGAAAATTCTTCTACATCAAAAGGGGGCAATCACAGATGAATTGGTGAAATAACATTTAAAGGTGGAGCCTTGTATACTTTCTTCACGAATGATGAATAAAAGGTAAATTTTCAAACTTATTACTGTCATCGAAGTCTCAGCCACTGCTGTCATTATTGGTCATCCACCATCGATAAAATCCCCGCCGTCGCCGTCACTACTGGTTACTTATCAAAATTGATTATTATCACCACGCTGGCTGGATATAAAGAATAAATATCATTAGATTAAGCTGACTGGATACAAAGAATAAATATCATCAGATTATCATGTAGGCAACAGCAAGTAGCGGCGATATGTCAATTATTGATTCACCATCTAAGGCAGCTTAGCCAAGCCACATACGACTAATTGCACGTAAGACTTATATATTGTCCGGGATAGCAGTGTGGAGCCAGTGGCCCTAAAAAGCCCATACAGGCCACATCACGTGCATACCCATGCAGGCAGCGGACGGAGCCAGTGACATAAAGTCTTAAAGGCTAGATGTCCTCAACGGCCAGTCACGCATGAGACCAATGCCATTTGTAAGCTCTCCGACAGCTTTATAGATGAGGATGAAAATACACTCCTATGAATGGGTCCAAACTTACAGATGAAGGAAAATGGGGAATAAAATAAGATCCCCCAGGTCCTTGGCTTGATTTCAGTATTAACTCATGAGGACAGGGTCTCAATAAAAATACCCCCTCATTGATGGACTGACAGCCCTAGACTTGGTACCGAAGGTAGCCTTGCGCTCCTCGTGAACTCTAGAGAGTTATTGTGGCCAACCATGCATGTAAATCCTATTGAGTTCATGGCTCTGGTAGCTTCACTGGGCCCCTCTGATAGACCGTGGTTTGTGAACTCCTCAGCTGCGATAAGTCCAGAGAACTCAGGAGAGTTAGAGAGACCATTCGCATAAGACCCGACTCCAACTACTTATGAGTCTAAAAAACTATGATTGCTCCACTACTCAAGAGCTTAAACTGTATGCAAAGCTAACTGAGCTAACTTTAAAATGAAATAATTCTGCCCATTAAAATAAAACATCACATAAGATCACAGTACAATGCATAAATATAAATATTAGAGATAATGAAGTATGAGTATGAAAGTATCACATCAACATGTATTTAAAAACAAATAAATGAAATGATCATGTTATCAAGAAAATGCATCTGTTCTGAATAAAACACCATAATCTGTTTGTATATTATAATGCAAAAGGAACTTATATGGAAATACAATCCTTATAGAACTTTAGCTATGTTTAATACTTCTACGTAACGCTGTAATTCTTCTTTTAATTGAGATTGTGTCGCAGCAGTCATGCGTTCAGCCTCAAGAATGAGCCTGGCTTGATCAGGAACATCAACCAGTTCAGATTCCAAGAAGGAAACAGCTTCCCTATTCTTCGTTTGTTCAGCTTGCTCGATATCAATAACTTGAGAATTTGTTTCAAGCTCTTCTTTGAATTGACGAATAGTCAAATCTTCCGCTTCTTTTTTACCCTTGAGAAGTAGAATCTCTCTCTCTCTCTCTCTCTCTCTCTCTCTCAAGAATAACAATTTGATCATCAATGATCGCCTTATTCCTATCAGAAACTTTCAACTTCTCGTGAAGAGATTGGTGAACAGTATTGCAATTAGCAAGAATGTTGTCTGAACGAGAGAGTTTCTCCTTAAGAAATGTCAATTCTTTCTGACAATTCAGAATTTCTGGAGCAATGACTATATTTCGCGCTACTTCTAAGTTTTTGATAGAGTCATAAAACTGTGACAGAGAGTTGTGAAGAGACTGAACATCAACATGCGCTAGACGAGCTGAATGAGTGAGGACTGGTAGGGCACTATCCAAAAAAGGCCACTGGGCTGGATCTTTAAAAGCACTGATGATAACAGAAATTATGTTCTTAAAGAGTCTTAGCATAAGAGGAGACACCTTTTCCAATAAGAGTTTATCAAAAACCACGGCTACCGAGTTAGACCCTTCAGATCCACTTGGAGTTGGCACAACTGAAGCTAAAAGAAAAAGAAGAAGAGATTATAAGTTCAAAAGAAGATACATATGTGTATAAGGATATAAAATGAGAAAAGAAAATATGTACCCGGTCTAGGGGCAACAGTAGAAATAGCTTGAACAAAATGGGTTGTGGGTGCTGCAGAGCTAGGGGCTTCCGTAGTCATAGTAGCATTGAAAGAAAGCTCTTGAGCTCCTACAGTACACGAGTTAAGAGTAGTCGGAGTTGGGATGTCAATCGGATCAGAAAAAAATTCTAAACTTCGAGCTACTAGTTGGATAGGAGAAGGACGCACAGTAGGGGACTTATCAGTCTGAATGGGGGAATCAGATTTTGTGGGGACTATTGGCAAGATTTCTTCTGTGCTGTGAAGAAGAAGTACATTTCCCGTTGTTGCTTGAATTTCTGATGATGGAGCCTCTGTATCCCTTAATGTTGATGTTTCGCGAGCAACCGCATCAGCGGTTTCTACAATACAAGGAGAATATGAGGCATCAAAAGAAAGAAAGATATTTGCACCGGGAGAATAGCCAGATTCTCCATAATCAATTTGCTCCTCATCTAGGGAGGTCACCGAAATCGGATAAGAGGCATTTGGATGAGTAATTGGAGCATCGGGAAGTGGAAACTCGACTCTAACATCACCTTCTTCTCCAATATCCACCTTAACATCATTATCTTCATTTAATAAAGCATCTCCCTCATCGGTTAAGCTTATGGGAGAAGATGTATCATCACTTGCAGTATTCGCTGAATATTCTGATGAGCTGTCTTCCTCCGATATAGTTTATTTTCCCTTATAAGTAGTCTTCATAGGGCGAAGATGGCATTTTGAGTAGGAGAAGGGACCTGTTGTGCCAAAACTTCAGGAGACAATGACATAGCATGCGAGCGAGTTATAAGAGATGTAGTAGTAACAATCCGACGCGCGGCGGGAGAAGTTATGGTTGTAACATGACTTGTTGTAGTTGCTGCAAGGTCCACGATAGGGATAACTGTGGTGGTTGTATGTTTAATAGTAGGAGAAATTGTAGAAGTGATGGGCTCTGTAGTAGGAGGAATGACGGGAGCAGGGTGTGTAGGCTGATCTCCTCCTTCAGGAGTCGGGGAAGGCAGAATACCACCTGCAATTTCAAATTCATTACGAGGAGTGGCCAATCTCTCTCCTCGTTTTATCAAATACAAAGGAGAACCAAAAGCAATCCATCCTTCCAAAGTATTTGGAGGTTTTATTTCTCTAATAGACTCTTCTACAAAATTTTACGACCAAGTTGTACCGGAATGGCAGCCTGATCTTTCTCGTTAAAATATCCAGTCCCTTGCTCTGGCCTATAATTCCTCAAGCGTGGATGTAACACCCTGGTTCCCAAAACCTAAAGATAGTCGCTCCTCATTGAGAACCCGAGCATTACATTATAAAATGGACCATCATACATCCAATTAAGAATAAATTTAAAGCATGAAGTAAAGCAATCACTACATAAGCCATATCAAGAGTAACAAAAGGAAGTTTAATACATGTACATGGGAGCAATTGAAATCCCACAACAGGGGAAATATATTTACAATTGAAACAAAACACATAGTCTGGACTATGAAAGTACTTACTAAAATATCAATTGAGCTCCAACGGCTCAACCACATGGAGTTCTTCCGCGCCAAACTCCACCTTAGTCGTCCCTAGAATCCCGTCATAGGGGTCTCCACCTGTTCATCATACCTGTATCTATTTGATGCAAATTGGTGAGTGATAACTCGGTGGGAATTTCCCTCATAGATTTAACCATAACACATTATTCCAAAATAGATTAACAATTCATATCTAATTCATAGGGCAATACTACTACATATGCGATTGCTTGAATGTATGAATGTATGTTCAAGTCACAGATCTAGGTATGCACATCCAGCTGTCAAAATAAAAGACTACCCACGATAGGTAAATTACCTAGAAAAGGCCATGAAGGTGAGTGCGCCCAAGGATGACCTCCTGGAAAAATACCCAGGGTATGCCCGAGGAGGTATAAAAATTCTGGAAAAGCCTCATGTAAAGAAAGAGCGGCCCAAGGTGCGCAAATGCACATAACCTGATGGTCGAACTTAGGTAATAGAACCTTGAACAACCCAACAAGATATGACTAATGATAAACACCCGGAAAAGCTCACATGTCATGCGTGAATGATTTGCACCATGACACTATATACATTACTTGATAGAATAAGAATGACTTTCAACTTTCAAATAAGAGATATCCATCTATGAGTTCAATATGGACTTCTATAATTTCTTTACATTCAAAGAAGAGCTCACTAAGTGTCATGTAGATTTTTAAGTGAGGTCACATCATTTGAATTATTTAAGAGTCCTTCCATATCCCTTAAGGACTCTACCCATACACATATTTTATACTACTCACAATATATAATGAAATAAGAATTTGTAAGACTCAAGTCGTTTCATTAGAGTCATGCTCATGTGTAAAGATGATGAGAGGAATTTCTATCTTATGGCAAATCAATAATAATTATGAAGGATGGAATTCCAATTGTCACTTTGTACACCACATGTAAACAAATTCTCATTTTCCACATTGTAAGAACTATCCACATGATGGTACCTATAAAAAAAATCATAGAAAGTCATGAAGGTAATGTCTCACTACACAATTCACAGATAATCTAGTATGAAAGCTTTCTTTCCTCATCATGTCAAATGGAGATATACACATAGGCAAGTGATTATAAATGTGGCATGGAGTTTTCAAGACTACACATTATACACATAATTATAAGGAAATATGACATTAAAACAATTTCTTCATGAAAGTCAAGATAACTAGGAATTAATAATTCTCTAAAATTCTCTACATTAGAGATGTAACCCACATGGAAATTAGTGAATGGAAGAGGCTATGGGGGATGTTCCTCACCTAGGTTGGAAATCCCTCTTGTCGTGAGGTGTGGATGGAAGGATCTTGATTTGAAGAGATTTCAGGTAGGGTTGCCTCCTAAGGTAAAATAGTTGCTGACTTGTACCTGAGCAAATTGTTGTAAACTCTACTGAGTCGAGACTGAGTTGACTCAGTTAGAAATTTCAATCAGCAATGAGTTGATTAGTTCCAAGAGTTCCACTAACTACTAGGCGAGATTGAAAACCCACTGAAACCCAGGCCTCTCTAATCTTCAACAGGTGATTGAAGTTAGCAAGACACTGTCATAAATCTGGTCGGATCGGTCCACCACTGAGTACAGAGTTGACTCAGTGTATAACTACTGAGTTTACTCATGCATCGATTGCACTTAGAGCTGATTACTTTTCCCATGGTACTTAGGTAGTTTCCAAATTCAAGTAATTATTCTAGTAATTTACATGGGATTCAAAGTTCTGGTTCATATGTTCAAATGACTTGTCCTAAAAATTTTAAAGGAGACTAAGGTTTCAACTTTCCATGAAATTTATCATAAATCCGAATGGCATTTCTAATAAATTTTGTAAGGGGCCTTAGTGTTTAGTTTCTAAGTTCAAACAAGTAATAGTTCATAATGGGGATCTAAATTCAATTTCTACGTTCAAACCACTAAACTTGAACTTTCTTATGGGGTCTAAAGTTTTTGTGTCTCTATGTTCACAATTGTCATAATTCTTAAGTAATTCCAATCAAGTTTGAATGACTATCCTAATGATTTCAAGGGGATTTAAATTTAGTTTCTAAATTCAAATAACTAAACCTGAAATTTGCTAAAAGGCCTAAAGTTTTACGTCTTTAATTTCACAATTTCCCTAATTCCAAGGGAATTTCACATATATCCCGGTGGTTAAATAATTTCAAATGGGACCTAAGTTTAAATCTCTACATTCTCAAAATTTCCCTAAGTCTAGGGGAGATTCACCTAAGTTCCAACACCTAATCCCAACATCTTAACTGAAGACATTTAAGGTTGGTATGAGATTGTTTCCCAAAGGCAAGGTTTGTCTAAACTCTCTCTCTGATACCATCTTGTAACACCCTGGTTTTCAAAACCCGAGGATAGTCACTCCTTATTGAGAACCCGAGCCTTACGTTATAAAATGGACCATCATACATCCAATTAAGAATAAATTTTAAAGCATAAAGTAAAGCAATCACTACATAAGCCATATTAAGAGTAACAAAAGAAAGTTTAATACATGTACATTGGAGCAAATGAAATCCCACAACAGGGGAAATATTTTTACAACTGAAACAAAACACATAGTCTGGACTATGAAAGCAAGTAAATACTAAAGTATCAATTGAGCCCCAATGGCTCAACTACATTAATATGGAGTTCTTCCTTGCCAAACTCCACCTTAGCCATCCCTGGAATCCCGTCATAGGGGTCTCCACCTGTTCATCATACCTGTATCTATTTGGTGCAACCGCACGATTGGTGAGTGAAAACTCAGTGGAAATTTTCCTCTTAGATTCAACCATAACACATCATTCCAAAATAGATTAACAATTCATATGTAATTCATAGGGCAATACTACTACATATGCATTTGCATGAATGTATGAATGTATGTTCAAGTCACAGATCTGGGTATGCACATCCAGCTGTCAAAATAAAAGACCGCCCACGATAGGTAAAATACCTGGAAAAGGCCATGAAGGTGAGTGCACCCAAGGATGACCTCCTGAAAAAATACCCGGGGTATGCCCGAGGAGGTATAAAAATCCAGGAAGAGCCTCATGTAAGGAAAGAGCGGCCCAAGGTGTGCAAATGCACATAACCTGATGGTCAAACTTAGGTAATAGAACCTCGAATAACCTAACAAGATGTGACTTCCGACAAACACCTGAAAAAGCTCACGTGTCATGCGTGAATGATATGCACCATGACACTATATACATTACTTGATAGAATAGGAATGACTTTCAACTTTCAAATAAGAGATATCCATCTATGAGTTCAATATGGACTTCCATAATTTCTTTACATTCAAAGAAGAGCTCACTAAGTATCATGTAGATTGTTAAGTGAGGTCACATCATTTGAATTATTTAAGAGTCCTTCTATATCACTTAAGGACTCTACCCATACACATACTTTATACTACTCACAATATATAATGAAATAAGAATTTGTAAGACTCAAGTCGTTTCGTTAGAGTCGTGCTCATGATGTAAAGATGACGAGAGGAATTTCTGTCTTATGGCAAATCAATAATAATTATGAAGGACGGAATTCCAATCGTCACTTTGTACACCACATGTAAACAAATTCTCATTTTCCACATTGTAAGAACTATCCACATGATGGTACCTACAAAAAAGATCATAGAAAGTCATGAAGGTAATGTCTCACTACACAATTCACAGATAATCTAGTATGAAAGCTTTCTTTTCTCATCATGTCAAATGGAGATATACACATAGGCAAGTGATTATAAATGTGGCATGGAGTTTTCAAGACTACACATTATACACATAATTATAAGGAAATATGACATTAAAACAATTTCTTCATGAAAGTCAAGATAACTAGGAATTAATAATTCTCTAAAATTCTCTACATTAGAGATGTAACCCACATGGAAATTAGTGAATGGAAGAGGCTATGGGGGATGCTCCTCACCTAGGTTGGAAATCCCTCTTGTCATGAGGTGTGAATGCAAGGATCTTGATTTGAAGAGATTGCAGGTAGGGTTGCCTCCTAAGGTAAAATAGTTGCTGACTTGTACCTGAACAAATTGTTGTAAACTCTACTGAGTCGGGACTGGGTTGACTAAGTTAGAAATTTCAATCAGCAATGAGTTGATTAGTCCCAAGAGTTCCACTACCTACTAGGCGAGATTGAAAACCCACTAGAACCCAGGCCTCTCTAATCTTCAACAGGTGATTGAAGTTAACAAGACACTGTCATAAAACTGGTCGGATCGGTCCACCACTGAGTACAGAGTTGACTCAATGTATAACTACTGATTTTACTCATGCATTGATTGCACGTAAAGCTGATTACTGACTGGGTTTGATAGTTATACCTGAGCAGAGATTTTCTTCTATCGTTGAAGAGATTACAACCCGAATAAGCTCTCAATGAAGACAGCCTGGAGTTCTAATATGGTTTTGAAGATGGTCACTGAGTCAGCACAATATCAGGCCATTTGGAGAGGAGTTTTTGCAGGGAATAGATGAATGCCATACCTGTTTTTGGGAACGGTCCTCATGGCTAGTATAGGGAGGATAGGGTTGATCTGGTTCGTCTGATGGCAGTTGAACTGACACGATTCTAAGACCGGGCAGGGTGTAGATTGAAGGAGTTTCTCCTACTGACGTTTGCACACACCTAAAAACGGTCATTTCAAACCCGCTCGGCTCATTGCCTGGTGTGGCTGGGTCGAGTTGCAACAGGGCCTGCTGAAATGGCGGTGAAGACCGCTTGAGTTGAAGAAGGAATATGCCAATATGTCTTAGAGGGGGGTGAATAGGACTTTTTAAATTTTATATGATTTACTTAAAATCCTATCACACTAATCCTAACAACGGACACATATTAGGATTACTCAAAAATAACTCTACTAGCTTCCAAGCCCGGTAGAGGATCCAATCACAAACTGTGAAAGAAGTGAACAGTATACAAACTAGTTTATGATGGATATGACTGTGTAAGTGTGTGAGGTGTAATCTCAGATATATGGATATGAAATCATTGACATAAAACACACACATAGAAGAAAAACAATCACAAACACAGTCATTTTTATAGTGGTTTGACTACTTGTCTACTCCACTCCCGGTAACCGCACTCAACCCTTGAGTGTACCAGATTTCACTAAGGAGGTTTCATAGAGTTCACCTCTAACCTGAGGTTTTAAATTAGGTTCACCTTTAACCTTTACAACCTATACTTAGGCTGACTGTTTATGCTCTCACGAGCAAGGGTCAACACAACACACCCACTTTTAGGCACACTGGCCAAGGATCTTCCATAAGACCCTACTGGAGGTTTCTACACGGTTGACCTCAAACCCTAAGGTCTTACATGGTTCACCTAAAACCCAGAGTTTTACTGGCTCACTCCAAACCAGATGTTTATGCTCTCCACAGAGCAAGGGTCCACACAACGCACCCACCACGTACACTCCCGCCAGAGGCCTCCTTAAGGACTTCAAAGGGTGAGAACCACTTAGGACCCAATCCTAGAAAGGAATGATCACAAGTGTCCTCTTGGACTCTGGATACTTACAAATAAGCTGATGAGTCCCGTTTAGCACAGTGCCGAAGATCTCCTCCTCCTTGTTGACGAAGAGTCTTCTGCTCCCTTGATCCGCAACACAAGATAGTATACCAATACTCGACTTCGGGTTGGGTCAAGGTTATAATCGAATCCTCCTCTTTAAAGATTTTTCTATAAGGAAGATAGAGTAGTTCCAATCATTCAGGCATTCAAGGCATCCCAGCCTAATGATTTGCCATTAAGGTAGTAGTTGGAGGATCCTTGAATGCAGAAGTTCGTTCCCTAATCCACTCTATTAGATATCAATGATGAGGGTGGATTGGAGGATAAACTCCCTTGAGAGAAAGGGCTTTGGATATAAGATGTAAGTTAAAACACATAAAAGCTCTCTCTATTTTCTCTCACAGCAAGAAAAGACAAGTCCTCTATATATAGGCAAAAAGTTCTAACGGATATAAAATGATCACATTTATGACAGAGTTTAATATCATCGATCAGGTTCGATATCATCGAGCGTATACTCTCGATAGCATCGATGGTCTGCTCGATGACTCGGACTCAATGTCATACACTTTTGAAACTCTTTGCCAATTGGTCGATGAATCGAAACTATTGTCGACGTTATCGGATTTTGAACTCCGATTCCATCGATGACAGGTTCGATCCATCGACACTTGAAAAATGAGAGAGACTTGACTTTGAAATATTTTAGGTTTTCATGAGTGATCGGGGAACCGTCGAGATAATCGGAATTTGAATGTCGATGATATCGAGATCAGAGTCGATGCATCAATAAATCCAGCGGATTTGACTTTAAGCTTGCTGGACGATTTATGTCTTTGTTCGATGCAATCGACCTGGTGTCGATATCATCGATATTTAAATATCGATTTTATCGAAGGGCCCCCGATCATAGTTAAAAATAACCTTAAATATCTACTGTAAGAAATACACGCCCACTATCGATATCATTGATGGACATCCGATCTTATCGATATTTGAATTCAGATCATATCAGACGGTCATCAATATATCGAAGGAATTTGAGATTTTTATTAAAAAATAAGGGCGTTGGAAATCTGCCTATTGATCTTATCGAGCCACTTTTGATGGACTCGAGATTTGAATATCGATGATATCGATATGTGTATCGATACATCGATAAATCGTCCAGATATGTTGTGAAGTTGTTGGACATATTTAGTGCTTATATCCTTGATATCAATAAGTGTATCGATACATCGATAAATCCGTCCAGATGAATATTTAGTAGCTGGACACTTTTGGTCCTCTCATCGATAATATCGTTAAGGTATCAAGGACATCGACAGTGCAGGTCGATCATATCGAGGGTGTTTCGAGAAAATCGACAAGGTGAGAAAAACTTAGAGATTTTCCTATTTTGCAAAAAGGTTTTCTCACCCTAAAACCCTATGATTTCTAACTCGTTTTTAAGAGTTTTTCTTTACCTGGTGTTTTGGGTCATGAGATGTAAGGCTTTGGATTCACCTGTGATGAGCTTGTACACATTCAGTTGAGGCAGATGCTTGAATTGATCTTCCTATCGAGCTCTGTAGACAGTCTGACCTACCATTCACATAACCTGACAAACCAAGGCACTTTCAATCTCCCCCTTTGTCAATTACGTGACAAAATCGCCAAAACACCCTATAACACTTCTAGACAAACATACCCTAAATTGTGTGTACATGCTTTTACACAATTTTACAATTTTCTAACCCATGTACACAACCAGTAGCTGCTCCCCCTTTCTTGTAAACTCCCCCTTGCTTGATGCAGCTGCTCCCCCTAACACCTGCAACAACATCTAACAGATACACAATTTTCCATTCGGGGTGTTTGCAAATGTTTTCCCCCTTTTTGTCAGTCATTGACAAAGATTCTCAGTTGATATTGACTGAAGCTTGAAATACTTGAGAGAACCAATCAGTTAGAGATAGATCAAGTGATCTATAATAGTTAACGCAATTTAAGCAAACATCAATTTTAGAACCTATGGATGCATTTTAGAGTAGTTATATAGCAGTTTTCAATCATATGCAATCCATAACTTGATAAACCAGGGAGCTCAAAACAGAAATATGACATTAATGATTTGAATTCTATTCAGCCATATTCAAAATGAAACCAAAGTTATCCAATTATCCAAAATAGACTGCCCAAGATTGGCAGCAAATTAATAGTTATCCCAGTACAAACACCAAGCCCACCAAAAAAAATGATATTCAATTAGCACAACCAGCTTCCACCGTCTTCGCGAATCACCACGTGTGAGTAAATCAACTACTTACTGATTTGTTTGTTGGAGAGAATTGACTCTTTCTTCAATCACGGTGAGTCGTCTCTCACAATTGTGAAGTCGTTCCTCCATGCTCGCCGTACCGTTCAGTAGGTGACATTCAAGGTGATGAGTTTGGCAATTTTTGATAGACTCTGGACTCAGCAATTGCGTTCGGTTGGATCCCCATGGATATGACAGAGGAGCATATGGAGCTGCTGACTGTAGGGGAGCACTGTTCTTAGGAAGAACTGAAGAAAGACAAAACTGTTGTGCCACCTGAGCCGAATCACTGTCAAACCACTTTTCTGGATAGACTCTATCAGATGAGACAGGAATACCAACATGATGGGCTAATTTACAGATGAGTACAAGAAAAGTTAGTGTATCTTGATGATTTCCTTGAATGACCCGAATTAGTTGCTTAAGAAGAAGTGTTGGGAGGCACACCTGAACTTCCTGATATACATCGTACAACACATTTAACACAAAGGGAGACAGATGATTACCATTCACATCACAAGGATAGACATTGGACCCAAAAATGTCATGAAGGATTTTAAAGGTGGGTCCAAGATGATTAATATGAAGGGAATTATCATCGTTCCGAGAAATAATAGTTCCCTGACATAGTACACTAGTTATCTCGCCCCAAACACCAAGACCATTTAGATTCCGATTGGTAACAGGAATGCGAGTGACTTGGAGATCTAAAAGGTGACTCAAGGTGATGGGAGTGATGTGCTTGGAGTAATGCAATAATTCTACTTGAACACAGGGTGAATCGTCACAAATAACATGACTTTTACTGAGGAAGTCATGGACCACTCCAATTTGATAATTACCACCAAGATTTAGAATATTTTTCCATCCCATTACTTCTAGAAGCAAGTCTACACCAAAAGACTCGATGGCACTGCTAAGAACCAGACGTTCAACAACAGTGTCTGGATGTCTCACTGATGGAGTGAGTTGGTGAAAACTGGGTTGTTTTGCTTTCCCTTTTAAAGACTGAGAAAGAGACTTACCTTTCCCTTTGTTCATGATTTTTCAGTGTAAGAGGTGAGTAAAGGTAAGGAAGGTTAACCACAAGAATGGAAAGTACCCGACCAAAAGTGAGATTAGACTCTAGAGTGGAAGGGATGGAAGGATAATACCCATTTCTTTTGAAGCTTTTGGGACCCGTTAATGGTTTACTGGTCGAGGATTCGAGCAGAGAGAAAAAAAAATTCAGAGAAATAACAATTCTTTCACTTGATCGCCTTTTATCAGCCGGGAGTCTTCGATTTTATCGAACTTACTTTCGATTATGTCGATGATCCACATCCGATGTTATCGGCAATTACTTCGATAGTAGTCCCGATCTGTGACTTTCCACATTCTGAAGAGATGTCGATGATATCGACCCATGATCGATTAATCAGGAATGACAGATCGATAGGCATATCGAAGAGGAATATTTTTATTTTTCAACCCTTCAAGTATACTTTTAGTATCAATAGCATACTCAATAAAATTATATACAATTACTGTACACATCAAAAATTATAAACATTTGCATGTTTATTTACAAAAGATTGAGGCAAGGAACCTCAGATATATCATTTGACGCTCAACAAAATTGCATCATTTCAGCAAATATCCAGATCTAGATGCATGATCTGGACTTGTCTTTCTCTGCTCAGTATTTCTAGGCATCAGTCCTTTCTATGCCTCTGATAATGTAGCAGTGGTTATTTGTGCGATGACCCTTCATTACTGATTTTCCTGATTGTTTTAGGATTTTGGCATTCTTGTCTGTTGAATTTGACCACATGCCCACTATCACAAATTTGAGATATGCTTAGGAGATTATGTGTCAGACCTTTTATACAAAAAGCTTTTTCATTCTCAAGCAACTGTATTCCTTTTATGATTCCCTGTCCAATTACTTTAGTAGTGGTTCCATCACCGTAGGTGACTATCCCCTTGTGAAGATTCGTATATTTAGAAAGAAGGGACATGTCACCTGTTACATGTCTTGAGTAACCACTGTCAAGGTACCACGTAGTGTCATTGCCTATTAAGTGATTTGAGTGAGTAACAAGACAGTTCTTCTTTTCTTTAATTATCCATTTTGTGACAGGGATCTTTCTTGTAGTAGATTTAATTCTCTTATTTGATTCAACTACTTGATTAGTCTTTGTGTTGCTACTGGAGGTATTAGAGTTTTTCTCATATCCTAAGCCATTTTTGTCCTTTCTAGGTCTTACCATTCCCAATAGTTTTTCTAACTTTTTACCACTTTAGGACAACTTACAGTTTTACTTGGCAGTCTTTCTGGACTCTTCTAAATCAAACAGGAGTGTATGATTTTCATTTTGAAGTAGCATATTTTTGTCTTTTAAGATCTCAACCTGTCTGTTCAATTTCTCGGACTCGGATTTAAGGAAGGAGTTAACTCTCTCAAGTCTATCATTGTCAGAGTGATATTGCTGTAAGTCATTGATTAGATGTGTATTAATTTCTAGAGTTTTATCCAAATCTTTTTATAGCAATTCCAATTTATTCTCAGATATTCGAGTCTTTTGACCACTTTGATGTTATGGATATATAGCTGATTGTAAGCATCTTGTAGCTTGTCCTTTTCTTCTTCTTCTTCTTCTTCAGTTCCCTCATTGTCAGATGAAAATGATTCAGCGGCTAGCTATTCTTTCTCGTTCTCAGATTCAGCGGGGATGATTGAGGTAGTGGAGATCATGAGTATTTTCAATGATTTCTGATCTCCATCGCTTTCTGAGTCACTTGATTCTAAATTTGACTCCTCAGTATCATCACACATGACAGTCATTGCCTTGCCCTTAGTTTTTCTATTTGGGCATTCAGTTTTTTCATTTGGGCATTCAGTTGATAGGTGTCCATACTCATGACAGGCATAACATTGTGGTTCTTTGGTTCTTTTACCAAGTTTGCCTGCAGAAGGTTTATAGTTCACCTTTCTTCCTCTGGAAGGACGACCACGATTCTTTTGAAAGAATTTTCTGAATTTTTGTGCCAGCAAAGCCACTTCTTCATCTTCATCTTCCTTTTCACTTTCACTGTCCTCATGAATTGTTTTCTTTGAGGTTTTTAGGATAGTGTTTTTGATTTTTTAGGGTTGTGTGAAGTACAGTTCAAAAGTTTGTAGGGAACCTACCAGTTCTTCTACTTTCATTTCATCTATGTTCCTACACTCCTCAATAGTTGTAACCTTGGGGTTAAATCGTTCCGGTAGGGATCTTAGAATTTTCCTACAAATTTTCGGCACTGGAACTTTCTCTCCCAATCCACCCATGGAGTTGCAAATTATATTTAACTTTGTGAAAAACTCCATAAATGTCTCATGCTCTTTCATTTTGAGACTTTCGAACTGTGAAGTCAGGAGTTGAAGTTTGGATCGCTTCATAATGCTTGTGCCTTCATGAGTTGTTTCCAATAAATCCCATGTTTCCTTGGATGTCCCACACATACTTATCTGATTGAATATATCCTAGGACACGGCACAGTAGATAGCATTTATAGCCTTGGCTTTAGATGTCTGCCTTTCTTTGACGAATGCTGTCCACTTTCTTTAGATTTGGGCTTTGTGATTGTTGTGCCATTATCAAGTATAATTTGTTCAGTAGGTGGCACATATCCACTTTCAACTATATCCCAAACGTCATGATCAAAAGATCTGAGAAAGCAGTGCATCCTAGCCTTCCAATATGCATAGTTTGAGCCGTCAAATACTGGAGGTCTAGTGACTGATGAGCGCTCTCCTTTGGCCATATTCCCAACTTCAGTCAAGATCACTCTCTAGGCGGTGAAGCCCTTAAAGAGAGACCCGCTCTGATACCAATTGAAATGGCGGTGAAGACCACTTGAGTTGAAGGAATATGCCAATATTCCTAGAGGGGGGTGAATAGAATTTTTAAATTTTGTATGATTTATTTAAAATCTTATCACACTAATCCTAACAACGGACACATATTAGGATTACTCAAAAATAACTCTACTAGCTTCCAAGCCCGGTAGAGGATCCAATCACAAACTACGAAAGAAGTGAACAATATACAAACTAGTTTATGATGGATATGACTGTGTAAGTGTGTGAGGTGTGATCTCAAATATATGGATATGAAAGCAATGACATAAAATACGCACATAGAAGAATAGCAATCACAAACACATTCATTTTTATAGTGGTTCGACTACTTGTCTACTCCACTCCCAGTAACCGCACTAACCCTTGAGTGTACCAGATTTCACTAAGGAGGTTTCACATGGTTCACCTCTAACCTAAGGTTTTAAATCAGGTTCACATTCAACCTTTACAACCTATAGTTAGGCTGAATGTTTATGCTCTCACGAGCAAGGGTCAACACAACGCACCCACTTTTAGGCACACTGGCCAAGGATCTTCTATAAGACCCTACTGGAGGTTTCTACACGGTTGACCTCAAACCCTAAGGTTTTACCCGGTTCACCTAAAACCTAGAGTTTTACTGGCTCACTCCAAACCAGATGTTTATGCTCTCCACAGAGCAAGGGTCCACACAACGCACCCACCACGTACACTCCCGCCAGAGGCCTCCTTGAGGACTTCAAAGGGTGCGAACCACTTAGGACCCAATCCTAGAAAGGAATGATCACAAGTGTCCTCTTGGACTCTGGATACTTACAAATAAGCTGATGAGTCCCGTTTAGCACAGTACCGAAGATCTCCTCCTCCTTGCTGACGAAGAGTCTTCTGTTCCCTTGATCAGCAACACAAGATAGTATACCAATACTCGGCTTCGGGTTGGGTCAAGGTTATGATCGAATCCTACTCTTTAAAGATTTTCCTATAGGGAAGATAGAGTAGTTCCAATCATCTAGGCATTTAAGGCATCCCAGCCTAATGATTTGCCATTAAGGTAGTAACTGGAGGATCCTTGGATGCGGAAGTTCATTCCCCAATCCACTCTATTAGATATCAATGATGAGGGTGGATTGGAGGATGAACTCCCTTGAGAGAAAGGGCTTTGGATATAAGATGTAAGTTAAAACACACACAAGCTCTCTCTATTTTCTCTCACAGCAACAAAAGACAAGTCCTCTATATATAGGCCGAAAGTTCCAACAGATATGAAACGGCCACATTTAAGACAGAGTTCGATATCATCAAGCAGGTTCGATATCATCGAGCGTATACTCTCGATAGCATCGATGGTCTGCTCGATGACTTGGACTCAATGTCATATGCTTTCGAAACTCTTTGCCAATTGGTCGATGAATCGAAACTATTGTCGATGTTATTGGATTTCGAACTCTAATTCCATCGATGACAATCCATCGACACTTGAAAAATGAGAGAGACTTGACTTTGAAATATTTCAAGTTTTTATGAGTGATCGAGGAACTGTCGAGATCATCGGAATTTGAATGTTGATGATATCGAGATCAGAGTCGATGCATCGATAAATCCAGCGGATTTGACTTTAAGCTTGCTGGACGATTTATGTATTTGTTCGATGCAATCAACCTGGTGTTGATATCATCGATATTTGAATATCGATTCTATCGAAGGGCCCCCGATCATTGCTAAAAACAACCTGAAATATCTGCTGTAAGAAATGCGCGCCTACTATCGATATCATCGATGGACATCCGATCTTATCGATATTTGAATTCAGATCATATCGGACGGTCATCGATATATCGAAGGAATTTGAGATTTTTATTAAAAAATAGGAGTGCCGAAAATCTTCCTGTCGATCTTATCGAGCCACTTTCGATGGACTCGAGATTTGAATATCGATGATATCGATATGTGTATCGATACATCGATAATTCGTCCAGATAAGTTGTGAAGTTACTCGACATATTTAGTGCTTATATCGATGATATCGATAGGTGTATCGATACATCGATAAATCCGTCCAGATGAATATTTAGTTGCTGGAAACTTTTGGTCCTCTCATCGATAATATCGTTAAGGTATCGAGGACATCGACAGTGTAAGTCGATCATATCGAGGGTGCTTCGATAAAATCGACCAGGCGAGAAAAACTTAGAGATTTTCCTATTTTACAAAATAGTTTTCTCACCCTAAAACCTATTATTTCTAACTCATTTTTAAGGGTTTTTCTTTATTTGGTGTTTTGGGTCATGGGATGTGAGGCTTTGGATTCAGCTGTGACGAGCTTGTACACATCCGGTTGAGGCAGACGCTTGAATTGATCTTCCTATCGAGCTCTATAGACAGTCTGACCTACCATTCACGTAACTTGACAAACCAGGGCACTTTCACCAGCAACTCAAACCAGAGCCATTCCAGCCTCCTTCCCCATTACCCTCGTTCTTCACTCTTACCACCTATTACGATCAGCACTCAGCTGTGAATGGCCCACACCAAGTCGAGTTGCTACCGGGATTGCAACTCGCCTCAACAGCGCCGACACCCACTCTCTTTTACTGCTTTCCCTCTTTTCTTCTATTCCTCTCTTCTCAAGTCTTGGGATTCGCCCTAAGAATCCGGATATATATAGTTGTTTTCGCTTCTGGGTCTTTCTCCTGCTAATCACAGGGATTAACGAGTTATTAGCTCAAACGGTTGGGAAATGCATCATTAGCGTCCCACACAATCGTTGATCGCATGCACGTGCCCAGACAACATCTTTTGGTAGGTTTTAGGTGAGATGGGCCACACGATGAGCAGCCTGGATAGGTGAATGGGTCAGTTTTACAAAATGTGGGTCACTCAGCCAATTAGGGAAGATGACCCACTGGCCATGGTGATTTCTCAACTAACGGCTAATCCTATGATCAGAGACGTTCAACCGGTTTGGATTGTGTCCAGGAGACTCGTGGGGTACATCTTATGACGAGGTATGGGTCGTTGATAACACATTCGCTAATATTGGGTTCGGTTCGAGTTGTGGTTGTGACTCGTTAATATCTCGTTTCCTTACAAGATTTTCCGAGCAGCCCTATTTCGGATGTCCCAGATCTCTTCAGGTGAAGTTTTCAAAAGATGAAGGACGGTTGGGATGGTAGTTACTATAAGTGGAAAGAATTCCTTCGCTTTCCGACGGTAGGGGGCTTCTTTTGGAAATAGTAGGGTTGACGGGGCCTACTCTTGTGTGCGTGTGTGGCAACCAACCATTCTGAATGGTCAGATTCGCCAGCGAGATAGCGTATGTGGTTGCACTCTCCTTGTCAGCATCTTCCTTTCGCAACGCCTGATCGGTCACTGATCGAGCTCAAGTGGGGGTCTTCCAACTGTGGATCTCACCATGGTTAGGGTCGGTAGGACCCTGCCTAGAAGATGGACAGTTTGGATTTCAAAGATGGGATCTGCTGGTGTGTCATCCTCAGCAACAGATGGATGCCTTAGTTTGAATTCACGTCGGGCGGGAGAAACGCTGGAAATCGTTGGAATTTTTGAAATTTCAAGAAGTATCGGGTCAAACTCTGTATGACCAGAATTTAATTCCCATGCACAGCCGGTGCACATGGTTCAGTGCACGTGCATGATTTAAAGTGGGTCCCACCTAATCCTCTGCGAAGATCTGAGCCATCAGATCCCTTCAGGGTCTGTTTTAAGTAAATTTTGACCGAGGCTTTCTGATATTAAGTGGCTGGTCTAATTGTTGTAACGTATAAGGAGTTTAGTTATTCGACTTCTATTATAAATTAGGATTAAAGCAAGAGTTGCTACAGGGACTACTCACTATGAGTCACTTAGTTACAAACCCAAATATTGGGGTTCTTTACATTAAAGCGGATCACTCCAAACGAACGTCAAATTCCCAATTTTTGACATTTGGATGGTTCAAGTAGTTTAACAGTAGGATCTCTTAATTTAAGGATGGAGAATTCTACCAATGGTCTTAAGGGTCTTAAGGTTCATCTAGGTGAAGATTCATGGTTGGATGAGTGGGCCCCCTCTAAAAATCAGCCTGATCTGGGACGCAGGTGGCCCACATCTCTGAAAACACTGGTGATTGTACATCTACCATTGAAACTCCTTAGATGTCCAAGAGTTTTGGATTATTACGAAATTTGTTTATCCACTTCATCTGGGTCCGTGTGACCTCGTCGACGGTTTGGATGACATGTAAACATTATGGTGGGCCCCACATGGGACCCACTGATGTATGCATTATACCCCCGCACCATTCCAGGGTGGGACGGTTGGTGTACCTCACTCCAGCTACTGGAGTAGCGTCACCAAGTTCTGTGGGTCTCACCAGTGACATCCATGCCATCCATCTATGGGGTCCACCATGATGCATGTGTTGCATCCAAACCATCCAACCATGTGGGAAGGCTCATTTAAGGCTTGAGTTCAAAAATTAGACAGATCTATGATCACGTGGGACCACTTATGTATGTTTTGTAATCCACACCTTCCATTAGTGTGGACTCCACCATGAGGCGTGTACTTCATCTATGCCGTCCAACCCTATGGGACCCACCATGATGCATGGGTTGTATCCAAACCTTCCAACCATTTTCAGAGATCATTTTATGGCTTGGGACTAAGAATGAGTCAGATCTAAGGTTCAAGTGGACCCCACCATAGGAAATAATGTGGACAATGACCTCCACCATTCAAACTTCTTAGGAGCCACAGTAGCTCCCAATTAAGTTTATATTTTGTTTTCACTTCATCTAGCTCTATGTTAACTTATGAATTGGTTGGATCTCAAACACATCACGATGGGCCACTCCGTGATATGACCATCTGTAAGGTCTACCTTGATGTGCATGAGGCCCATTGTTGAAGCCCACTTTGATGTGTTTATGGCCCATCCATGAGGCCCACCTTTGATGTGTTTTGTGGCCATCTGTGAGGCCCACCTTGATGTCCACTGTGGCCCATCTGTCAAGCCCACTTCGATGTATTTTTATGGCCCAATCGAGGGGCCCACTTTGATATACATGTGACTCATCAGGATGTATCTTTGACCCATGAGCGGGGCCCACCTGTTACGCGTTGAGGCCCAAGTGCACGGCTCACCTGTCATGTATTTAGGGCCGTGGGTTGAGGCTCATTGTGATGTAATTCCGACCCATTTGGTAAAGCCCATTGTGATGTATTTGGAGCCCATGGGTGAAGGCCCATTGTGATGTATTAGGGCCTATGGGTTGATGCCCATTGTGATGTATTTGGAGCCCATGGGTTTAGGCCCGTTTGAGGAGGCCCACCTTGATGTATTTGTGGGCCGATGTTGAGGCCCACTTTGGTATATATATAGGGCCCATTTGAGGAGGCCCACCTTGATGTATTTGGGGCCTGTTGTTGAGGCTCACCTTGATATTTATGAGGCCCATTTGATGTATTGGAGGCCCATGGGTCGAGGCCCAATGGGATGTACATGAGGCCCATTGAATGTGATTCCACCATGGTTTGTGTAATGATATTTATGGCAGGCCATTCCTTAGGAGCAATGTTGTTTGACGTCCACATTGTAAGAATAATGTTGGTTAAATGTCCACATTATAACTTTCCCTAGGGCCCATTAATAGGCCCGTACTTGTTGTGTGTAGGCCATCTAGGCCCATCTTCATTGTAAGGACCATTCATCATATTAACATGCTTAGTATAGCTCCATGATTCATAACCATACGCATCATATGTATGCTTGATATGATGAATATTTGATCATAGCATAAGCCGTTGGGCTGAGACATTTATGGGACTCCTTATGAGACGGAGCGCCCCACATGAGTGCATGGTACGCGTGAGATTATTACATGATTGTACGGTATGACTCATGCATCTCGCATATGTGTGACTTGATCATTGTACGTCCTAGCGACATCAGAGTCGTAGTCTCCACAGGCACATCGTGGATGGCTAGATGGGACATCGAAAATATTTGGTTCTAGCACTATGGACAGTTAGGATGTCCATGGGTGAAAATTCAGAACCTCCGAGTCCAGGAGTAGCCCCAACTTCTAGACCGAGTGGAACATGAGCGCCCGAGTGCTGAATACCAGTAGGCCGCGTCTCCCATTATGTCGTGGTCGGTTGGGAGGGGGTGTGGCTGTAAGTGCTATGGTCTCATGCTCCTTTGGTTGTCAAATTTTGATGTGTCAAAACATCTATCTGTGTCTTGTGCTTGTATGGTGATTTATATGAATTCAAGACACTGCATAAACACTTCATGACATTTGAAGTTCAAGAAGCTACAATGTTGAAGTCTCAAGAAGCTACATTATTGAAGTTCAAGAAGCTACAATGTTGAAGTTCAAGTCTTAAGAAACAACTCAAGAAATGACTTCAAGACTAATAAGCAACGCATGAAGTAGTTTTATGCTGATGAAGATCTCAAGTTTAAAGCTACAACAAGTTCAAGATCTCAAGCCTGATATGGTTCAAAATATCTACATTCGTTGAATGGTTGAAGTTCAATGTCCATACGACATGGTTTAGGTTTGAATGACCTTAGGTTGACCCTTTAAGTAGGTCACTTTGGATACATAAATCAAATGTTTATTTTACATAAGTTTGGTCTATTATACGACCAGTCCTAGCTCTTGTTCGACCAGTCCTAGCATTGGTTCGACTAGTCTAAGAAATTCCACGACCAGTCCTAAGTTGTTGAAGATTTTTCGGAATTTTTTGGTACACCCACGACCAGTCCTGGAGGTCCTTCGACCGGTCGTAGGTGTGGCTTCGACTCGTCCACGACCAGTCGTAGAGCTACGACTCAAAGTCCAGCAACGTAATCTATGGTCCTACGACCAGTCGTAGAGATCTACGACCAGTCGTAGGTGACCCACGACCAGTCGTAGGCTTCTCACGACCAGTCGTGGAACGACTTTCAAAGATCGCGCTCAATATTTCAAATATCCGTTAGAGCTACGACCAGTCGAAGGTTTCTAAGACCAGTCGTAGGAGTGATTTTTTGCTTCTATAAATTGAACACGAAATTCAGAGTTTTCACACTTCAACTCGATTCAATTCAAGAAATTTCAAGTGATCACTCTGAGATAAGTCTGTGTTTATTTTAAGCTACATTGTGCTTATTTAATATTCCTTTTTGCTAGCTTATTTAATTTGATTTTGTTTCTATATTCCAATCTTTTTTTTTGAAAAGAGGAATTATCTTATTCCTTGTTCTTGGAATCAAAATCAAATATAGCTACGCCCAACTAGTTAAAATCTAAAATCAATTAGAATTTAGAACTATATGAATGTGAGTATTGGAAATTGAACTTTGACATTCAATCATCTACTCCGATTGGTTCTACCGGGCTGCTACGAAAAGGAGAAATCCAGGTATTTTACAATTCTGTAAAATTTATTTACTTTTGGTTTTGTTTGAGGTTAAGCCAGAAAAATCTCATTGTATTGGTTTTGTTTGAGGTTGAACCAGAAAAAATCTCATTGTATTGGTTATCTGAGGAGAGCCAAAAAACTCAAAAAAGAGGGGTTTTTAAATTGTGTAAGCCCAAGTGAAAAAGACACAATTGTAAAGGTTTTTGGTGAACCTGTGAAAACCTATTTGATAGTGAACGCTAATATCCCCTGTGTGAGGATATTAGGAGTGGAGTAGCTTTATGTGTGGCTGTTGAAAGACAGTTGGTGTACACACAGGCGAACCACTATAACTCTTTATCTTGTGGATTGAATGCTTGCTTAATTTTCATATCTTTTATCATTCAATTGTGTGGAATGTACAAGTGGATGTGAATGTTGTAACTATTTACATTTCAAGCAAGTGTGGGGATTGTTGTAATAATTTAGATCTATACTTCTGCATTTAATTTCAATTCCTTGCTATTTCATTTACTTCTATTAAAATTGAGTCCTTGATCCAAATGATGTTCTAGAAATAAGGTTGTCCTACCATAAGCCCTTGTTTATTATGATGTAAGGTTGTCCTTAGAACTAAATTTGTATCAATCTCTCAATACTTATTTATCAAGGTGATTTAAATTTAGCATTGTGAATTGATTCATAATTGTAAGGCTATTGGTTTGCTTTATTTCTGCTGATTTTATTTTAAATTTGGCATAGTCCTATTCACCCCCCCTCTAGGACATATAGCTTGGCCTTTTCAAGTGGTATCAGAGCCTAATAGCTCATTTTTGTTGCTTTTTATTTGGATTTATTTCCTGAGCTAACGATCTAAGCTATATAAAAAGATGTCAAATTTTGATAGCCTTTCAGTTACTAGGCCTCCTCCCTTTGATGGCTCCAACTATGCCTATTGGAAAGCCAGAATGAGGATCTTCCTCAAATCAATGGATGAAAGTGTGTGGCAAGCCACAGTGACCGAATGGAATCCTCCTATCATGGAAGTAACTGGAGTTGATGGTTCAAAATCTATGAAAATTACACCGTATTTCCAATGGACCACACTTCAGAAAAATGAGAGTAGTGCTAATGCTAAAGCACTAAATGCAATCACTTGCGCACTATCACCGGATGAGTTCAAAAGAATCATATCCTGTGATACTGCAAAGCAAGCCTGGGATATTTTAGAAATGACACACGAAGGTACATCAATTGTCAAGAAATATAAAGTCCAACTCCTCACAACTAAATTTGAAGAAATTCATATGGAGGAAAATGAAATGTTTATGGACTTTTACACTAGATTGAATGACATTGTAAACTCAATGTGGGGTCTTGGCGATAAGATCCCAGAAAGTAAAGTGTGTGCAAAAATACTACGCTCTCTTCCTGAACGGTTCAATTCTAAGGTAACCGCAATCCAGGAACTTCGTGATACGGATAATATGAGGGTAGAAGAATTAGTTGGTTCTTTACAGACCTATGAATTAAGTTTTAAAGCTCCTAAAGGTAAATCTATTGCTTTGAAGTCATCTAAAAGTATTACTCAAGAAAATTCAGATTCAGAAAAGTCTGAAGATGATATGGCCCTTTTGGCGAAAAAGTTTTATAAGATTTTCAAAAGTAAGAAAAGAGTCGACTTTCAAAAGGCAAATGAAAAGAAACGTTCTAAACCTAAGTCTAAAACTTGGAAGTCATTGAAAGATAGTCAATGTTACAACTGTCAAGAATATGGGCATTTAGCAAACAAATGTCCTAAAAAGGACAGATCCAAAAGGAAGGGTATGTTGGCTACTTGGGATGAATCGTCTGATTCTGAAGCCTCTTCTGAATCAGAAAATTCAGAAACCGAGTCGGGCAGTGAACTTAAGGCCCTTATGACTCTAGCTAAGTTTACTTTTTCAGATCACGATGATTCAACAAGTGAAGAAAATCTGGATAGTGATCATGAAAATGATGAAGATCTTCAAGATGCTTACAATGTCTTATATAAGGAAAGTTGTAAAATTGCTGTCAAACTAAAACTTCAAAAAGAAAAGTTTTTTAAACTCAAAGAATGTTTTGAAACCCTTGTTTTAGAAAAATCTCAAATTTCAGATTGTTTTGAAAAATCAAAGTGTGATCTGGAATTCCCTCTTGATTGAAAATTTGAAATCTGAAAATGAGAAACTTAAAAATGAAGTATCTTCTCTTCTGAGTTTGAAGGACACATGGAGATATGCCCAAGGTGATCCAAAATTAGAAAAATTATTATCTTGATCAAGAAAATGTGGCGATTGATCCGGGTTGGGCTATGATAAAAACACATCTCCTAAACAAAAGAATACTCCTTCCAATTTTGTGAAAGGAGAGACCTCTAACTCAAGAGGAAAAGGTACTAGTCAAGTTTTTTTCTAAAAATACAAAAACTTTTCAAAAACCTAAAAGCAGCTATATAAATTTCAAAAATCAGATTCGAAACCCACTAGCTGAAAAAATTGTTGATTTACTTAAGGAACTATTAAAATCTAACTCTGTAGGTCACTCTTACAACTGTAAACAAAAGAAGACCAACTATTCTCCTAAACCCAAAACAGTTCTAAAATGGGTTCCTAAGGTTGCCTATTTGGTTGCTCACACTGCTTTCAAAGCTACAAGCCATTCGAAATGGTACCTAGATAGTGGATGCTCCAGACATATGACAGGCGACAAGGCACTATTCACCGATCTTAAAGATATGACTGATGGGTCAGTCACATTTGGTGATGGTAGCAACTGCAAGATAATTGGCAAAGGTACGGTCCAACTCTATAACCTTCCCTTATTTAAAAATGTTTTATATGTTGAAGGTTTAAAACACAACCTGTTGAGCATATCTCAAATATGTGATAACAACCATAATGTTAAATTTTCTAATCAAGGTTGTGAAATTATAAACGAAAAGGGTTCTGTAATATTAACTGGTCGCAGAACTTCTGAAAACTGCTATATAGTAAGCAATGGTAGCTCATCTAAACAAACGTGCTACATGGTCCATACCGATGAGACAGAATTATGGCATAAACGCCTTGGACATGTACACTACCGAAATTTATACAGATTGAGCAAAAGTGAACTAATTAGAGGTCTACCTAAGATGCAAAAAGTAGATAAGATTTGTGGTGAATGCCAGTATGGTAAATAAACTAGGAGCTCTCACAAAAAGGTGAACTCCAATACCACCATAAGACCACTCGAGCTTCTTCACATGGATCTTATAGGACCAACAAGAACGGAAAGTCGTGGTGGTAAAAAGTACATCTTAGTTATTGTAGATGATTATACAAGATACACTTGGGTTTCATTCTTGAGAGACAAATCAGAAACCCTTGATGAAGTGAAAAAGATTATAAAACGGATTCAAACTGAAAAATGTTCTCAAGTCAACAAGATCCGTAGTGATCATCGATCCGAATTCGAAAATAGCAGTTTTGAGAAATTCTGTAGCGATCAGGGAATATCGCATGAATTCTCTGCACCTAAAACTCCTCAACAAAATGGAATTGTCGAGAGGAAGAATAGAGTACTTCAAGAAATGGGAAATGTTATGTTAAATAGCATGAAGCTCCCTAGGAATCTCTGGGCTGAAGCAGTGAATATAGCCTGCTACATTATTAACCATGTTTATATTTGTAAATCTAAAAAAAAGCTTATGAAATGTGGTTTGAGAAAAAGCCTTCTATCAAATACTTTCGATTTTTTGGCAGCAAGTGCTATATTTTGCGTGACCGTGAAAATTTGGGAAAGTTCGACACTAAAAGTGATGAAGGGATCTTTTTAGGATATTCTTTAAACAGTCGTGCATATCGTGTTCTGAACAATAGGACCGGTGTGATTCAAGAGTCAATAAATGTTGTGATTGACGATCTTTTGAATACACCTGTCCCTAGTTCAGATAATGATGAAGTTCTTATACTTGAAAAACAAGAAACTTCATCAAGTGAAACTAATTCTGAATTAAGGACTGTTAAAGATCATCCAACTTCTCAAATACTTGGAAACCCTCTCACTGGTGTGCGCACTCGTAGACAATTAGAGGACATATGTAACTACGTATGCTTTACATCCCAGATTGAACCGGTTAACGTAAAAGAAGCACTTTCGGATGAAAACTGGATTCTTGCGATGCAAGAAGAACTTAATCAGTTTGTCAGAAATGATGTCTGGTACCTTGTTCCTAGACCTAAAGATAAACATATTATTGGAACAAAATGGATTTTCAAAAATAAATCTGATGAACTTGGAAATATTATTCGAAATAAAGCAAGACTAGTTGTACAGGGGTATACACAAATTGAAGGTATTGACTATAATGAAACATTTGCCCCTGTAGCTCGTCTTGAATCAATCAGACTTTTTATCTCCATTGCTTGTTTTAGGAAGATTAAAATTTACCAAATGGATGTAAAGAGTGCCTTTCTGAATGGTGATTTACATGAAGAGGTATATGTTGAACAACCTACAGGGTTTGAAGATCCTAAATTTACTGATCATGTGTATCGTCTTAAGAAGGCTCTTTATGGTCTGAAACAGCTCCCAGAGCATGGTACGAAAAACTGACTAAGTTTTTACTGAGTCATAATTTTCAGATGGGATGTGTTGATAAGACGCTCTTTGTTAAGAAACATAACGATGATATTCTAATGGTTCAAATATATGTTGACGATATTATTTATGGATCAACCTGTACTAACATGACTGTTGAGTTTGCAGATTTGATGAAGTCTAAATTCGAAATGAGCATGGTTGGAGAATTAAACTATTTCCTAGGGTTGCAAGTAAAACAACAACCTGATGGAATTTTTATCTCTCAAACCAAATATGCTCTGAATTTAATTAAGAAATTTGGATTTGAGAAAGGTAAAAATTTTGATACTCCTATGAGTACAACTTTAAGACTCTCAAAAGACTCTACAGGTAATGATGTGGATCCTAAATTGTATCGTAGTTTGATTGGTAGTTTACTTTATTTGACTGCTAGTAGACCAGATATCGCTTTGAGTGTTGGTATTTGTGCTCGTTGTCAATCAAATCCTAAAGAATCTCACTTAACTGCTGTTAAGCGGATTATGCGATATGTCGCAAGTTCTACTAAACTGGGTCTCTAGTATCCACATGAGACTAATGTTCAATTAGCCGGGTACGCAGATGCTGACTGGGCTGGAAACATTGATGATAGGAAATCAACCAGTGGTGGTTGTTTCTACATTGGAAATTGTCTTGTTTCTTGGTTTAGCAAGAAGCAAAGTTCTATATCGCTATCAACAGCTGAGGCTGAATACATTGCTGCTGGAAATGCATGTACTCAACTTGTTTGGATGAAACGTATGTTAAGCGATTATGGAATTACTCAGGATTCTATGATTTTATTTTGTGATAATTCCAGTGCAATAAATATTTCTAAAAATCCAGTTCAACATTCACGTACTAAGCATATCGACATTAGATTTCATTACATTCGTGAATTAGTGGAAGAAAAATTAATATATTTGGATTACATTCCAACAGAGACTCAACTTGCGGACATTTTCACTAAACCGCTCGACAAAAGCAGGTTTAATAAATTAAAGTTTGATCTCGGTATGTGCAATTTAAATTGAATTTGCATGATTTGGTGTATCATAATGTACATAAGTTTGATGTTTTATTTGCTTAAATTTGAAAATTATTTGAAAAAATTGCAAATTTTGAGTCGGTACTCGACCAGTCGTGAGTGTACACGACCGGTCGTGATACGACCGGTCGAACACTTACACGACCGGTCGTGAAACTCGTGATTTCACTTTATTTTGGGGATTTGACTCTTCTTCTTCATTTCCTTTTTACTCTCCAACGATTCTAGCTTCGACCGGTCGAACCCACCTTCATGGTACTTCAAGGTTAGTGGTTCTTTTGCAATTTTCTTGTAGATTCTTGCTATTGGTGTTTCAAATCTCATTCTTGTAGAATCTATTTGGTCGTTCATTGCAAGTTTGGGGTTTTATCTTGAAAAATCTGTTCTATCAAAACCTCATTTCTTCTATCTTGCATCTTTTTGTTTCCTTGAGTCCTCCTTTGAAAATGGATGCTAGAGGTAAAAAGAAAACTACACGAGGTCCCTCTTCATCTAGATCAGCTTCTATTGCACAACGTCATCTTTGCTCTCCCGAAAATGATCCTTCTAATGCTCGAGATTTGCGTATGCGCAATATTATTGTTGAGCGTCCTGTTAATGTTAATCACATTGCTTCATTTGGTATCCTTCCTCTGTTGGAATCTGTGGGATGGGATAACATCTTGCATTGGGGTGGAGCTGCATACCAGTCCATTGCCCAATCCATGTTTGCATGTATCTGTGATTTTTCTCTTGAGAATTTAACTTTTAAAATTGATACTCAAGGAGTATTTTCAGTGGATCGACATTTGATTGCTCACATTATGGAAATACCTGTCAATGATGAGGGCATTCCAATTCATATTTTACATGACAGACTCTCAGAATCTGAAAGAAAAATGCTTACTAGAGATTTATGTAATTTGGATGTTCACTGGACTCATAAAGGACATGCACTTCCCTCAAGGTACTTGTTACCCAGACACAGAGTACTTCATAGGATTTTCATCTCAAATCTTTATCTACGTTCTAGTAATAAAACCGAACTCACTGCTTTCATGGTTCGTGTTTTGCATTCTGTCATCTCTGGTGCAAAAATATGTCTACCTTCTTTAATTTGTCATTTCATTATTTTGTCTCGTCACCATTCAGGACATAGTGATATTCCCTTTGGTTATTTGTTGACTATGCTGGCAAATCATATGCTCGTGGCTATGCCTGCTAGAGAAAAACCCATCCATCATCTCCCTTTTAATAATTCCAATATTAACAAGATGAATTTAGAATTGGTTGATGGCCAAGTGGATGCTGGTAGCAGTGGTGCTGAAGCAGGAAATGCAGATCAAGCTGGTGATCTTCCTGAAGACGTGAATATGGATGATTTATTTGAAGAACTTGAGTCAGACTCGGCTGATGATCCTGATTTTCAGCCTTCTATTTTGATGAGAGATTGAATTCCCTTCAAGAGCAGGTGGCTCAAATTCGTGTTACCCAAGACACGCAATTTTCTTATTTACGCAAATATATGAGGCGGGTTGCTAGGGGTTTACACAAAATTGATCCATCTAATCCTGCTCCCTCTTCTGGTTCTGACTGAATTTTTGATGGGTCTGTAATAATTTTTTTTCTGAACTTTACATGCTTACTGACTTTTTGAATTATGCACTATGCTCCCTTGAATCAACTCCTATTTTCATTATCCTTGTTGCTCTTCTTCCTTTGTCATTTTGTGTTAAAAAGGGGAAGAAGTTTTGGGAGGCTTTGGCTTTATTTGAATTTAATGATTATGATGTGTACCTATTACTCAGGGGGAGTTAAGCTTCTCAGGGGTAGTTATGGGAGAATGATGCTAGTTATTACTTATCATATCTATATAATTGTGCATGCTTCTCTATTGTGAACCTGTTGTGCCTATACTTCTCTTATTTCTATTGGAAGTATTATTATTTGGGTGTTTTGTCACAAATTTGACAAAGGGGGAGATTGTAAGTGCTATGGTCTCATGCTCCTTTGGTTGTCAAATTTTGATGTGTCAAAACATCTATCTGTGTCTTGTGCTTGTATGGTGATTTATATGAATTCAAGACACTGCATAAACACTTCATGACATTTGAAGTTCAAGAAGCTACAATGTTGAAGTCTCAAGAAGCTACATTATTGAAGTTCAAGAAGCTACAATGTTGAAGTTCAAGTCTTAAGAAACAACACAAGAAATGACTTCAAGACTAATAAGCAACGCATGAAGTAGTTTTATATGCTGATGAAGATCTCAAGTTTAAAGCTACAACAAGTTCAAGATCTCAAGCCTGATATGGTTCAAAATATCTACATTCGTTGAATGGTTGAAGTTCAATGTCCATACGACATGGTTCAGGTTTGAATGACCTTAGGTTGACCCTTTAAGTAGGTCACTTTGGATACATAAATCAAATGTTTATTTTACATAAGTTTGGTCTATTATACGACCAGTCCTAGCTCTTGTTCGACCAGTCCTAGCATTGGTTCGACTAGTCCAAGAAATTTCACGACCAGTCCTAAGTTGTTGAAGATTTTTCAAAATTTTTTTGTATACCCACAACCAGTCCTGGAGGTCCTTCGACCGGTCGTAGGTGTGGCTTCGACTCGTCCACGACCAGTCGTAGAGCTACGACTCAAAGTCCAGCAACGTAATCTATGGTCCTACGACCAGTCGTAGAGATCTACGACCAGTCGTAGGTGACCCACGACCAGTCGTAGGCTTCTCACGACCAGTCGTGGAACGACTTTCAAAGATCGCACTCAATATTTCAAATATCCGTTAGAGCTACGACCAGTCGAAGGTTTCTAAGACCAGTCGTAGGAGCGATTTTTGCTTCTATAAATTGAACACGAAATTCAGAGTTTTCACACTTCAACTCGATTCAATTCAAGAAATTTCAAGTGATCACTCTGAGATAAGTCTGTGTTTATTTTAAGCTACATTGTGCTTATTTAATATTCCTTTTTGCTAGCTTATTTAATTTGATTTTGTTTCTATATTCCAATCTTTTTTTTTTTTTGAAAAGAGGAATTATCTTATTCCTTCTTCTTGGAATCAAAATCAAATATAGCTACGCCCAACTAGTTAAAATCTAAAATCAATTAGAATTTAGAACCATATGAATGTGAGTATTGGAAATTGAACTTTGACATTCAATCATCTACTCCGATTGGTTCTACCGGGCTGCTACGAAAAGGAGAAATCCAGGTATTTTACAATTCTGTAAAATTTATTTACTTTTGGTTTTGTTTGAGGTTAAGCCAGAAAAATCTCATTGTATTGGTTTTGTTTGAGGTTGAACCAGAAAAAATCTCATTGTATTGGTTATCTGAGGAGAGCCAGAAAACTCAGAAAAGAGGGGTTTTTAAATTGTGTAAGCCCAAGTGAAAAAGACACAATTGTAAAGGTTTTTGGTGAACCTGTGAAAACCTATTTGATAGTGAACGCTAATATCCCCTGTGTGAGGATATTAGGAGTGGAGTAGCTTTATGTGTGGCTGTTGAAAGACAGTTGGTGTACACACAGGCGAACCACTATAACTCTTTGTCTTGTGGATTGAATGCTTGCTTAATTTTCATATCTTTTATCATTCAATTGTGTGGAATGTACAAGTGGATGTGAATGTTGTAACTATTTACATTTCAAGCAAGTGTGGGGATTGTTATAATAATTTAGATCTATACTTCTGCATTTAATTTCAATTCCTTGCTATTTCATTTACTTCTATTAAAATTGAGTCCTTGATCCAAATGATGTTCTAGAAATAAGGTTGTCCTACCATAAGCCCTTGTTTATTATGGTGTAAGGTTGTCCTTAGAACTGAATTTGTATCAATCTCTCAATACTTATTTATCAAGGTGATTTAAATTTAGCATTGTGAATTGATTCATAATTGTAAGGCTATTGGTTTGCTTTATTTCTGCTGATTTTATTTTAAATTTGGCATAGTCCTATTCACCCCCCTCTAGGACATATAGCTTGGCCTTTTCAGTGGCCTTATCCGCCCGAGTGAGGGGGCTATAAGCTAGGCTGAGTATGATCAGCTCGTAAATGGGTCCGCTATCGATGAGTCGGGTAGGTATTTGCAGACTACTGGTTAGGCGGATAGTGAGGTCTATTATGCTCGCTGGGCTGTGCGGCTAGGGAGGAGGCAGTTGGTGTCGAGTGTAATAGACACTGGTGATTTCCCCAGAGAGCAACTGTACTGATATGTGGACTTATTGAGCTAGAATTGCATATCCATTCATTCATTCATTCACTATCCACTCGTGCTGGTGGTGCATAACTATTTGTTATGTGTACCATCGCATGGCCAGGATTTCGGTTGGGGGCGCGACTAACCTGAGATCAGGAGTTTACCACATTGTGTCTGACTATCCAAATTTAGGTATGGGACTGGTTTGGATAGAAGTCGCTTGTGATGGACTCCATAGCCTGTGATACTTCATACTATCATCCCGACTTCACATTCCAGCATGGTCATTTCATTACACCGCAAATCACATTGCATCCACAGTACTTAGCATTTTGGGTTATTATGTTTTTGCACTTATAAGGCCAAGATGAGGTTGATGGTATTCGTGGTTCGTCAGGATTTACATATTGCATTACATTCTCAGCATCTGTTATTATCTTATTATGTTTTGCATCACATAGCCTTGGTATGGCTGATAACACTCATGGACTTACCAGTATATTTCCGCTTATTCTGATATTGTATAATTTATGATCTTGTCTGTATTTCCACTTATTCCGATGATGTATGATTTATGGACTTTATGGTATACTTGGCATTTATCTTGTGCACACACTTACACCACCCTCTAAGCTTTCTATAAGCTTATGCACGATAGATGCGTGTAAGTGATGTTAGGTTGCAACAGCGCAGAGCTTGGAGCATGTAGCTGACTTATGGAGTTTTGATTTTAACTTATATATTTCCCTTTCAGCATTGTATTCAAATGTTTATATTAGTGGATATGTGATGATAATGTTGCCTTTGTGATTTGGTAAACTTGTGATTATGCTCCATTACAAAAAAAAAAAAAATTATACTAAAAATCCTCCTTGTAGGATCCCAGGATCAGAATCTAGTATTGCACGCTGGAAGCCGAGAATGGGGTACTACGGAAGCTGTCGGCGTCGGATTCGGCGATCGGGAATTTTGTGAGCCCAGTTTTCGAGCTTGGGGTGTGACAGAAGTTGGTATCAGAGCATTACTTGGGAATACCTGAGGATAACATCACATATCTGCTAATAACTACCCTTCACTCTATGATTGTTTAAAACTTAGAATGGTTAGATCCCCGAGTTCGAATAACTTAGAGATTTTCGGATATAACTCCCTACCGTTGAGATTATGAGGTTGTATAATATTCCAGTTTTGATCATTTTTTATCTAGGATTCGAGGTCCAGTCGGATCATCGTAGTGTTGACGAGGCGTTTTGGGAGTAGGAGGATGAGATTCGCAGGCATTGTCCCTATCTCTTACGTGTTTGATTATGTTAGCATGTTGTGTTTGGATAGGATTTTCCTCCCTTTGTGAGCTTTATATTGGTTGGGTCGTGTTTTAAATTTCGAGGACAAAATTTTTATTAGGTGGGGAGAGCTGTAAGACCCGTACCTAGCCCGTATTGTTCTGTCGACTCCTGCAATCCTTCCCGTCGAAGTCTGGCAATCCGCGACCTATAATCGATGTCTGCGTGCGACCCTAAGTCGTATCCTGTATATTTGAATTAGCTTAATCCTAGACTTGTACCATTGCGACCACACTGTCACCGCAGTTCCAACACCGCGTCTTTCATACCGATCTGATACCCTGATAGGAAGATGTGGGTCGGTGTTTATTTTGAAGAAACGCCGCGCTTTTACGATTTTAAGAGAATCTCTACAATATGTCCCATCAATCAATCATTCAAATCAATCAATCAATCACCTCATGTCAAGTATACACACCCATGCTTTCTTTCTCCACAAGTCAAGCAACCAGTAAGTCAACTCTCATGTCAAGTACACCATCACCTCACCCATCCATCACTCCATCACCCATCACTCCTTACAACCCTCTTTCTCTCTCTCTCTCATTTCACAAACACAAAATTCCAAGCAACCAAAGAGCAATAGCATCACACGTCCATGGTTTTCTAAGAGAGAAAGTGAGTTGTGTGGCCCACTTTCCCATCCCAAAGAACTTTCATCCTAGCCATCCATCTCTCATCACCCTCCATCAAAGTGGAGCACAAGGACACCGACTTTTCAATGGACCAAGAAGATCGAATGGTGGGTGCTCATTATACTAGATTTTCATGTTTTGATGATGGGCCAAGTGAGGCCTACCGATTGAGGGTATGGATCTCACTTTGGACCCTAGGTGTGGCCGATGGCCCACCTTGATGCTCATGATCATTCCATGATGGGGCTATTCTCCATGGACCCCATCATGATGTTTATTTTTCCTGCATGAAAAGAGGTAATCTAGACCGTCCATTTTGGGTGGAGAAGGGATCTCCATCGTTGATCTTTGATTTGGCGGGCCCACATGCATTGGGACCCACTTAATGTATGATTGAATGCTAGGGTGGGCTCATAGTGGCGGAGCCCTCCATCACATGTGCCTATTCTTCTCTCTCTCTCTCTCTCTCTCTCTCTCTCTCTCTCTCTCTCCCTTTTTGCGATGTTATAGTTGTGTGGCCCACTTGGATGGACCCCACCTTACATATGTGTTGTATCCACACCACCCACCATTTGGTGGCCCACCTAAGCAGGGCCCACCTCAATGCATGTGTCATGCCCAAATCGTCCAGCGTCTGGGGACGCTGGACGTGAGTTAAAACACAAATATGAGCTTGGTATAAGCCTTGGGGGTGGACCACTCATACAAGCCCCACCTTGATGTATGGTTCTAATCCAAGCCGTCCATCCCTTTCCCTAGCTCATTTTAGGTGTTGTGCCAAAAAATGAAACCAATCAGATTATCTGGCGAGCCATAGCTTAGAAAACAGTGATTTTCACCATTGAAAACCATATTGCGTTTCTATACATCAAAAAATATCAGATATTGGACTCGTTTGGTCTGTATTTAACATTAAAAATCAGTGGGTGGGGTGGATTTTGTTAATATGGGCCCCACCGGTAAAAAACCTCAGAAAAACAGATTTTTCAAAAAAATAAATAAATTTTAAGCAGCAGACGCTACTGCAGAGGGCGCAGGCAGCGCTGACTGCCTACTGGTGGACGGACGGATGGGCTAGGACCCACGGTCCTAGCCGTGGCCCCACCATGGTGTTTGTTCATCATCTAACCCGTTCATTAGGTGGGCCCCTTCTTGAAGTGGGCCCCCTCCAAAAATCAGTCTGATCTGGGACCCAGGTGGCCCACATCTCAGGAAACAGTGGTGATTGTACGTCTGCCACTGAAACTCCTTAGATGTCCAGGAGTTTTGGATCATTACGAAATTTATTTTTCCACTTCATCTAAGTCCGTGTGACCTCGTCAACGGTTTGGATGACATGTAAACATTATGGTGGGCCTCACATGGGACCCACTGATGTATGCATTATACCCACACACCGTCCCAGGGTGGGACAGCTGGTGTACCTCACTCCAGCTACTGGAGTAGCGTCACCAAGTTTTGTGGGTCTCACCAGTGACATCCACGCCATCCATCTATGGGGTCCACCATGATGCATGTGTTGCATCTAAACCGTCCAACCATGTGGGAAGGCTCATTTAAGGCTTAAGTTCAAAAATTAGACAGATCTATGATCACGTGGGACCACTTATGTATGTTTTGTAATCAACACCTTCCATTAATGTGGACTCCACCATGAGGCGTGTACTTCATCTATGTCGTCCAACCCTATGGGACCTACCATGATGCATGGGTTGTATCCAAACCTTCCAACCATTTTTAGAGATCATTTTATGGCTTGAGACTAAGAATGAGTCAGATCTAAGGTTCAAGTGGACCCCACCATTGGAAATAATGTGGACAGTGACCTCCACCATTCAAACTTCTTAGGAGCCACAGTAGCTTCCAATTAAGCTTATATTTTGTTTTCACTTCATCTAGCTCTATGTTAACTTATGAATTGGTTGGATCTCAAACACATCACGATGGGCCACTCCGTGATATGACCATCTGTAAGGTCCACCTTGATGTGCATGAGGCCCATTGTTGAAGCCCACTTTGATATGTTTATGGCCCATCCATACCTTTGATGTGTTTCGTGGCCATCTGTGAGGCCCACCTTGATGTCCACTGTGGCCCATCCACCAGGCCCACTTCAATGTATTTTTATAGCCCAATCGAGGGGCCCACTTTGATATACATGTGACTCATCAGGATGTATCTTTGAGCCATGAGCGGGACCCACCTGTTGCGCATTTTGAGGCCCAGCTGCACGGCCTACCTGTCATGTATTTAGGGCCCGTGGGTTGAGGCTCATTGTGATGTAATTCCGACCCATTTGGTAAAGCCCATTGTGATGTATTTGGAGCCCATGGGTGAAGGTCCATTCTGATGTATTAGGGCGTATGGGTTGATGCCCATTGTGATGTATTTGGAGCCCATGGGTTTAGGCCCATTTGAGGAGGCCCACCTTGATGTATTTGTGGCCCGATGTTGAGGCCCACTTTGGTATATATATAAAAGGCCCATTTAAGGAGGCCCACCTTGATGTATTTGGGGCCTGTTGTTAAGGCCCACCTTGATATTTATGGGGCCCATTTGATGTATTAGAGGCCCATGGGTTGAGGCCCAATGGGATGTACATGAGGCCCATTAAATGTGATTCGACCATGGTTTGTGTAATGATATTTATGGCGGGCCATGTCTTGGGAGCAATGTTGGTTTGACAGCCACATTGTAAGAATAATGTTGGTTAAATGTCCGCATTATAACTCTCACTAGGGCTCATTAATATGCCCGTACTTGTTTTGTGTTGGCCATCTAGGCCCATCTTCATTGTAAGGACCGTTCATCATTTTAACATGCTTAGTATAGCTCTATGATTCATAACCATACACATTCATATGTATGCTTGATATGAGGAATGTTTGATCATAGCATAAGTCTTTGGGCTGAGACATTTACGGGACTCCTTATGTGATGGAGCGCCCCACATGGGCACATGGTACGTGCAAGATTGCTGCATGATTGTACAGTATGACTCATGCATCTCGCATATGTGTGAGTTGATCCTTATACACCCTAGCGACATCAGGGTCGTAGCCTCCACAGGCACATCGTGGATGGCTAGATGGGACACCGGAAATATTTGGTTCTATCACTATGAGCACTTAGGATGTCCTTGGGTGAAAATTTCAGAACCTCTGAGGCTAGGAGTAGCCTCAACGTCTAGACCGAGTGAAACATGAGCGCTCGAGCGCCGAATACCAGTAGGCCGCGTCTCCCACTGTATCGTGGTCAATTGGGAAGGGGTGTGGCCTATCTGCCTGAGTGAGGGGGCTATAAGCTAGGCTGAGTATGACCAGCTCTTAAATGGGTCCACTATCGAAGAGTCGGGTAGGTATTTGCAGACTACTGGTCAGGTGGATTGTGAGATCTATTCCGCTCGCTGGGCTGTGCAACTAGGGAGGAGGCAGTCGGTGTCGAGTGTAATAGAGCCCGGTGATTTCCCCAGAGAGCAACCGTACTGATATGTGGACTTATTGAGCAGAAATTGCATATCCATTCATTCATTCATTCACTATCCACTCAGGCCGGTGGTGCGTAACATTTGTTATGTGTACCATCGCATGGCTAGGATTTCGTTTGGGCGCGCGACTAACCTGAGATCAGGAGTTTACCACATTGTGTCTGACTATCCAAATTTAGGTATGAGATTGGTTTGGATAGAAGTCCCTTGTGATGGACCCCATAGCCTGTGATACTTCGTACTATCATCCCGACTTCACATTCCAGCATATTCATTTCATTCGCACCGCATATCTCATTACATCCGTAGTACTTAACATTTTGGGTTATTATGTTTTTGCACTTATATGGCCTAGATGAGGTTGATGGTATTCGTGGTTCATCAGGATTTACATATTGTATTGCATTCTCAGTATCTGTTATTGTCTTATTATGTTTTGCATCGTATAGCCTTGGTACGGCTGATAGCACTCATGGACTTACCAGTATATTTCCGCTTACTCTGATATCGTATAATTCATGATCTTGTCAGTATTTCTACTTATTCCGATGATGTATGATTTATGGACTTTATGGTATACTTGGCATTTATCTTGTGCACACACTTACACCACCCTCTAAGCTTTCTATAAGTTTATGCACGATAGATGCGTGCAGGTGATGTTAGGTTGTAGCAGTGCGGAGCTTGGAGCATGTAGCTGACTTCTGGAGTTTTGATTTTAACTTATGTATTTCCCTTTTAGCATTGTATTCAAATGTTTATATTAGTGGATATGTGATGATAATGTTGCCTTTGTGATTTGGGTAAACTTGTGATTATGCTCCATTACAAAAAAAAAAAATTATATTGAAAATCCTCCTTGTAGGATCCCAGGATTGGAATCTGGCGCATGCACGCTGGAAGCTGAGAATGGGGTACTACAGAGGCTGTCGGCGCCGAATTTAGGAATTTTGTGAGCCCGGTTTCCGAGTTTGGGGCGTGACAACTCCAAACGAACGTCAAATTCCCAATTTTTGACATTTGGATGGTTCATGTAGTTTAATAGTAGGATCTCTTAATTTAAGGATGGAGATTTCTACCAACAGTCTTAAGGGTCCTAAGGTTCATCTCGGTAAAGATTCATGGTTGGATGAGTGGTCTGATGGTCTAAGCGCGATGAACAGTTGGAAGGCTTTCAAGTTGGACTCTAATGAATGGTGGATCTGTGATCTACGATTCTGATTTGATACTTAAGGTCTACATTCATGAGAATGTGATTGTCCCTCTCATGGATCAATAGTAGGTATGAACGGATTGAATCATCAATTGTTAGTGAATATCTTAGGTTGGGTGTGTACGTTCACCCAAGTTTGTCATCTTGAACTACATTGGTAACATCTTGAGTACTAAAAAGTACGGGGTGTTATAGTGGAGGAGGAACCCAGATAGGCTGATCCACCGAAAAACTGTTGTGCACCATGTAGTAATGATGCGCCCACCACTGCATCCAAGAATATGAAGCCGTCACTCAATGATTGTACCCTGGAAGAAGAAATCGAGAGCCAAAATTTCTTGTTAAGAGCTGCTTCCATATTAAAGCCCAATTGTAGGGACCGACTCCATAGCTTCTCATTGTCCGTGTGACCTCTTCACTGACCTGGGGCATAGCTTGATCATACCCAAATTGTCTGGCAAATCGACTCGGATAGTATGGTTCTCGCAAGAATTTTACTCCTTCTCGCATGGGAAGACTGCAAGAATGAATACAAAGAAAGAAGGTTCTCTTAACAGGTTCCAAGTTATTGTTATCCTCAACTTCTCTGTCTTCAGCTTGGTAATCCAAATAAAAAGGGAAGAAGTCAATAGATTCCATGTTGTCGATCTTATCCACTATCCATTCATACCCCTTCTTTATCATTTTTCGCTTCAAGAAATGCCACAGGGGTAAATGATCGGTATGGACATAAGCCTTCTTCGGGTCATTGTAAGTCCAGGGGAAGTAGATGCCAAGCCATTCAGAGAAATAGTGTCATAGAGTAAAAGAAGATGAAACTCCTAGTGTCGGGTTTGAGCAATGCACTGCAGTATGACCGAAAGCTTTATATAACGAGCATAAGACAGAGGGGCCAGAGAATATCTTTTTCTACCTACCGCCATTGCACCTGTCACCACAAATAAGGTTGGTTAAATAGAGTCTGAGCTTTTTAAGCTAAGAAGTACAACTAAACTCAGCCAGTAAGCCAAGAAAGTGGCTAATTCAGTTTCAATGGTGAATTCGGTCGGACCCCTTATCTTTTTACGATTGGCTTCTAGTTCGACACAATGGCTGCAAGGAAACCTGAAAGAAAGAGGGAGTGAGTAATTTATATCTATAGGTAAGTGTCGTCTGAAAGGTTACACCAAGTATCGGGAAAAATGTGCGAGCCATTGAAGAGGGGATATCTTATGGACGTCAACAAAATAAGACGTTTCACGAAAAAGTTTGATTGTTGATAATGTAATTTTAGGTATTCTGTTGGGAGCTATGATGAGGGTCAAATATTGTATATTAGACCCTGACTATTGCCTAATTTTACATACATGATAACGCCTGATGTCGTAATTAATTTGTGCTTTTGTTACAGAGTGTTATTAGGAGCGTTGATTGAAAAATGATGTTAAAAGCATGGATTTTACGCTTCGAAGACACCAGAGCAAGGAATGGACTCCAAAGGATTGAGATCAATGAATTTACACGCCAGGGATCTAAGAAAATCAAGCCGTTCACGTTAAAGAGGCCCGAAATTGGTCCAGAATGCAAGATCACATGGTTCCCGCCATCCGATCGGTTCAAAACTTCATACATGTGATGAAGGCCATAAATTAACCATACATATTAAATTTCATCCATTGAAGATCTCGGGAAGTGGCCCAACGGACAGATCAGCCCATTAATCTTCAATTTGGGGCCCACCTGATATCTGGAACTGCCTCAAATTTGGTTTTGACGGTTAAAATAGTTTGAGAAAAGGCATGGTCGGATTGGATTTCTGAAACACATTGCATTGTGCCCCGTATGTATAGCGTGTGTACACAGTGTACACACGTGCCCGACGTGCATCTCTCTCTCAAAACGGCACTTGCCATTTTCGGCTCCAGCGTAACAGACGGACGACGTCCATTTTGCGGACGCTAGTGAGCCCCACCCATCACCCATACGGCTCATCCAGTCCATCCACCGTGTAGAGGGATTCGAGAGCTTCAAAACCATGTTGATACTTTACACCCATGCCTGCACACGTGTGTGGTACAGAGGCCACAAACGGACTGCCCTGCAACATTCAAAACTGATCTTTTTGTGATTTCTTCTCTGGGCCGTGTCAATGGACATTCAAAACCACCCATTTTTGACTGAAATTTCGTCCTGAATCCAATGGATGGGGTGGATTTTCCAAAAAATACTTCTGTGGGGCCCACCGATCACGACAGTGAAAGGATGCGAAAGGTTTCGCACATATTAGGAAATCCGATTTTCCAGGCGGTTGTGGGCCACCATCTTTGATCATATGGTAGATCTGAACCGTCCATCATGTAGAGGACCCAAGAAAGTCCTAAGGAACGGTATTTTTTTTTTTGAAATTTGAACGAGGAAAGTGCCGTGTTTCGAGACCCCGAACTTGGCTGCGAAAAGGCTTTCTCTGCACGTGCGACAGCTTTCCAAATCTGATTTTCTCCACTCCAGCAGTTATAAAAAGGGTTTTGGACGTGGGAGAGAGGGGATTCCAAGGCCAGAGCTTGGGGAGAGCCAGGGAGAAGATCCAGAGAAGAGGAAAGAGAAGAAAGGAAGAGAGAAAGGAGGATGTTTTTATTTTATCAATCTTATTTTTCTGTCTCCCTAATTGAATTTATAGATTGCTAATCTCTCAGCTAGGGCTGAGATGAAACCCATAATTTAAATATCCATTGTTATATGTTGAATTTACTTCAATTAGATTGGTTTGTTTCTTTCTCTAGCGTGCTTAATTGGGTTAAATTCTGTACTTCTCCATCTATGAACTTGACCAGAGTCTATATATGGATGTTGTCTGAATGCTTATTCTAGGTGCTTGTGTCTGATCATGAACATGCTTCCTATAGAGGAAGAAACAGGGTGCTTTAATGAATTATACATTCTATGTGCCCGACTAAGGACATGGGATGTGTTGTTCATTGCATTGCTTTAGGAGATTAGACATTCTGTATGCCCGACTAAGGACACAGATTGTGCTTTCTTCATATAAGTTGTATCAATCTAGATTAGGGTGAATCAATAAATAAAACAAGGGATAGGATAATTAGGGGTGGATTCGAAAGTCCTAGTTCTCTCTCTGATTGAATTTTCTTCCCTGTTCTTAATTATTTTTCATAGAATTGTGCTTAGTAACTCGCTCCATTATTTGTTGGATTAGTTCAGAAGAATCATAGATTTGAATTGTGACGACCAGTCCTTGTGGGAATGATCTCGTAATACGTACTGTATCTACATCTGATTCGTATACTTGTGAGTTTAAAAAATCATTTAAATCATGTTGGTTTAAATAAAACATCAAGCAACATGGGCAAATTCCTCGTTCGTGGGAATGTATTCATCGAGGAAAGATCCGGAAATAGGCAGGCCAGCCATCCTATATAGAGCCCACAAAGTAATGCTTACTTCCTCGACCGGAAGATGGAAAGAATTTGTAGTAGAAGACCAATGCTTCAGAAAGCCCTTATAAAAAGCTTCTATAATATGATATATCTTTGTTGCAATAAGGACATCTTCGTACTTCTTCAAGATCGCTTTGGTCCATGCGTTGTAATATGGATGATTAGTCCAAAGACCGGTCAAACTGAATTAGCTTATGAATTTCACCGTTGGCTATTGAACTTTTTGTGTAATTTCGGTCGGACCGAACATGGGTTTGGTCGAACCAAACTTGTCTGTTTCCTGTTACAGATTTTGCGATCTTTCAAGTCCTTTCTTTAGCTTTTGTACTTGGTTTCCTTGGATCTTTGACATGTGATTTCTTCACTCTTGGTCTCTTCAGATCCATCCTTCACCTTAGTGATTCTTGAGTATTAAATCCATGCTTTTACCATTTTTTTCAATCCATGCTCTCAGATTCACCTTGCAACACAAACATGTATAAAATATACCATTAAGCGTTATCATGTTCTTAAAATCAAGATATAAATATGGGAGAATATGCAATATTTGACACTCAACACAGGGTGTGCCCCTGGTTGATTGAAGCTGAGACATGCAGTGTGTGCCCTGGTTGGTTGAAGCTGATACTGGTAGGGTGTGCCCTTGGTTGATTAAAGATGAGACAAGCAAGGTATGCCTCTGGTTGGTTAAAGCAGATACTGGTGGGGTGTGCCCTTGGTTGGTTGAAGGTGATATAGGTAGGGTGTGTCCCTGGTTGGCTGAAGTTGTGGCTGTGATGACAGGTATTAAGGCGTCCAGGCATCTTTTGCAGTGCTGCACTTGATCCTTCTCATGGTCTGAGGTTTCTCCTTCCTCTGGCGCAGGTGGTTCCTTCCCTATTGGCCCTAGGATTTTTCCACCAAATAGGGGGCTATAGAGCATCATTGTGGCATAGAGGTGTACCTTCGGGCAGCACGACTAATATCTCCACCTTGCAGGGAGTCCCAGGTCTGATGAAATTCATCAATATGCATTGGAACTCCTTTGTTCTCTACTTTTGTAAGACCCGTATCCTAGCCCGTATCGTTCCGTAGGCTTCCACAGTCCTCCCGGTCGAATTTCGACGACCTGCGATCTATTATCGGTGTTTGCACGCAACCCTGAGTCGTATCCCGTATTCTAAAGTTGGCTTAACCCGAGACTTGTACCCTTACGACCGCATCGTCGCCGCGATTCCGATGCCGTATCTCTCGTACTGAGGCGATACCCAGGCCAGGAGATGTGGGCCCACATTTGGTTCGAGGAAAATGCCGCGTGTTGCAATCCCAAGAGAATCCATCACATTAAATGTCAAGTACACATCACATCACTCTTATCACTCACAACCATCCCCAAGTACAACTACCCATCCCCAAAAGTCAACTTTCCATCACTTCACCCATCCCTCTCTTCATCACTCAATCACTCACATCACCTCTCTCTCTTCTCTCTCTCTCTCTCTCTCTCTCTCATTTTCTCCCAAGCTCCATGAGAGTAACTCTAACATCCATGGCTTCCATGGAGAAGCTAGTGTGGCCCACCTTCCTACCTCCCATCTCCACCTTACATGACCCATCTCAACCATTAAAATTGTCCCCTTGGAGCTCTAGCATGCGTTGAGGGAAGAAAAAGTCCAAGAAGATCTACCGATGGGTGCTTTTATTTGTTGATTTTATGAATTGAGGGCCCACATATGTGGGACCCATCTTGATGTATGCATTGTATTGAGGCCCATAGTGGCAGGGCCCCTCTTCCATCCATCCTCTCTCTCTTTCTCTCTCTCTCGCCCTCTCTAGATGTGTGTGGCCCACCAATGATGTATGCTTTTCATCCAGTGTTGTGGGGCCAACAATGATGTTTATGCCTTACATCCACCGTCCAGATATGCTGGATGAGGAGAGCACCATGATGTATATGCCTGGTATCGCACCGTCCAGTGATCTGGACGGTGGAAACTCACCAAGATGTATGTGATTATATCTCGTCGTCCATCCATGTGAGGCCAACCCTGCACGTGTCGAACATGCAGGTGGTGGGGCATCATGTGGGCCCCACTCGTGTCACGTGTGCAACGTTCAAGCCGTTCGTCCAGCATTTCTACACGTTGGACGGTGGTATGTATTATATATATATTATAATATTTAATAATATAATATTATACCATGTGGGCCCCACGTGGGACCCACCATGATGTATGCCTTCAATTCTCACCGTCGACTATTTGGGACGGTGGGACCCGCCTCACCATGATGTATGGTTTTTATCCATACAGTCCATTTTTGGGATGTGCGGACCCACTGCCACGTGGGCCTCTCTATGATGTATGTGCAGATCCTCACCGTCCAGCAGATCTAGACGGTGGGCCACACCTAGATGTACATGTTACATCCCGTCCATCCACTTGGCAGTTGCTGCTTTGACGTAGTAAGCTCCATGGGTCCCACCAACAGTTAACGTCACCAAGTTTTGTGGGGCCCACACTAATGTACATACCTTACATCTAACCATTCATCTCAGAGACGTGGGGCCCACCCTGATATGTGTTTCAGCCACCATCCATTTGAGGACGGTGGAACCCACCTATGCAGCTACTGACCTGATGCAGCAAGGGCTGTCGAGCCGCCATGATGTATGTATTGTATACATACCGTCCATTCATTTTTCTTATGATGTGGGACCACCCACTCGTGTGGGGTGGGACCCCTTGATGTATGCGTTTAATCCACATTGTCCGTGGGCCAGTGCTGAGGGGGTCAGCAAGTTCTGTGGGTCTGGCAGTGAGGCTGTGCCATATCCAGACCGTTCATTCATGTGGGGCCCGCTGTGATGCTCGTGTAGTGCTTACCTGCCACATATGTGGAGCCCACCTTGGCGTCATGTGTTTTATCCCAACCGTCCATCATCTGGACGGTGGGTTGCCACCTGATGTATGTGAAATATACTCACACCGTCCAACGTTAAAAGATGTTTTCTTTTATTATTTTATTTATTTTTTCTCTCATGCTATTACAGGGAGAATGGGATAGATCTAAATTTCACGTGGGGCCCACTGCGTGTACGTGGATGTATTTTATATAATATGTATACGTATACACACACACACATACACACACATATATATAATATTATATTATGGTGACCCCACGTGGGACCCACCTTGATTTATTTATTATAATCCACACCATCCAGATTATGTTGGATGGTGCTGGGCAATGTTCGGACGATGTTGTCCGGTGGTTGGATGGTGCTGATTTACCCGGGCAATGTTTGGACAGTGTTGATCATCATTAGTGGGCCATGTGCCCCATGGAATGATAGTGTACAGTGATACACATGTTGCACCTGCAACTATTGAAATGATTTTGTTGTGGTCCAAGCCCACATGAGGCCCATTGGTGCGGCCCATCCATGAGGCCCATCATGATGTATATTTGAGGCCCATATGATGGGGCCCACCTACCTTGTATTTAAGGCCTATTGATGGGGCCCACCTGCTTGAATCTAAGGCCCATGGGCAAGGCCTATTGTGATGTATTCGAGGCCCAGGGGCAAGGCCTATTATGATGTATTCATGGCCTATGGGCAAGGCCCATCATGATGTATTTTTTGCCCATGTGCGGGGCCCACTTATTTGAATTTTTGGCCCATTTGATGGGGCCCACCTGTTATGTATTTAAAGCTCGTGCGATGAGGCCCATTGTGATGTATTTTCAGCCCATGTGAGGTGGCCCATTATGATGTATTTGAGGGTCATGTGTAGGGCCCACCTCTCGTGTATTGAGATCGTGTGTTGAGGCCCATGTGATGTGGCTCACTTGATGTATGCGACTGTTGTGTAAGGCCCATTGAGATTGTATGTGGCCCATTGAGATTGTATGAAGCCCGTTGTGATGTAATTACAGTCATTGATGAGGCCCGACATGATGTATTTATGGCCTAGCATGATGTATATTAGACCCTTGTGTGAGGCCATGGGCCCACTGTACGCTTGGCCCTATGTGGGCCATTACTTGGGAGCAATGTTGGTTAAATGGCCACATTAATGGGCAATGATGGTTTAATGTCCACATTGTGACCTTCCCTTAGGCCTTGTTCGGCCAATTATCGAGGCCGATTCCGATTGTCGAGGCTGATTTTAATTATTGAGGCCGATTCCAAATGTCGAGGCCGATTCTGATTGTCGAGGCTGAGTATCAAAGATGATTCCAATTTGTTGAGGCTGATTCTGATTATCGAGGCCGATTTCGATTGTCGAGGCCGATTATATAGGCCGATTCTGATTGTCGAGGCCGAGTATTGAGGGCGATTCTGATTTGTCGAGGCTGAGTACGATTGTCGAGGCTGAGTATCGAGGCCGATTTCGATTGGTGAGGCCAATTGTATAGGCCGATTCTGATTGTTGAGGCTAAGTATCGAGGATGATTCCGATTTGTCGAGGTCGATTGAATAGGCCGATTCCGATTGTCAAGGACGAGTATCGAGGCCAATTCTAATTTGTCGAGGCCGCTTGTATAGGCCGATTCCGATTGTCGAGGTTGATTGTCTAGGCCAATTTCGATTGTCGAGGTCGATTGTATAGGCCGATTCCGATTGTTGATTCCAAGTATCGAGGCCAATTGTATAGGCCGATTCCGATTGTTGAGTCCGAGTAGCCGATTTGTCAAGGCCGATTAAATAGGACGATTTCGATTGTCGATTCCGAGTATCGAGGCCAATTCTGATTTGTCGAGGCCAATTTCGATTACCAAGGCCGATTGTCGAGACCTATATGATGTATATGCGACTCGTAGTTGAGGCCCATTGTGTTATGTATTTAGCCTGTGTGATGTATACACGGCCAGTGTTTGAGGCCCAATGTGACGTATATGTGGCTCGTATTTGAGGCTCACTGTTATGTGTATTTAGCCCCTATTTAAGGTCTAATGTGATGTATACGAGGCCTATATGATGAGGCCCATTGTGGTGCATTTGAGGGCCAGGCGATGGAGCCCATCGTGATGTATATTAGGTCCATGTGAGAGGCCCATCGTGATGTGTATTAAGCTCTAGATGAGGCCCATGGTGTTTTATATTAGGCCCTTGTGTGAGGTCATGGGTCCACTATATGTTAGGCTCTATGTGGGTCATTCCTTGGGGGCAATGTTGATTAAATGTTCACATTGTCGAGGCCAATTATCGATGTTGGTTATTAATACCGATTATAATTATGTGACAACATAGCATCATGATACATGCCCATACACATCATTTGCATGTTTATTATGAGATGTGATTAACCATTACATATGCCATAACACAGATGGTTTATGGGACTCCCTAGTAGGTGGAGTTATCCCACACGAGCGCACGATATGCGCAAGATTGATGCATGATTGAACTACATGACTCATGCATCTTGCATTGTATGATTGTGATTACTGTATGTCCTAGCGACATCAGGACTATGACCTCCACAGACATGTCGTGGATGGCCAGTTGGGACACCGAAAATGTTTGGTTCGAGCATCTGGGCACTTTGGATGTCTGTGGGTAAAAGTCCCTAAACCTCCGAGGCCATGAGATGCCCCAACGTCTAGACCGAGTGGATACATGAGCGCCCGAGTGCCGAATACCAGTAGACCGCGTCTCCGACTTTGTCGTGGTTGGTTGGGAGGGGGTGTGGCCTTATCTGCCCGAGTGAGGGGGCTGTAAGCTAGGCTGAGTTTGACCAGCTCTCAAATGGGTCCGCTATCAACGAGCCGGGTAAGCATTGGCATACTAATGGCAAGCGGGTAGTGAGGTCTTTTCCACTCACTGGGCTACGTGGTCGGCTGGGGCGGTAGCCAGCTTAGAGTATACTAGACTCCGGTGATGATCTTAGAGATGTACGGTGCTGATATGTGGACTTATTAAGCAGGAGTCGCTTACTTATTCATTCATTCATTATTCACTAAGGCTAGTGGTGCGCAACTATTTGTTACGTGTACCTTCGCAATGGCCAGGATTTCGGTTGGGGCTCGTGACTAACCAGAGATCAGGAGTTTACCACATTAAGTCTGACTACCTAAATTTAGGTATGGGACTGGTTTGGATAGAAGTCCCTTGTGTTGGAACCCATAGCCTGCGATACTACGTACTATCATCTCGAATTCACTCCAGCTTGTTCATCTCATTCGCACCACATATTGCATTGCATCCGCTACATTTAGCATTTTTGGTTTCCATGTTTCTGCATTGATATGACCGTTAGCATTCATGCCTTGCATCGGATAGCCTTGATACCGCTGACGGCACTCATGGACTTATTAGTATATTTCTGCTTACTCTGATATCGTATGATTTGTGATCTTAACAGTATATTTCTGCTTACTCTGATTTCGTATGATTCGTGATCTTATCAGTATATTTCTGCTTACTCTGATATTATATGATTCATGATCTTGTCAGTATTTTCACCGATTTCGATATTGTATGATTTATGGTATTGTATTGTATACTCGACACTTATCTTGCGCACACACTTTCACCACCCACTAAGCTTTCTATAAGCTTATGCACAATAGATGCATGATCTTGTTAGTATTTCCACCTATTTCGATATTGTATGATTTATGGCATTGTATTGCATACTCAGCACTTATCTTGCGCACACACTTTCACCACCCACTAAGCTTTCTATAAGCTTATGTACGATAGATGCGTGCAGGTAGCGTTAGGTTGCAGCAGCGTCGAGCACGGAGCGTGCGGCGGTCTTCTGGAGCTTTGACTTCGATATATGTATTTTCCTTTCAAGCATTGTATTCAAATGTTTATATTAGTGGATATGTGATGATGATGTTGCCTTTGTGATTTGGGTATACTTGTGGTTATGCTTATTACAGTTAAATGTACATTGGAAAATCCTCCTTGTAGGATCCCAGGATCGGAATCTGACGTATGGACACTGGGTGTCGAGAATGAGGTACTAGCTGTCGGCACCGAATTCGGTGATTTGAAATTTTTTGTGCCCAGTTTTCGAGTTTAGGGCATGATAGAAATTGGTATCAGAGCTTAACTTGGGAATACCTAAGGATAACATCACATATCTGCTGATAGCTACCCTACACTTTATGATTGTTGAGAACTTAGAATGATTAGATCCCCGAGTTCGAATAACTTAGAAGATTTTTTGATATAACTCCCTACCGCTGAGATTGTGAGGCTGCATAGTATTCCAGTTTCAACTGTTTCTGATCCAGGATCCGAGGATTAGTGGGGTCATTGTAGTGCCAATGAGGCATCCTAAGGTAACGAGGCTGAGATTAGAGAACACCATCTCCATCTATTTATAGATTGATTATGCATTGTATGGTATTAATTAGTATATGTATAAGTCGATGCTTCCACTTCCATTGCTTTATCCCACGTGATAGTAAATTTTGAGGATGAAATTTTTATTAGGAGAGGAGAGCTATAAGACCCGTATCTTAGCCCGTACCGTTCCTTAGGCTTCTGCGGTCCTCTCGGTCGAATTCCGGCGACCCGCGATCTATTATCGGCATTTGCACGTGACCTTGAGTTGTATCCCGTATTCCAGAGTCGGCTCAACCCGAGACTTCTACCCTTGTGACCGTGTGGTCGCCGCGGTTCCGATACCGCATCTCGAGGGCCGAGGCGATACCCATGCTAAGAGATGTGGGCCCGCATTCTGTTCGAGGAAAACGCCGCACGTTGGAATCTCGAGAGAATCCATCATATCAAATGTCAAGTACACATCACATCACTCCCATCACTCACACCCATCCCCAAGTACAACTACCCATCCCCAAAAGTCAACTTCCCATCACTTCACCCATCCCTCTCCACATCACTCCATCACTCACATCACCTCTCTCTCTCATCTCTCTCTTTCATTTTCTCCCAAACTCGATGAGAGCAACTCCGTCCATGGCTTCCATGGAGAAGCTAGTGTGGCCCACCTTCCTACCTCTCATCTCCACCCTCCATGACCCATCTCAACCATTGAAATTGTCCCCTTAGAGCTCTAGCATGCGTTGATGGAAGAAAAAGTCCAAGAAAATCTACCGGTGGGTGCTTTTATTTGTTGATTTTGTGATTTGAGGGCCCACATATGTGGGACCCATCTTGATGTATGCATTGTATTGAGGGGCCCATAGTGGCGGGGCCCCTCATCTGTCCGTCTCTCTCTCTCTCTCCTCTTTCTCTCTCTTTCTCTCTCTCTCCCTCTCTTATTGTGTGTGGCCCACCAATGATGTCGCGTTTCATCTAGTGCTATGGGGCCAACCGTGATGTTTATGCCTTGTATCCACCGTCCCGATATGTTGGACGTGGAACGCACCGTGATGTATATGCCTGGCGTCGCACCGTCCAGTGATCTGGATGGTAAAAACTCACCAAGATGTTTATAATTATATCTCGTTGTCCATCTATGTGAGGCCGACCCTGTACGTGTCACACGTGCTGTCACGCCCCAAACTCGGAGACCGGGCTCACAAAATTCCAGATCGCCGAATTCGGCACCGACAGCCTCCGTAGAACCCCATTCTCGGATCCCAGCGCCCATACGCCAGGTTCCGATCCTGGGATGCTACAAGGAGGATTTCTAATAATCCATTTGATTCGTAATGAGCATAACCACAAGCATAACCCACGAACAATAACCACAAGAACACCATCACACAATCCACTATGATCAAAAACTTTCAGTACAAGGTGTATAAAAGGAAATACAAGATACTGAAAATGACAAAAACTCCAAAAGCACGGCTGCACGCTCCAACTGCGGCGAGACTACGGCTGCGTCCTGGCGTCACCTGCATGCATCAATCGTGCATAAGCTTATAGAAAGCTTAGAGGGTGGTGTAAGTGTGTGCGCAATATGAGCATGCTCAGAATGCAGGGTCAGAGTAATACGGAATCGTGCCAATGAGTACATGAATGCAGTCAGCCATACCAAGGCTATGCCGTACATAATATAAATGATATCGGCCATATCAAGGCCATGCGATGCATAATGCAGCATAATGCATGCCAATCCTCATGTCAATACAGTTATCAGTCTGGATAATCACCGGGGTCTAGTACACTCAAGCCAGCTTGCCGCCCCTATCCGAACGCACAACTGGGAGAGTGGAAGAGACCTCACTATCTGCCCGCCAATATCGGGCCCAGCTCGTCGATAGCGGACCGATTCCTTAAGCTGGTCAAACTCAACCTAGAAATTGCCCCCTTACTCAGGCGGGTAAGGTCACACCCCTTTCCAACCGACCACGACACAGTGGGAGACGCGGTCTCCTGGTATTCGACCCTCATGCGCTCGTACATCCACTCGGTCTCGACGTTGGAGTCATCCTCTGGTACCATCGGGTTTAAGAATTTTCACCCAGGGACATCTATGGCGCCCGTATGCTAGAACCAAACATTTCCGGTATCCAATCTAGCCACCCACGATGTGTCTGTGGAGGCTATGGCCCTGTTATCGCTAGGGCATACAATAACTACAATCACACAATGCAAGTGCATGAGTCACACAACCAGTCATGCAACAGTCCTGCGTAAACTATGCGCTCATGTAGGGCAACTCCGCCTATCAGGGAGCCCGTAACAGTTTGCCCGAAAGCATATGCTATGATCAATCACCCCTCATCTCAAGCATGCATATGATGCGTATGATCATAAATCATGGGGCAACACTATACTTGTGGTATGATAATGGGCATTGCTCGAAGTGAAGATGAGCCTAAACGAACTGCAGAGTACAAGTATGGGCCTATCAGTGGGCCTTAAGGAGTGACAATGCGGACATTTAACCCTCGTCACCTACAATGTGGACGTCAAACCAACATTGTTCCCAAGGCATAGCTCGCCATAAAGTACCATTACACAAACCATAGGGAATCACACATTGCAATGGACCAATATACATCTCGTTAGGCCTCGACCCATAGTCCTTAGATACATCAAATGGGCCGTCTCATATGGGCCTTATATAAATCAAGTGGGCCGCATTAGTGGGCCTTATGTACATTGCAATGGGCCATAGCCCATGGGCCTTATGTATATACCAAGGTGGGCCTCAACAATGGCCACCAATACATTAATATGGGCCCCATCACATGGGCCTCACATATGCACTAAGGTGGGCCTAATCACATGGATCAAATGGGCCAAACCACCATTAAAATTCCCAAGGCCCGCCATAATGTATATATATTACATAATATAATATATTAGTGATATATATAATACATATAATATATACAATATAATATAAATAATATATACATATACAGGTACATATACATATACATATACCCATATATATACACACACACCACACACACACACACATATATATATATATATATATATATGGAAAAAAAAGGCACAATGAGCTCGAGCTGACGTTCAGCTCCCATGAGGTCGAGCTAAGTGGGACTTACCGTTGATGTTTGTCAAACATCAAATCCATCAGTCAGATTCGCCATTCAATGGTGGGTCAAGATCTCAAAAATCAAGTCAATCCGTTACTTGTGCGGGCCACACCACATGCAGAAGTGGAGAGGGCATGCACCATTTAAAACATTCATAACCCTTTTGAGGGCCCACCGAGATGTGGTTTGCAAATCCAGCCCATCCATAAGCCGTGTCCCACTAGCATGAGAGCTCAGACCAAGTTTCAGGCGCGTGAGAAAATCAGGTGGGGTCCACCGTCCACCAAATGGATGAACAGTTTGGATATCATATACATGCCATGGAGGGCCCGCCGTCCAGCCATATGGACGGAGGGATACAAAACAAACATCACAGTGGGTCCAAACCACTGCTGACGTCATCAGCAGTGGGACCACACCGCTGCCAGCGCCAATACACCAGCCAGCGCTGGTGTGCGGTACCCAGCAAAACGGCTGGATGGGTGGGTCCCACGTGGGCCACCATGTGATATTTATGCATCATCCAATCCGTTGATAAGGTCATACAGGCCTGGATTGGAGAGGAAAAAATAAATTTCATATGGTTTCAAAACTCCAGGACCCAAAAGAGGTTTCAAGGGCAGACTTGCAATTACCACTGTTTCATATGATGTGGGCCACTTGAGCCATTTATAGGGCTGATTTTTCGGTGGTCCACTGTCCCACAGGGGACCCAACAGAGGCACGGTGTGGATGTGAAAAACACATCACGGTGGGGCCCACGCATGGGACCCACTTCCCTGCCCTCCAGCGTCAAACGCAGGACGCTGTGCGTCCTGGCGTCAGCAGCAGCAGCAGCAGTGCTGCTGCCAAGTTTAATTTATTTTATTGAAACTGATTTTTCGCAGGTTTTTCCTATGTAGGACCTGCATCAGAAAAATCCACCCACTCCATTGGTCTCTACAGACCATAACAAATCCATCAAGCCCAATATTGGGCATATTTCGGTGTACAGAAACAGTTGGGTGTATTTTAACGGTGAACACCACTGTTTCTTATGCCATGGCCCACAAAATAATTGGATTGGCCTCATTTTTGGGCTCAACGTCTAAAATGAGCTTAGGAGTGGAATGGACGGCTTGGATTAAGAACCTACCTCAAGGCGGGGCTGCACAAGTGGCCCACCAATTTTTATTTTTATTTTTATTTTTTTTTTTTGTTTGTTTTCCTTCAGTGACGTCCAGCGTCTCAGACGCTGGACGGTTTTGGGTAGAACACATAATAGGGTTGGCCTACGTGGACGTGGCCCACCCATTAAATCTGATATTTGTGCTTTCCTATCACCATCAGGTGGGTCCCATATGGCTTGGATGGCCATAGGTCCACTTGATGGACGGTTTAAATTCCACATGCACATCATGTGGGCCACAAAATAATGAAATGAAGGAGAGAGAGAGAGAGAGAGAGAGAGAGAGAGAGAGAGAGAGAGAGAGAGATAAAGGAACACACGTGCATGGAGGGCTCCGCCACAATGAGCCCTCCCATCCATATCTCCAATCATACATCAAATGGGTCCCACTACATGTGGGCCCTTGAATCACGAAATCAACAGTAAAAATCAAAGATCACCCACCTTATTAGCCTTTTCCTTGCTCCCTTAGCCTCCTTAGCTCCTAGCCTCCACTTTCAATGGTGGTTGATGATGATCCAACGGTTGAGATGGGAGATGTGAGAGTAGGGGAAAGTGGGCCACACTTGGCCTTTGAGATTGCTTGGAAATGTTAGGACGTATGGAGCTTGGGAGTTGAGAGATGGAATGAGAGAGGGAGAGAGAGAGATAAGGAGAGAGAGTGATGGATGTGAGGGGAGTGATGTGAGGTGAGTGATGGGTGAGGTGAGTGATGGGTGAGGGGATGGATTGGTTGACTTTTGGTCTTGCTTGACTTGTGGAGAAAGGAAGCATGGGTGCTTGACATTGATTGATTGATGTGATTGAATGATTGATGGGATTGATTTGATTGATTGGATTGATTTGACATGTTGTAGAGATTCTCTCGGGATCGTAAAAGCGCGGCGTTTCTTCGAAATAAACGTCGGCTCACATCTTCTAGTCAGGATATCAGATCGGTGCGTGAGTCGCGGCGTTGGAACCGCGGCGACTGTGCGGTCGCAATGATACAGGTCTCGGATTACTCGAATATAAAGGATACGACTTACGATCGATTGCAACGTCAATTATCAGTCGTGGATTGCCGGACTTCGATGGAAATGATCGCAGGATTCATTGGAACAGTACGAACTAGGATACAGGTCTTACACGTGCAGGTGATGGGACATCACGTGGGCCCCACTCGTGTCACAAGTGTAACCTCCAGGCCGTCTGTCCAGCATTTTTCGACGCTGGACAGTGGTTTGTATTATATATAAAAATATAATATTTAATAATATAATACCATGTGGGCCCCACGTGGGACCCACCATGATGTATGCCTTCAATTCTCACCGTCCACTATTTGGGACGATGGGACCTGCCTCACCATGATGTATGGTTTTTATCCATATTGTCCATTTTTGGGACGTGTGGACCCATTGCCACGTGTGCCCCTCTGTGATGTATGTGCAGATCCTCACCGTCCAGCAGATCTGGACGGTGGGCCACACCCAGACGTACATGTTACATCTCGTCCATCCACTTGGCAGTTGCTCCTTTGATGTAGCAAGCTCCATGGGTCCCACCAACAGTTAACGTCACCAAGTTTTGTGGGGCTCACCTTAATGTACGTACTTTACATCCAACCGTCCATCTTACAGACGTGGGGCCCACCCTGATATGTGTTTCATCCACCGTCCATCTCACAGACGTGGGGCCCACCCTGATATGTGTTTCATCCACCGTCCATTTGAGGACGGTGGAACCCACCTATGCAGCTGCTAACCTGACCCAGCAAGGGTTGTGGGGCCGCCATGATGTATGTATTGTATACATACCATCCATTCATTTTTCTTATGATGTGGGACCACCCACATGTGTGGGGTGGGACCCCTTGATGTATGCGTTTAATCTACACTGTCCGTTTTGGACGGTGGGCCAGTGTTGAGGGCATCAGCAAGTTCTGTGGGTCTGGCCGTGAGGCTGTGCCATATCCAGATCGTTCATTCATGTGGGGCCCGCTGTGATGCTCGTGTGGTGCTTACCTGCCACGTGTGTGGAGCCCACCTTGGCGTCATGTGTTTTATCCCAGCCATCCATCATCTTGACGGTGGGTGGCCACCTGATGTATGTGAAATATACTCACACCGTCCAACGTTAAAAGATGTTTTCTTTTATTATTTTATTATTTTATTTATTTTTTCTCTCATTTATTTTTTCTCTCATGCTATTACAGGGAGAATGGGATACATCTAAATTTCACGTAGGGCCCACCACGTGTACGTGGATGTATTATATATATATATATATATATATAATATATATATATATATATATATATATATATATATATATATATATATATATAAAATATTATATTATGGTGACCCCATTTGGGACCCACCTTGATTTATTTATTATAATCCACACCATCCAGATTATGATGGACGGTGCTGGAAAATTGTTCGGATGGTGTTGTCCGGTGGTTGGATGGTGCTGATTTACCTGGGCAATGTTTGGACAGTGCTGATCATCGTTAGTGAGCCATGTGCCCCATGGAATGATAGTGTACAGTGATACACATGTTGCACCTGCAACTATTGAAATGATTTTGGTGTGGTCCAAGCCCACATGAGGCCCGTTGGTGCGGCCCATCCATGAGGCCCATCATGATGTATATTTGAGGCCCATATGATGGGGCCCACCTGCCTTGTATTTAAGGCCCATATGATGGGGCCCACCTGCTTGAATCTAAGGCCCATGGGCAAGGCCCATTGTGATGTATTCGAAGCCCAGGGACAAGGCCCATTGTGATGTATTTGTGGCCAATGGGCAAGGCCCATCATGATGTATTTTTGGCCCATGTGCGGGGCCCACTAGTTTGTAGTTTTGGCCCATGTGATGGGTCCAACCTGTTATGTATTTAAAGCTCATGCGATGAGGCCCATTGTGACGTATTTTTTGGCCCATGTGAGGTGGCCCATTATGATGTATTTGAGGGTCATGTGCAAGGCCCACCTGTAGTGTATTTGAGACCGTGTGTTGAGGCCCATGTGATGCGGCTCACTAGATGTATGAGACCGTTGTGTAAGGCCTATTGAGATTGTATGTGGCCCATTGAGATTGTATGAGGCACGTTGTGATGTAATTACAGTCATTGATGAGGCCCGACATGATGTATTTATGGCCCAGTGTGATGTATATTAGACCCTTGTGTGAGGCCATGGGCCCACCATACGCTTAGCCCTATGTGGGCCACTGCTTGGGAGTAATTTAGTTAAATGGCCACATTAACGGGCAATGATGGTTTAATGTTGTAACACCCCGTACTTTCCAGTACTCGAGTGTTACCATTTTATTTAATTTAATGTAAATACAAGAAAATAATACTATGAAATGCTATTTAAATATTTTATAAATATTTAAAGTTTCACATTAGGATGATGTGTAACTATAATCCATATTAAATGCATATACTTACAACATCGCTAATATAAAATTACAAGCTTTGGAAATTTTAATACGTAAAAATAAAATATACTGGAAAAGCTTATAATGAATAATAGATTTCAAACAGTTTAATGACTTATATAAAATTTAAAACCTAACACACACACACAAAATCAGTCAATTTGGGTAATCCAATACGTATAATAATAATAATGATGATAATAAACAAATAAAAATAAATAAATAAATAGCAATGTATAGGTAATAATGTATAAATATTAATAAGATAAAATCACGAGTCAGGTAGTCCTGCTTGAGCGTCCCACAACATGACAAAATATATAAATAATAATAATAATAATAATAATAATAATAATAATAATAATAATAATAATAATAATAATAAAAGTAACAATAACAATAATAATAATAATAATAATAATAATAATAATAATAATAATAATAATAATAATAATAATAGGTGTTTAAATTATTCTAAAAGTAGCATTTAGTGTCTTAAATTTATAGAACCTATGTCCTAGTCATCTAAATAAATCCTTGGACCTTATGAACCATTGACGTGCAGTTTCGAACCGATCCGACCATTAGATTAGTGGGAATCCACCAATGTAACCTAAATCAAGTCGTACGGCCGACCAAAGCTTTGGCTGCGCATGATCTTTGGTCGAAGGCTAAGATTGGGCCCACCAAGTGAAATGGGCAGAGTGGATTTCATCCAAACACGACCATGGGCCCCGCCCTGATGGTGCATGTGCACAGTTGTCAAGCACTCGCTATGCATCGAGTGCCCCAGACCAGTCAGCACGGGCTGACCCGTGTTTCGCCAAAAAAGGCGAGTTTTCCCTCTCTCTCTCTCTGTTTGAAAGCAGCGGACGGACGACGTCCCTGAGATTTTGATCGGTGGCCCACCAAATGAAGTCGGATCTCTTATCCAAACCATCCATCGTGTCAGGGAGCTCCACCTGACCAAAACCCAATGGTCATAACAGGTTTTCTTGCGCACATGGACACACTATCTTCACTGCAAACCATCCCTACAAATACATCAGTTTCCAGAAACGGAAACTGTCTCCTGCTGTTGCCATGAGGGCGATCTGTGTGAGGAGAAAACCTCCCATCTCAGCCCTCCGTTTGGGCACATCTCAGCCGTCCATTCTAGCTGTGGTTTAGGGCTTCAAAACCCCTATGATTTCCATCCTACCCACCGGATTTGCAAGCGGTTTCAGTAAGAACAAATCCAAGCCATCTGTTACTGATCCGACGGTGCTGGGATCTTAGGGTTAGCAAATAAAATGGGATGGATCGAGCAGTAGGTTACCCTCCTCCGTTTTCTAGCAGTCACATTCAAAAAAATGGTTGTTTCCTTCCAAACTCAGACCCACCACTCTAACCTTCCTTGAGCTTAAAAAAAGCCTATCTGGAAGCTTGCTAAGACCCATAGGAATCATTTGAAAGAGGCAAATTAGAGGTTGAAGCATCATGTCCAAATCCGCCATTAATGGTCGTCTTCTCCTTCTCCGTTCAAGCCACCGAGTCGCACTGGTTCGGGGCGATTTCTAGTAATGTTTGGAGCTCCCTCTGGACGGAGATGGAAGAAGAAAAGAAAAGAAGAAAAGAGAAAGAAAAAAAGAGGAAGCAGACAGCCATTGTCGCTGTCATGAAGGAAGAAGAAGAAGAAAGGGACTATTGTTGCACCACATTGGTCCGACCTGAGTCTGTCCAAACTCGACGGCCATGTTGGATGTTTCCAGCAAACAGAGTGAGAGAACCAGAAAGAAAAGAGAGAGGAGAAGAAAGAAAAATGAGAGAATGGAGGGGGGGTTGTTGCTGCTCCACCTGCACTCGGATCGACCCGAGCTTGGGCCGAGTCAGGGCGGGCTTGGCCTGCGTTGCTGGAAGTCTAGCAGAAGCAGGAAAGAAAAGATAGAAAGGAAGAAAAGAAAAAAAAAAAAAGGGAAGAAAAGAATGGTAAGGAGAAGAAGCAGAAATCGAAGAATTGAGTAGAGGAGGAGGAAGATGCGGCTGCTACTGTTGTGCCACACCCGAACTCGGTTTGAGTTCGGGAAGAGCTAAGGACAAGTTGGGCTTAGTTCAGAACCATGCTGAGTTCCCAGCAAAGGGAAAGTGAGAAAAGAGAAAGAAGGAGAAGAAAAGAAGAAAGAAAATGAGAAGGAGAGGGAGAGAGAGGGAGTCGGGGTGCACCTACTCGACTCAGCGAGTCATGGGCCGAGTCTGACGTCCTTGGCTGGACGTTCCAGCTTGGAAAAAAAAAAGAGAAAGAAGAGATTGGGAGATAGGGAGAGAAAAGAGAAGAGAGGGCTGAGGATGTTAAGACGAGTTGAGGAGGTTGACTCGCTGCCGAGTTAACTCACTAACTCGGGGCGAGTCGCTGACTTGATTCAAGTTCTGGACAGGACTAGTTCGGTCCTGTTGCTACTAGCATATGGGATGGAGTGAAAAAGAAAGAGGGAATGAAAGGTGAGAGAGAAAAACGAGTGAGGGAAAGAGAGATGGGGAGGTGTTATCGGTTAAGTTGAGCCGAGTCAACTCGGGTACCAAACTGAGTTGATCCGAGTCGAACCAACTATAGGTGCGTTTCCTCTCCTACATTGCATTGGGATTTCCATTTAGAACATTAGTAGGTTATTTGTGTTATAACTGTCTATTATAAACGAATTACAATTATTAAATAGTAGTATCCTGTTTATTATTCTTAAATATTCATTTGGATAGTAGTTGGTGTCACCATAATGAATATTTTGCTACATTAACTAATATTAATGGTAACACTAATGTTAACAATTATTTTCTAATTATTAAATTAACTTTGCTACCATTTCCATTATTAATAGGGTTGTTAAATATTAGGATGCATGACCATTAGTAAATTATCTATTCTAATGATAGTTATTATATACAAGAAATTAAAATGATATCATTATTAAATGCTAATGCGTTATCTTATCATAGATAGTATATCATAATATTAATTATCATCATAATGATTATTAACTAATATTAACTATAACACTAATGTTAGTAAATATTTTATAATTATTAAATTAACATTATAAATAACTACACACCACTAGGGTTCAAACCCTAATTATCTAGCCTAGAACTAAACTCTAGAATAAAATCCTAAAATCCAAGTATGGGACTAGACTCTAGGGTAAAACCCTAATTCCACATTAAAACCCTAAAAGATGACCCTAGGCTATGATTCTTAAACCCTAGGTAGTGATTAGAACTTGGACCTAATTATATAAGTTCGTGATTTGTGGTAGGATATAGTTCTAAGGGCGCAAGCACTTAGCGACACTAGAAGGCGATTCAAAGTGTAAGGTGATGATTCTTCCCCTTGAGCTTTCCATCTTCTCATTAGCTTAAGTTATAGTTTTTATTTAAATTCATAATTGATATCTCCCTTTATAATCACATGTGTTAGCTGGTGGAAATTGAATTGTTGTAATACATGCTTTATGATTATCCTGTATAATTGTTCATGCTTGTGGATTATTTGTGGATTGCTTACGGAACTTAAACTGGTACATTAGTGGGAAATTTCCACATATGAATGTACACCCATACTTGGGATGTAACCTGACTAGTTGTGATCGTAATGGACCTTCGAGTTGGTGGTTATTGAGTGGTGGTCTAGATGGATCATTGATGTGGGCCTACCATCCTGGGTTGTTGTGCCCAATGGTTTTTAAGGATGGTCTTTATTATATAGTTTTGATATTCATCCTATGTGGCATATTTTGATACTCGCCCTACGTGGTTTTATTTGATATTTACCCTATATGGGTTCGACGTTTTACACCGTGCAGCCATGAGATGGTAAGCCCTATATATTGTAATATGATTGGCCACTAGTTGATGGGGTACCATTAAACATCCTAAGGTGGTAGTCTCATGATCCGGGGATGGCAGTATGAGACACTATGCCCGAGTTGTCGGCCTACGCTGGGCCATGTGCTCTCCGTAGTGACCTTTAAGCTTATCTAAATTGGTTGGTTGTAAATGGACTAATAATGACTTGGCTAATCATGCATACATGGTACGTATTGTTCCGACTGGATGATATTTCTCAGGTTCGATGATTGCATGGGTGACGGCCCACTGTCCGCACGGATGAGCATCCCCGGGACGATGATTGTAATCACGCATCCATGCATCTCATAAGATGCATTTACTCTGTTTGGTTGTCTGGATGTTTTGTAACTATGCTTACCTAATGCGGAAGTGTGTAATCTTGAGGGGAATTCACACTAAGTTGGCCACTCATCCATCAAATATACAACCGTACAGGTAGTACAGGTGGCTTTAGTGATATGCATGTTCAGATTTGATGAGGAGCAGCGTACGATCGCCAAGGATGCATGACCATATTTTTCTGGAGGAGCTGCGTGATATGGCGGCTTATATTTATATGTTTTCTGCTATTCTTCATGTATTAAATTCTTATAAATCTTGTACTTGTTAAATTCAGAGACATTGGTTTGTATAAGTCATTATGGGTAGCTTCTTGTATATTTAATTAATAATAAAATTTTCCTTCATGTCGATTTGTCCACACTACGCTCATCTGTTAACTCTGATGAATGAAAAAATATACACTCAAATTTGACCATCCTTTAAGGTTAACACTTAGGTTTTTGGGACACGGGTCATATAATCGGGTCCTGAAGATTCAGGGCGTTACAAATGTCCACATTTTGACTTCCCTTTAGGCATTGTTCGGCCGATTATTGAGGCCGATTCTGATTATTGAGGACAATTCCGATTGTCGAGGCCGATTCCGATTGTCGAGGCCGATTCCGATTATTGAGGCTGATTCTGATTGTCGAGGCCGATTCTGATTGTCGGGGCCGTGTATCGAGGACGATTCCGTTTTGTTGAGGCCGATTTCAATTGTCGAGGTCGAGTATCAAGGCCGATTCCAATTGTCAAGGCCGATTATATAAGCCGATTCTGATTGTTGAGGCCATGTATCGAGTATGATTCTGATTTGTTGAGGCCGATTGAATGGGTCGATTCCGATTGTCAAGGCCGAGTATCGAGGTTGATTCTGATTGTCGAGGCCAATTGTATAGGCCGATTCCGATTATCGAGGCTGAGTATCGAGGATGATTTCGATTTGTCGAGCCCGATTGAATAGGCCGATTCTGATTTGTCGAGGCCTATTATATAGGTCGATTTCGATTGTCGAGGCGGATTGTCTAGTCCAATTTTGATTGTCAAGGCCGATTGTATAGACCGATTCTGATTGTCGATTCCGAGTATCGAGGCCGATTCCGATTGTCGAGGACGATTGTATAGGCCGATTCCGATTGTCGAGTCCGAGTAGCGAGGCCGATTTCGAGTTTTCGAGGCCGATTTCGATTGTTGATTCCAATCATCAAGGCCGATTCCAAATTGTCGAGGCCAATTTCGATTGCCAAGCCCGCTTGTTGAGACCTATATGATGTATATGCGACCCGTAGTTGACGCCCATTGTGATGTGTATTCGGCCTGTGTCATGTATATACAACCCGTGTATGAGGCCCAATGTAATGTATATGCGGCTCATATTTGAGGCCCACTGTGATGTATATTCAACCCGTGTTTAAGGCCTAATGTCATGTATATGAGGCCTATGTATATGAGCCCGTTGTGATGTATATTAGGCCCATGTAAGAGGCCCATCGTGATGTGTATTAAGCTCTTGAGTGAGGCACATGGTGTTGTATATTAGGCCCTTGTGTGAGGCCATAGGTCCACTATATGTTAAGCTCTATGTGGGTCATTCCTTGGGGACAATGTTGGTTAAATGTCTACATTGTCGAGGCCAATTGTCGATGCCGGTTATTAATACTGATTATGAGTATGTGACAATATAGTATCATGATACATGCCCATACGCATCATTTGCATGTTTATTATGAGATGTGACTTACCATTGCATATGCTATAACATAGATGGTTTATGGGACTCCCGGGTAGGTGGAGTTATCCCACATGAGCGCACGGTATGCGCAAGATTGATGCATGATTTAACTACATGACTCATGCATCTTGCATTGTGTGATCGTGATTACCGTACGCCCTAGTGACATAAGGGTTGTGACCTCCATAGACATGTCGTGGATAGCCAGATGGGAAACCAAATATGTTTGGTTCGAGCATTTGGGCACTTTGGATGTCCATAGGTGAAAGTCCCTAAACCTCTGAGACCAGGATACACCCCAACGTCTAGACCGAGTGCATAAATGAGCGCCCGAGTGCCGAATACCAGTAGGCTACGTCTCCCACTTTGTCATGGTTGGTTGGGAGGGGGTGTATCCTTATCCGCCCAAGTGAGGAGGCTGTAAGTTAGACTGAGTTTGACCAGCTCCCAAATGGGTCCGCTATCAACGAGCCGGGTAGGCATTGGCATACTACTGGTAAGCGGGTAGTGAGGTCTTTTCCACTCACTGGGCTACGTGGTCGGCTTGTGCGGTAGCTAGCTTGGAGTGTACTAGACCCCAATGATGATCTCAGAGATGTATGGTGCTGATATGTAGACTTATTGAGCAGGAGTTGCATACTCATTCATTCATTCACTATTCACTCAGGCTGGTGGTGCGCAACTATTTGTTATGTGTACCTTCGCAACGGCCAGGATTTCGGTTGGGGCACGCGACTAATCTGAGATCAGGAGTTTACCACATCGAGTCTGACTACCCAAATTTAGGTATGGGACTGGTTTGGATAGAAGTCCCTTGTGATGGACCCCATAGCCTACGATACTACGTACTATCATCCCGAATTCACCCCAGCTTGTTCATTTCATTCGCACCGCATATTGCATTGCATCTGCAACATTTAGCATTTTGGGTTGCCATGTTTCTGCATTGATATGACCATTACCATTCATACCCTGCATCGCATAGCCTTGGTACGACTGACGACACTCATGGACTTATTAGTATATTTCCACTTACTCTGATATTGTATGATTCGTGATCTCATCAGTATACTTCCTCTTACTCTGATATCGTATGATTCGTGATCTTATCAGTATATTTCCATTTACTCTGATATCATATGATTCATGATCTTATCAGTATTTTCGCCTATTTCAATATTGTATGATTTATGACATTGTATTATATACTCGACACTTATCTTGGGCACACACTTTCACCACCCATTAAGCTTTCTATAAGCTTATGCACGATAGATGCGTGATCTTATCAGTATTTCCGCCTATTTCGATATCGTATGATTTATGGCAATGTATTGCATACTCAACACTTATCTTGCGCACACACTTTCACCACGCACTAAGCTTTATATAAGCTTATGCACGATAGATGCATGCAGGTGGCGTTAGGTTGCAGCAATGTCGAGCATGGAGCGTGTAGCAGTCTTCTGGAGCTTTGACTTCGATATATGTATTCTCCTTTCAAGCATTGTATTCAAATATTTATATTAGGGGATAAGTGATGATGATGTTGCCTTTGTGATTTGGGTATACTTGTGGTTTTACTTATTACAGTTAAATGTACATTGGAAAATCCTCCTTGTAGGATCCCAGGATCGGAATCTGGCGTATGGAAGCTGGGTGCCGAGAATGGGGTACTACGGAAGCTGTCGGCACCAGATTAGGCGATCGAGTTGGTATCAGAGCATAACTTGGGAAGACCTGAGGATAACATCACATATTTGCTAATAGGTACTCTACACTCTATGATTGTTGAGAACTTAGAATGATGAGATCCCCCAGTTTGAATAACTTAGAAGATTTTCTGATATAGCTCCCTACCGTTGAGATTGTGAGGTTGCATAGTATTTCAGTTTCGACCATTTCTGATCCAGATTCCGAGGATCAGTGGGGTCATTGTAGTGCCAATGGGTCATCCTAAGGGCACGAGGCTGAGATTAGAGAACTCCATCTCCATCTGCTTAGTGATTGATTATGCCTTGTATGGTATTAATTAGTATATGTATAAGTCGATGCTTCCTCCTATCTTACTTTATCCCACGTGATAGTAAATTTCAAGGATGAAATTTTTATAAGAAGGGGAGAGCTGTAAGACCCGTATCCTAGCCCGTACTGTTCCTTAGGCTTCAGCGGTCCTCTAGGTCGAATTTCGGCGACCCGCGATCTATTATCAGCGTTTGCGCGCGACCCTGAATCGTATCCTTTATTCCATAGTCCGCTCAACCCGAGACTTGTATCCTTGCGACCGCGCTGTCGTCACTGTTCCGATGTTGCATCTTGCTCGCCGAGGCAATACCCAGGCCGGAGATGTGGGCCCGCGTTCGGTTCAAGGAAAACACCATATGTTGCAATCCCGAGAGAATCCATCACATCAAATGTCAAGTATACATCACATTACTCCCATCACTCACACCCATCCCCAAAAGTAAACTTTCCATCACTTTACCCATCCCTCTCCCCATCACTCCATCACTCACATCACCTCTCTCTCTCTCTCTCATCTCTCTCTCTCTCTCATTTTCTCCCAAGCTCGATGAGAGCAACTCCAACGTCCATGGCTTCCATGGAGAAGCTAGTGTGGCCCACCTCCCATCTCCACTCTCCATGACCCATCTCAACCACTTAAATTGTCCCCTTGGACCTCTAGCATGCGTTGATGGAAGAAAAAGTCCAAGAAGATCTACCAATAGGTGGTTTTATTTGTTGATTTTGTGATTTGAGGGCCCACATATGTGGGACCCATCTTGATATATGCATTGTATTGAGGGGCCCATAGTGGTGGGGCCCCTCCTCCATCTGTCTCTCTCTCTCTCTTTCTCTCTCTCTCTCTCTCCCTCTCTTGATGTGTGTGGCCCACCACTGATGTCACGTTTCATCCAGTACTGTGGGGCCAACATGATGTTTATGCCTTGCATCCACCGTTCAGATATACTGGACATGAAGCGCACTGTGATGTATATGCTTGACATCACACCGTCCACTGATCTGGACAGTGGAAACTCACCAAGATGTATGTGATTATATCTCGTCGTAAATCCATGTGAGGCCAAACCTGTACGTGTCACACGTGCAGGTGGTGGGACATCACGTGGGACCCACTTGTGTCAAGAGTGCAACCTCTAGGCCGTCCGTCCAATGTTTCTGGACACTGGACGGTGGTATGTATTATATATATTATATATAATATTTAATAATATAATAATATACCATGTGGGCCCCACGTGGGACCCACCATGATGTATGCCTTCAATTCTCACCATCCATTTTTGGGATGTGCAGACCCACTGCCACGTGGGCCCCTCTGTGATGTATGTGCAGATCCTCACTGTCCAGCAGATCTGGACGGTGGGCCACACCCAGACGTACATGTTACATCCCATCGATCTACTTGGCAGTTGCTGCTTTGACGTAGCAAGCTCCATGCGTCCCACCAGCGGTTAACGTCACCAAGTTCTGTGGGGCCTACTTTGATGTATGTATCTTACATCCAATCGTCCATCTCAAGGACATGGGGCCCACCCTAATATGTGTTTCATCTACCGTCCATTTGAGGATGGTGGAACCCACCTAAGTAGCTTCTGACCTAACGCAGCAAGGGCTGTGGGGCCGTCATGATGTATGTATTGTATACATACCGTCCATTCATTTTTCTTATGATGTGGGACCACCCACACGTGCAACACTTCTGGGGTGGGACCCCTTGATGTATGCGTTTAATCCACACGGCGTTAGCAAGTTTTGTGGGTCTGGCCGTGAGGCTGTGCCATATCCAGACCGTTCATTCGTGTGGGGTCCGCTGTGATGCTCGTGTGGTGCTTACCTACCATGTGTGTGGAGCCCACCTTGGCGTCATGTGTTTTATCCCAGTCGTCCATCATCTGGATGGTGGGTGGCCATCTGATGTATGTGAAATATACTCACACCGTCCAATGTTAAAAGACGTTTTCTTTTTTTTTTTCTTTTTTTAATTTTATTATTTTGTTTATTTTTTTTCTCTCATGCTATTACATGGAGAATGGGATAGATCTTAATTTCACGTGGGGCCCACCACGTGTACGTGGAAGTATTTATAATATATATTATATATATATATATATATATATATGTATGTATGTATGTATACATATATATAAACAGGTATATATAATATTATATTATGGTGGCCCCACGTGGGACCCACCTTGATTTATTTATTATAATCCACACCATCCAGATTATGCTGGACGGCGCCGTCCGGTGGTTGGATGGTGCTGATTTACCAAGACAATGTTTGGACAGTGTTGATCATCGTTAGTGGGCCATGTGCCCCATGGAATGATAGTGTACAGTGATACACATGTTGCACCTGCAACTATTGAAATGATTTTGGTGTGGTCCAAGCCCACATGAGGCCCATCATTATGTATATTTGAGACCCATATGATGGGGCCCACCTGCCTTGTATTTAAGGCCCATATGATGGGGCCCACTTGCTTAAATCTGAGACCCATGGGCAAGGCCCATTGTGATGTATTCAAGGCCCAGGGGCAAGGCCCATTGTGATGTATTCGTGGCTTATGGGCAAGGCCCATCATGATGTATTTTTGGCCCATGTGCGGGGCCCACATGTTTGTATTTTTGGCCCATGTGATGAGGCCCACCTGTTATGTATTTAAAGCCCATGCGATGAGGCCCATTGTGATGTATTTGAGGGTCGTGTGCAAGGCTCACCTGTCGTGTATTTGAGACCGTGTGTTGAGGCCCATGTGATGCGGCTCACTTGATGTATGAGACCGTTGTGTAAGGCCCATTAAGATTGTATGTGGCCCATTGAGATTGTATGGGGCCCATTGTGATGTAATTACAGTCATTGATGAGGATCGACGTGATGTATATTAGATGTGTGAGGCCATGGGCCCACTGTACGCTTGGCCCTATGTGGGCCACTGCTTGGGAGCAATGTTGGTTAAACGACTACATTAATGGGCAATGATGGTTTAATGTCCACATTGTGACCTTCCCTTGGACCTTGTTCGGCGGATCATCAAGGCCTATTCCGATTGTCGAGGCCAATCATTGAGGACAATTCTGATTATTGAGGCCGATTCCGATTGTCGAGGCCGATTCTGATTGTCGAGGCTGAGTATCGAGGACGATTCCGATTTGTCGAGGCCGATTGAATAGGCTGATTCCAATTGTCAAGGTTGAGTATCGAGGCCGATTCCGATTGTCGAGGCTGATTATATAGGTCGATTCCGATTGTCGAGGCCGAGTATCGAGGACTATTCCAATTTGTCGAGGCCGATTCCGATTGTCGAGGCCGATTGTATAGGCCGATTCCGATTGTCAAGGTCGAGTATCGAGGATGATTCCAATTTGTCAAGCTAATTGAATGGGACGATTACGATTGTTGAGGCCGGGTATCGAGACCAATTCTGATTTGTCGAGGCCAATTGTATAGGCCGATTCCGATTGTCTAAGCCAGTTTCAGTTGTTGAGGCCGATTGTATAGCCAGATTTCGATTGTCGATTCCGAGTATCGAGGCCGATTCCGATTCTCGAGTCCGAGTAGCGAGGCCGATTCCGATTTGTCGAGGCCGATTCCGATTGTCGATTACGAGTATCGAGACCGATTTCGATTTGTCAAGGCCAATTTCGATTGCTAAGGCCGATTGTCGAGACCTATATGATGTATATGCGACCTGTAGTTGAGGCCCATTGTGATGTGTATTCGGCCTGTGTGATGTATATGCGGCCCATGTTTGAGGCCCAAAGTGACGTATATGCAGCTCGTATTTGAGGCCCACTGTGATATGTATTCTACCCGTGTTTAAGGCCTAATGTGATGTACATGAGGCCCATGTGATGAGGCCCATTGTGGTGCATTTAAGGGCCAGGTGATGGAGCCCATTGTGATGTATATTAGGCCCATGTGAGAGGCCCATCGTGATGTGTATTAAGCTCTTGAGTGAGGCCCATGGTTTTGTTTATTAGGCCCTTGTGTGAGGCCATGGGTCCACTATATATTAGGCTCTATGTGAGTCATTCCTTGGGGACAATGTTGGTTAAATGTCCACATTGTTGAGACCAATTGTCGATGCCGACTATTAATACCGATTATGAGTATGTGAGAACATAGCATCATGATACATGCCCATACACATCATTTGCATGTTTATTATGAGATGTGATTAACCATTGCATATGCCATAGCACAGATGGTTTATGGAACTCCCTGGTAAGTGGATTTATCCCACACGAGCACATGGTATGCGCAGGATTGATGCATGATTGAACTACATGACTCATGCATCTTGCATTGTGTGATTGTGATTACTGTACGCCCTAACGACATCAGGGCTGTGACCTCTACAGGCATGTCGTGGATGGCCAGATGGGACACCGAAAATATTTGGTTCGAGCATCTGGGCACTTTGGATGTCCGTGGGTGAAAGTCCCTAAACCTCCTAGGCCAGGAGACGCCCCAACGTCTCGACCAAGTGGATAGATGAGATCCCGAGTGCGGAATACCAGTAGGCCACGTCTCCCACTATGTCGTAGTCGGTTGGGAAGGGGTGTGGCCTTATCTGCCCGAGTGAGGGGGTTGTAAGCTAGGCTGAGTTTGACCAGCTCCCAAATGGGTCCGCTATCGATGAGCCGGGTTGGCATTGGCATACTATTGTCAGGCGGGTAGTGAGGTCTTTTCCACTCACTGGGCTATGCAACCGGCTGGGGCGGTAGCCAGCTTGGAGTGTACTAGACCCCGGTGATGATCCCAGAGATGTACGGTGCTGATATATGGACTTATTGAGCTGAAGTTGCATACTCATTCATTCATTCATTTACTATTCACTCGGGCTGGTGGTGCGCAACTATTTATTACGTGTACCTTCGCAACGACAAAGATTTCGGTTGGGGCGTACGACTAACCTGCGATCAGGAGTTTACCACATTGAGTCTGACTATCCAAATTTAGGTATAGGACTGGTTTGGATAGAAGTCCCTTGTGATGGACCCCATAGTCTGTGATACTATGTACTATCATCCCGAATTCACTCCAGCTTGTTCATTTCATTCGCACCGCATATTGCATTGCATCTGCAACATTTGGCATTTTGGGTTGCCATGTTTCTGCATTGATATGACCGTTAGCATTCATGCCTTACATCGCATAGCCTTGGTACGGCTGATGGCACTCATGGACTTATTAGTATATTTTCGCTTACTCTGATATTGTATGATTCGTGATCTTATCAGTATATTTTCACTTACTCTGATATTGTATGATTCGTGATCTTATTAGTATATTTCCACTTACTTTGATATCGTATGATTCATGATCTTGTCAGTATTTCCGCCAAGTTCGATATCGTATGATTTATGGCATTGTATTGCATACTCGACACTTATCTTGCACACACACTTTCACCACCCACTAAGCTTTCTATAAGCTTATGCATGATAGATGTGTGATCTTGTCAGTATTTTCGCCTATTTCGATATTGTATGATTTATGGCATTGTATTGCATACTCAGCACTTATCTTGTGCACACACTTTCACCACCCACTAAGATTTTTATAAGCACGCATGATAGTTGCGTGCAGGTGGCGTTAGGTTACAGTAGTGTCGAGCATGGAGCGTGCAGCGGTCTTCTGGAGCTTTGACTTCGATATATGTATTTTCCTTTCAAGCATTGTATTCAAATGTTTATATTAGTGGATATGTGATGATGATGTTGCCTTTGTGATTTTGGTATACTTGTGGTTATGCTTATCACAGTTAAATGTACAATGGAAAATCCTCCTTGTAAGATCCCAAGATCGAAATCTAGCGTATGGATGATGGGTGCCGAGAATGGGGTACTACGGAGGCTGTTGGCACTGGATTTACCGATCGGGAATTTTGTGAGCCCGATTTCCGAGTTTGGGGCGTGATAGCTTTTCCTTAGGTTTAGGCTTATATCCCAGTCCCCACTTTCTCTTGTTATAGGTAGTTTCCATTGCCATTTCTTTGGTGTGATTCTTTGCATGGTTTCTGAAACTTTGTCATTCAGCCAGTGAGTAGACATACTCAGCGCTCATCAGTGACGGATTAACAATTGTATTCACAGTTTAAATTTCGAAACTGTGGTGGTAAGGGGTGTCTTTCTCTGAGTGATGGATGTCGATGACTAGAATGTCTGGCTCTTGTGCACCATAGTTACTTGGAATGACAAGCTTTTGTTCAGCTAGGATAGAAATTACCTTGTTGTTAAGGATATATTTCACCCGCTGATGAAGAATGGAAGGGATAGCTCCAACTTTGTGAATCCATGGCCTTTCGAGCAGCATGTTGAAGGATGTGGGTATATCTAAGACTTGGAAAGTGATGACCGAGATATTTGGACAGATCTGCACCTCAATGTCCACTTCTCCATCCATAGTTCTATGAGAGTTGTCAAAGGCTCTGACGTTCATGTTGCTTGGTTGAAAGGATGATGGCTTGATCCCGAGGTGGATTGTTGTCTAGAGTGGGCACACATTTAGGCTTGAGTCGTTATCAATGAGGACCAGTAAAACTCGTAGGTTCTTATATTGCAGAGCGATACCTTCCGTGATCTTGTTCATCGGGAGGAAGCTCATTGTCTGTGAAGGTAACATCTCTTGGTGCGAGGAGTTGTAACATCTTGAAATTTTCGTGACCTGAGTCTATGCTCGACATGGAGATCCCAAGTGTTAATTCTTTTGCGCCCTTTGATTAGGCCGTTTGATTCATGACTAACTAGCATTTCTCATTCATAAAGATAGGTACGTATGTGAATGAAATTAACTATTTTTATTATTCCATAAAGGTAAAGTGTAAATTCAAAACTTTAAATGCTCTCTTAATGGGAGCTTATTACATTAACGAGTCTACAACGGAAATATAAATAAAACTAAATCATAAAACTATCTTCTTATTCATTCAGTATAATCTTTCAAAGAGAGATGGTCCTCTGGGACTTCAGTCTGTATATCACCTACATCATCTGTACGGTTGGAGAGGGCCAATGCCTACTTATAGTAATGGTAATCCTTTAAGATTAGCAATAATTCAAGAGATTCAGAAAAGTAATGTAAGGGTTCTTATACGCCTTGTATTCCACCACTACAAGAGGTATCAGTATGCGCAACCAATATGTATATGAATGCATGCCTAGCAAAATGTGTGCGGCTCATCATATGTAGTGATCATCACAATGTGGAATATAATTCCTAGAAAATTCGGCCAGCCTTGCTTTCTCACACTACAGAGATTTGTCGGCATGTTCGACACTACCGTGGATTTACGTGAACACCTCGAGGCAGCACAACACATGAGTCAGATGAATTACGTGACACGATTTGTTCAAGGAGCGACTATTTGCAACATCCAATCCCGGAAGTGATGTAACACGCAATGCGAATTACTTACATCGATTTATGCACCACTACCCAAATCTATGGAATTATGCATTGACCAAGAGGGTCTCTACCTAGAGCGCATTACGTCTATGATAAAATACTTGAATCACTAGTTGTGATACCTTTAACACATCACTTGCACCAAAGGAAAATTAAATTGAATCATGGGAGTTCTAGAATTTCAAGACACATGCTCAAGCCATAAAAGGAGGTAGCACAAGGCCAACTTAATAAAAGAGAAAAGTAGCATTAAGCTATCTCAATAAAAGAGAAGAGTATCAAGTAGGCTAACTCATCAAGAATAAGGGAAGAGGAGCAAAAGGCCAACTCAATATAGAGTGGAGGCATGCATTGCTCTCAAAATTGGCAAAGGGCAAGACTTATCCATCGCCCTACATATATTTATAAAGATCACGCATAATTAAAATCATACCTTAACCATAATTCTCAAAGGATAAATAATTGATAATGGTAAACTAAACAATTGCATTGAGGATTCACAGTAATATGGAAACATGCAAAAATAAGGTAAATCATACCAACTCAAATTAGTGTAAGCTTAAAGGAATCCCTCACCTTATGTTGTCTAATTGTCCACTCTTACGGTTAAATGCTCAAGACGTACTTCAATACCAACTCTTATCCTAATTCACCTAGTTTGAATTTGGTTATAGTAGATGTCAGATTTAATCTAGTCTTAGTGAGTCTCAGGAGACTTCATTTAAGTTATGTTATGTGTCACCTATGTTGATAAATTCTGATTTAGAGGGTTTAGGTGTATTCTTCCATCGAGTTGACTCGGTTCGACACGGTGATGTTCTCCACCTCCATTGTTGGGAAAGGGGTAGATTTTTGAAAGGAAAAGGAAAGAAAATAAAGGAGGACCTAGACCTGATCTGAATCTGGGGTAGCAACTTGGTGAGTTGACGCACGTGATCAGTTCTTCCTTCTTCTTCTTCATCGACAATGGATGATCAGAATAGTTTCGACAGTCCAAAAAGTTTCTCTTGCTACGATGACCGTCTGACTCTCTCTCTCTCTCTCTCTCTCTCTCTCTCTCTTTTCTTTCTTTCTCCCTATTTCGATGAATGTATCTTTCAGTGGATGAGGTGAAGATTTATAGTGTTTTTGGTTTCTAAGAGGTTCCTATGTAAGCTGGAGAAGGCGTACATGTTTGGCTACGTAAGCTGGAGAAGGCGTGCACGTTCAGGGATCGCCTTGCACAATTCTATTTGTGATCGGCCCTTAATTCTCCTTTCATTTCCTTTCTTTTCTACTGGAGTTGGACTGGTTTTGGATGGCCCACCTTTTGATCGGATTGCTCCACTGTATAGTGCAGCAATGTCTATCTTGAAATTCCATTTCTTGAGTGGAGAAGATGGCCAGAGTACAATGGCGAATTATCAGTCATTGGTCCCTTCTGATATGATGTTTGGGTGAAGATTCGGATGGTCTCAGGGACTTCATGAGCCCTATCAATTGGACTCTCAGATGTTGACATTGGCGTCTTCTCACGGTTGGGTTGCGGACAAACCTTTCGCAATTTGTGCGAACGTCCGATCGATCCAGGAGTTTCCAGTGAGGCAAGGCCTTTTTCCGATCTTTCCGACGTCTCTGGGAGAATCGGAATCCCCTCTTTTTGGTTTTAGACTGTTCATATTGGAGCCTGGTTCTTAGGTTCTATCGTGGGGAGTCTTGAAAAATGGCTTGTTTCCTACTGGTTGTCGATTTGCGGAAGAGTCCGACTTCGGTTCCTCTGCTAGAGTCAGTGGGGTCCACCTCTGAAAACTTTTGGGAGATCCACTCTGTTCATCATCTTAGCAAGGTTATATTCAGTTATGGCCTCAAGTATGGACCTGATCTAAGTCCTAGGTGGGCCACATGTTGTTAAAATGTGTGGGTGGTATTTACCGTGAAAGCCTTACGTAACGGATTGTTATATTGCTGAATATATGGATTTTGGGTTCATAATTACAACTCTACCCTCTTCTTTTGTCCAGACTTTCGTCGTTCGTATCTTACAGTTTAATCATCCAAATGTGATAGGATTTGACGGGTGGTCGTTATTTTACACACCCTTTCTAATACCTAAGTTTGAGCCTTGATCGCTTCTAGATGACCAATATACTATTTCGATGGACTATATTACTCCAAGGTTCTAATGTGACGTTTGTATACATCTAGTTGAAGCATTGTCCTGTAGTTTGGATACATGCCCCAAGATTTTCGAACTGGGTAGCTTATTCTGATGTTTGGATGACTCCTTTCGTAGTTCATTTTAGGGTGAGTGGTGTTTTTGTCTCTCGAGTGTTACTAACTAATGCTAAGATGGGGCTATGAGATATTTTCATAATGATTTGGGTCGTTACAGTCTCCGCTGGTTACATTCATTTCATCCCCGAAATTTTCTTACCTTGGTATTAGTCTTTGTTAAAGAGGTGGGGCTACCTTTCCTTCATTTCCACTTTGCATTCCCACGTTGCTTCTTCCTTGTCGTGATGTGACCACAGAACCTTTACTAGCGAAATAAATTTTATTTAGAGAATTTGTTCTTTACGATCTAAAATTTGTACGGGCTCCTCTACATATGTGGTGTAATCCCTTAATTTTATTTACTCCCAATTGATAATGTGGGACATGTTATGTTCGTATTTCTTTAACATGGAGATATGGAAGACATTGTGAACATTGGCCAGCTGAGGGGGTCGTACGAGACGATAGGCTACTTCTCCAACCCTTTTTATGACCCCGAACAGGCCAATGTATCTGGGTGCAAGTTTGCCCTTCTTCCTAAAATGCATCATACCTTTCATAGGGGATACCTTCAGGAATACATTGTCTCCTTCAAAGAATTCAAGGCTTCATTGCCATATATCCGCATAGCTTTTCTATCTGCTTTGTGTGGCTTGGAGACGTTTTCTTATTAAGTCAATCTTCTCGGATGTAACTTGGACAATTTCAGGTCCTAGGGCACTTTTCTCTCCCACTTCTGCCCAATAATGTGGAGTGTGACAAGGGTGCCCATACAGGGCCTCAAATAGGGCCATGTCGATGCTTTCCTGAAAGTTGTTGTTGTAGGCAAATTCGACAAGGTGGTGGTACTCATCCCGGCTAACTCCAAGATGCAGGCTCTCAACATGTCTTCAAGTACTTGATTCACTCTTTCTGTTTGTCTGTCTGTCTGGGGGGGTGGAAGGCAGTGCTATGATTCAAGGATGTCCTTGGTGCAGCTTGCAGCTTGGTTCAGATATTTAAGGTGAAACGGGAATCTCTGTCCGATATGATTGTAGTCGAGATCCCATGGAGTCGTACCACATGTTTTATGTAAATCTCTGCCAATTCGTTCATTGAGGCAGTGATTCTCATGGGGATAAAGTGGGCGGATTTAGTCAGTCGGTCCACTACTACCCATATTGAATCATGAGTTCTTCTTGTCTTGGGGAGTCCTACTATAAAGTCCATGGATATAGAGTCTCATTTCCACGGGGGTATTTCGAGGGGTTGTAGTAACCCTGTCGATCTCTAATGTTTTACCTTTACTTATTGGCAGGGGAGGCATTTAGTCACATATGCAGCTATTTCTGGTTTCATGTTGTTCCACCAATAGTGATATTTTACATCCTGGTACATCTTGGTACTCCCAAGATGGATGGTTAGTTTGGACCGCTAAGCTTCGTCCAACATGACTTCTTTTAACTCAGGTTTATTTGGTACACATATCCTATCACGACACCTGATTCCACTGTCTGTACCCACGTGACATCGCAGATCCTTATTCACTTAGGCCTTTAAATAACATTTTTGTGGCTCTTCATCTTGTTCTTGCGTTCCGATGATTTTTCATAATAGTGATGGTTCTATGGATAGATTCCCAAGGAGTATGTTCTCTTCTCCTATGTTTAGTTGGATATTAAAATCCTTTATGAAGTCCATCATTTTTCATTCTTCTAGTGCGATAACACCTTGGTTCCCGAAACCTAAGTATACTCTCGTTTTCCAAAAACCTGAGTGTTAACCTTTAAAGATACCCAAATTCCACATACATTTTTTTTCTCTATCAGAGTTAGTAATCCAGTGGAATAGAAGCAAATCAAGTATAAGAGAAAGTCCAAACATACATAACCAAATATTCGAGTGGTTGCCTGAAAACTTATACAAAGCAATGTCTTACGTTTTTATAAAACATGACAATACAAATTAAATAAAATGACATCAGGATTAGAGATTCGCAAGATCATTTGGCTCCTCCTATTCCACATAAACACCAGCATGCGCGTCATCTGCGTTTCCTGAACACTGAATACGGTTTGATAGCGTTAATGGCTATCCCAGTGAGGTATAACCCCCAAGATTATCTAAGCACCATGATAATTAGGCATAGTTTTTAGGAACAGTTTATAATGAACATTTCACAATGACCATCATAGTAATAAGACAAAGTTTATTATGTATACATTGAATAAATTCTATGAAGAAATTCTTGTTTAAATGCATGAATGCATGCACATGCTCACAGACCCGGGGATGCACATCCAGTTAGCAAAAAGGTCGCCCAAGGAGAACTAGCCACCCGAAAAAGTACCGAAAGATATGCCCTAAGGAGAACTAGCCACCTGGAAAAGACTATGCAACGAGGATACTCAAAGTAAACTAGTCTTTCAAAAAAGTACTCAAAGGTACACTCTAAGGAGGACTAGGCACCCGAAAAGTCCATGCAACAAGGACACCCATAGTGGTTCGAATGCACGAAATAATAATTTATGATCACCCGGTAAAATACTCTATGGTACAGCTCGTAGTGATCTAAGAAAATCCCTGTGTCTTACATTGACCACCTAGTAAAGTTCGCATGGTACGAAAATGTATGATTAGCCCAACCATTATTATTCCAATTTCAAACAATCATTTTCAGAAAGTTCAACGGTCACTATGGGGGGCTCATCACCCAGTATAGGCCAACATCTCGGGCATGGTGTCCCATACCACCATTCCCAGCTCATGAGACTCTAACAAATAAGATGTTTAAAGGTAACCTCTTCAACTAGTGGCCAATCGTAGTCTAATAAGTGCAACATACCATCACAAAGTTATATAAAATAATCCATTAAAGCCACATGAGGTAATTATTCCATAAAAGATGCAAGGGCCTAATATTTCATTCAATGGTGCGATAAGAGGAGATTATTCCCCAAAAGCCACAAAGGCACAAATGATCCACAAGGTGGTAAGTCCACAACATAAATTTATTTAATCCTTTTCATAGGTGGCCACTAGTTCGAGGTTTTCGTAAAACACCATTAAGTAACCTTAAGTGGCAAAATAAGTCACGAACATCAGCGATAGCAATTACACATTTAAGGTACTTATTCTTAAACTATAATATAAATGTTTGTAATCCATAGCATGTTTGGATATATGAATTTAAATCCAATTCATCAATCAATCATAAGGAATCAAAATCAATAAAAATAATGAACCACATGAAGCAATCAATAAGATAAATGAACGAAGATGAATAAACAAGCTAACTATCAAGATGTAGAAAAAGCTTGAAGGTAATCCTCACCTTTCAAGAGTTGAGTTAGTTTTCAATGTTGTTAGATGCTCGCATGTACCCCTCAAGATTAAATTCTTACAAAGTTAGAATATATGGTGTGGTTAGATTGCCATGATACATTTTTGTATGGTTAGATAAAAATACAGTTTAGTGGTGTGGATCCAGGGTTTCTAACCTAGGGTGTAGATTTAGGTCGACTCTTAGGTTTCTTCTTAAGCGATAAGGAGAATTTGATTATAAGACTATAGAGTAGGAGTTACCTTACTCGATTGCCTATTAGGCTTGGTGGTGATGCAATTTCACTTACTAGTTGATAACTTTGTTACCCTAGGTTTGCCCTGACCATCCGTTAGGATGAGCATGATCTGGATCAACTCAGCGGTGTAATGAGTTGACTCGGTCACGAGTTGGACCGGTTGTGACTGAGTCAATTCATGTTTCAGCCTGCTTGGTGAATCTGGTCAAACAAATGCGTTGAATCAGATTTTGGAGCTTCTTCAGAGTATTTGGGGGGTTTCTAAGCTACTCAGACTCAGTAGAACAAGACCCAGTTGTCGTGGGTGAACTCAGAAGTCGACTGAGTCAACTCATCTACTGAAAGTCGTTGGCAGAGAATCGTCGAGTGAAATGGCCTAGCTTGACCCGGGCTAAACTCAGCTTCCACATTCTAGTCTCCAACAGTGTTAGGGTTCGTCCAGGTGACTCGGCTCAATTCAAGGTAGTGCAACACTTGTTCAAGTCCGCACCCGACTTTCTCTCCTTTCTTCCTTTTTCTCTACGCCCTTTTCTCCTCTTTCTTCCTGATTTTCTCTTCTTCTGCTCATTCTCTTCTTCATTTCTTTCTGCTAGGAGGATTCGAGGCATGGGACTTGGCTCAGACTTGGCCCAGACTTGGACCGAGTTGACTCGACCCATTGTGGTATGTTAAACAGCCCTTTTTTTTAGCTTTCTCTTTTCGAAAAAGCTTGCCCTAAATGACAGCCTTTAATAGGCTCTACTAACTTAATTTTAGAAAATTCAAATGCTAACTAATCACTGGATTAGTTAGCCAGTCGGTCATAAATCCAAGTGTTATACGGTGGCATTTGAATGATTTGGATCAAAAGTATCTTGCATGACTTGGATCAGCCATACAAGATCAGTTTCTGGGACCTTGGCCTACGCATCTAAAGTCTCAGATCAGTAATTTGCGCTTAAACCTGATGATGGTTGTTTTTGGCCAAATGGAGAAGATGATCTAGCCGTTAATGGCAAATCATCGACAGAGGGTTATTCTTTGGATTTCTTTCAGGTGGATGGTGTGGATTTGATCAGAGGACACTATGGAACCGACCGTTCATCATAACATTCCCATATAAGTGATGGGCGACGGTATTTTTGGCTGCGTGTAATTTCTCACACGAAGGAGGATTTCCAGCGGAGTTCCCTATCTCTGCGTAATGGGCAGTTGCTCGCCCTAGAATGGACGTTGTTGATGCTTCAGAAGAGTTTCTAGAAGCTCACAAATGGCCAGGATGAATCCACCTCAAAAAGGAAAGATTCCTTCTGCCTTTCTACACAATTGTACAAGCCCTAAAATGGATGGATTGTGCGGCTCAGATTCGTCTAGGTGGTCAGCTGAGATCGAAGGACTTCTCTTCGTTCAGATTGCCAACTTTGAAAACAGATGAAGAAACAGAGCTTTCCATTTTTGGAAGGACGGCCGAACATAATCGATTTGTGCTAGTGATCGTGTACATGTACACATGTGTCCACGTGTGGGAGGAGTTGGGTTTTGGTTGGATCTAAGAGTCGCGATTGATGGACAGTTCAGATTTAAGATTGGATCTCAAATGGTGGGCCTAAATTCAAACGGACGAATCCCGTTCGTCGCTGGCGGGAAAAGAAAGAAAGGAGAGGAAAATCCTCTCTTTCAAATTTTCATCGAGTCAACACAGCTTTGACCGTGTTGGCAGATCCAGTGTGCAGCGAGTGTATGCACCCCTCGTGCACACTCAGTTAAGGTGGGGCCCACATTGATGTATATGAATGAGATCCACTCCTTACATCTAATTAGTATATATGTTCTGGGGCATGAGTTCTGGAATGAAGTTGATCGAAAGCTAAGGTGGCCCATACCGTTTGATTTATGCACTTAACTAATAATAAATTATGATCCTTAAAGATCCGACGGTTGGATCATTATCAACTATGATTGACCCCATCCTAGAGGGTCTTAGGGATTGTTTAAGGGAATTCTAATAGTTTACGTTGTATCAAATCATCTACTTTACGTAAATCAATTGATGATTTGATTGATGGGATTTCACAATCCTGGTGAGCAGTAGGTTTATTAATGTAAGTCTTGCATTCGATGACGTACGATTAGATTTGTCTAATTACATGATTAAAATCATAAATAAACTTTCCTAATGACCTGGTGGTCTATCCTGAAAGTAACGGGTGGATGGCTTCATTTATGAATAAAGCTTACTTCTAGCTGTCAGATTTAGGCTGGAATGAAGATGAGGAGTTCCATAATTTAGGTTATCAGGTAACACCCGAGTACTAAGAAGTACAGAGTGTTACAATCTACCTTCTTCAAAGAGAATTTCATCCCCGAAATTTAACACTTCTATCATGAATGGGGTCGAGGACTATCAATTTTGTAATATTTCTAAGGATTCATTATATTTTTTATTTCCACCAATGTTGTACATTTGGATAGAGGTATTCGGGGTTGTTACAATCTACCCCCCTTAAAGAAAATCTCATCCTCGAGATTTTATGACGTATGTCCTGACTATTAGTATTACTAGTAAAGGATCTGTTCAAATGTTTCGTCGCAATCTTACATCCTTAACAAGAGACATTTAAATCTACCGTAACCATTAAGTCTCTAAGCTAACCAATCAGTTAATGTACATGGGTTCTACAAACCTTTAGAACTCTTCTTACTATCTTACAAAACTAGAAATACATTTCAATGTGTATCAAACCCATAATTCCTATATTTATAAATTGTTCTTTAGGAGTCAGGTTCAAGGAATGTTCTTGTTTAATCTAATGTACATCGTAGCGGTTTGTTTATTCTCTCATGGTACTTAAAGTTAGTTTCTAAATTCAACTGACTAAACCTAAAATTTTAAGGGGGCCTAAAATTTTACGTCTCTCATAATTTTCCCTAACTTTAAGGGAATTCTAAATAATTTCAAATGGTTATCCTATCAATTTGAAAGGGAAATATGTTTGGGTCTCTACATTCTCAAACTTTCTCTAAGTCTAAAGGGGATTCACTTAAGTTCAAATATGTAATTCCAGCATCCTAACTTAAGACATTTGAGGTTTGCATAAGTTTCTTTCCCAAAGGCAAGGTTTGTCTTAAACTCTCACTCTTATACCATCTGTAACACCCCAGTTCCTAAAACCCGAGTATACTCTCGTTTTCCGAAAACCCGAGTGTTAACCTTTAAAGATACCTAAATTCCATGTACATTTTTTTTCTTTATCAGAGTTAGTAATCTAGCGGAATAAAGAAAATCAAGTATAAGAGGGAGTCCAAACATACATAACTAAATATTTGAGTGGTTGCCCGAAAACTTATACAAAGTAATGTCTTAAGTTTTTATAAAACATGACAGTACAAATTAAATACAAATGAAATTAGGATTGAAAGTGCCTTGGTTTGTCAAGATACGTGAGTGTTGAGTCAAATTGTTTATAGAGCCTAATAGGAAGATCAATTCAAGCGTCTGCCTCAACCGAATGTGTGCAAGCTCGCCACAGGTAAACCTAAAGCCTCACATCCCATTACCTAAAACACCAGGTGAATAAAACCCTTAAAAACAAGTTAGAATCATAGGGTTTTAAGGTGAGAAAACTTTTTTCAAAATAGGAAAATCTCTAAGTTTTTCTTGCCTTGTCGATCTTATCGATGCACCCTCGATATGATCGACCTGCGCTGTCGAGTCCTCAATGCTCCATCGATACCATCGAAAAGAGGACCAAATATGTCCAACAACTTCACAACATATCTGGATGAATTATCGATGTATCGATACACCTATCGATATCATCGGTACTCAAATCTCGAGCTCATCGAAAGTGGCTCAATAAGAACGACAGGCAGATTTTTGGTGCCCCTATTTTTTAATGAAAATCTCAAATTCTTTCGATATATCGATACTCTTCAGATATGATCTGAAATCAAATATCGATAAGATCGGAAGTCCATCAATGATATCGATAGTGGGCGCGCTTTTCTTCCAACAGATATTTTAGGTTATTTTTTAACATTGATTGGAGGCCATTCAAGGAAATCGATATTCATATGTCGATGATATCGAGGCCGAGTCGATTGCATCGATAATGGACACAATCTGTCCAGCGAGTTAAATGGTAAATCTATTGGATTTATCGATGCATCGACACTGCCTTCGATATCATCGATATGCAAATTCCGATGACATCGACTGACCCCCGATCATTTCATAAAAACCTGAAATATTTCAAGTCAAGTCTCTCTCATTTTTCAAGTGTCGATGGATCAAACCTATCATCGATGAAATTGGAGTTCGAAATCTGATGACATCGACAAATGTTTCAATTCATCGACCAGTAGGCTTAAGGTTTCAAAAGCGTATGACTTTGAGTTCAAGTCATTGACGAGACCATCGATGCTATCGAGAGTATACGCTCGATGATATCGAACCTGCTCGATGATATCAAACTCAGTCATAAATGTGACTATTTTATATCCGTTGAAACCTTTTGCCTATATATAGCGGACTTGTCTATTATTGCTGAGAGAGAAAGTAGAGAGAGCTTTTGAGTGTTTAACCTTAGATCATATACCCAAAGCCCTTTCTCTCAAGGAAGTTCATCCTCCAATCCACCCTTACCATTGATATTCAATAGAGTGGATTGGGGAATGAACTTTCGAAATCAAGGATCCTCCAGCTACTATCTTAATGGTAAATCATTAAGCTGGGATGCCTTGAATGCATAAGATTGGAATCGCTCTATCTTCCTGATAAGAAAACATTTTGAGAGTAGGATTCCATCTTGACCTTGACCCAACTCGAAGCTGAGTATTGGTATATCATTTTGTGCTGCGGATCAAGGGAGCAGAAGACTCTTCGTCAACAAGGAGGAGGAGATCTTCGACATTGTGCTTATCGGGACTCATCAACTTATTTGTAAGTATCTAAAGTCCAAGAGGATACTTATGATCATTCTTTTGTAGGATTGGGTCTTAAGTGGTTCTCACCCTTTGAAGTCCTCGTAGGAGGCCTCCGGTGGGAGTGTACGTGGTGGGTGTGTTGTGTGGACCCTTGCTCTATGTAGAGCATAAACATCTGGTTGAAGGTGAACAAGTAAAACCTTAGGTTTGAGGTCAACCGCTGTGAAACCTCGGCTTTGAGGTGAACCGTATAGAAACCTCCAGTAGGGTCTTATGGAAGATCCTTGGTCAGTGTGCCTAAAAGTGGGTGTGTTGTGCTGACCCTTGCTCGTGAGAGCATAAACAGTCATCATCAGTGTAGGTTGTAAAGGTTGAAGGTGAACCTGATTTAAAACCTTAGGTTTGAGGTGAACCACTGTGAAACCTCCTTAGTGAAATCCAGTACACTCAAAGATTGAGTGCGGTTACCGGGAGTGGAGTAGACTTATCATCGAACCACTATAAAAATGACTGTGTTTGAGATTGTTATTCTTCTGATTGTATGATTTACTTTAATACTTCCATATCTGAATATCTGAGTACATCTCACACACCTACACAGTCATATCCATCATGAACTAGGTTGCATATTGTTTACGTCTTAAAACAGTTTGTGATTGGATCCTCTACTAGGCTTGGAAGCCAGTAGAGTTATTTTTGAGTAATCCTAATGTGTATCTGTTGTTAGGATTAGTGTAATAGGATTTGAAATAAATCATAAAAACTTTTAAAAATCCTATTCACCCCCTCTAGGATATATTGGCATATTCTGACTTTAACTAAAGCAGTCTTCACCGCAATTTCGAGGATTAGAGATTCGCAAGATCATCTGGCTCCTCTTATTCCACATAAACACCAGCATATGCATCATCTACATTCTTGCACACTAAATACAGTTTGATAACGTCAATGGCTATCCCAGTGAGGTATAACCCCCAAGATTATTAAAGCACCATGATAATTAGGCATAATTTTCTGGAACAATTTATAATAAAAATTTCACAATGACCACCATAGTAATAAGAAAATTTTATTAAGTACGTATACATTGAATAAATTCTACGAAGAAATTCTTTTATTAGACTCAGAAGATTCAATAGAGAATCCTGTATTTGGGTAACATAAATTTAGAACTGAGCGCATTCCCGGAACTCCATTCCGCATTCATGTTGCATAACACTCTAGTGAGCATTCTTTTCTTAGACTCAGAAGGTTTTGCTACAATAGTAGAAATAGGAATTCCATCATCATTAACTAGAAGATCCATTAATCCAGATATTAAATGACGGTCCACATCAATAGGACTTTCTCTGGTTGTAATTGTAAATGTTAGATTCTCAGAAGAGAAGTTAGTTATGCAAGCAAACATGGCTTGCGCAATAGAACGGTATGCCAGACTACCCCAATTTAAAATGTTATCCCATCCTATAGTTTTAAGGAGGGGAAAAATGCCAAATGGTTCCAAGTGATTAGAGTTTACCGTCCGTTCAACAATCACGTTGCGAAGACATATATCCCACACATACTCGAGGTCTTCTTCGGGTGACCGAAGATGGCGCACCATGATTGGAGTGGAACGCGAAGAAGAGAGACCACGAGTGGGTTTCTTCTTATTTTGACCTTCCATAGCAATAAGAAAGACAAGGAATACAAACAATGCAAGAAAGAAAGAAAGGGTTCCAAGGAAATCAGATTTTTAACAAGAAAATCCAACAAACCACCATAAACCTTGAAATAAACTACAAAAACAAGGAAATGGAAGTGCAAAGAACTTAAATCCACAAGGAAATCGAAAACGATGCACTAACTATGAAGGAATCAAAGGTGGGTTCGACCGGTCGTGGTAGGGCTAGTTGGAAAAGATGAAATAAATGAAGAAAATGTGCTTTTTTGTACAATAAAAACCCTCAAACCCGAGTGGCTCGACTGGTCGAGTACATACTCGACCGGTCATGCCACGACTGGTCGAGTGTGTACTCGACTGGTCGTGCACCTCAAAAATTCTGTAATTTTCATTATTTTTAAAAATTAAAAATTTATAAAAATAATTAAAATAAAAATAAGCAATATATTACAAATAAACATACCCATATCCAATTTTAACTTAGCAAACCTATTTCTGTCAAGCGATTTTGCAAATATGTCTGCAAGTTGATTTTCAATCTGAATATAATTCATAGAAATAATCTTATCTTCTACTAATGCACGGATATAATGATATCTAATGTTAATATGCTTAGTTTGTGAATGGTGAATTGGATTTTTAGAAATGTTAATTGTGCTAGAATTGTCATAATATAATACCATAGAATCTTACGTAAATCTGTAATCACTTAACATCCTCTTCATCCACACAAGCTGGGTACATGCATTACTAGCTGCAATATACTCAGTCTCAGCTGTGGAAAGTGATACGGAACTCTGTTTCTTACTATGCCATGAAACTAGACAGTTCCCAATATAAAAACATCCACCGCTGGTAGACTTGCGGTCATCAATATTACCATCCCAATCAGCATCTGAATAACCACCTAATTGAACATTAGTATCATGAGGATACAAAAGGCCAAGTTTGGTCCAACTTGCGGCATATCTTAAAATGCATTTTACAGCAATCAGGTGAGACTCTTTAGGATCCGATTGATATCTAGCATAGATTCCTACTCTGAATGCAATATCAGGTCGGTTTACAGTTAAATATAATAAACTACCTATCATGCTGCGATGCAACTTAGGATCTATACTTTTACCTATTGAATCCTTAAAGAGTTTAAGTTCATACTCATAGGAGTATCGAAATTTTTACCGCTCTCAAAGCCAAAATTTTTAACCAAATTTAGAGCGTATTTGGTTTGAGAAATAAAGAACCCATCAGGAAACTGTTTTACTTGCAAACCTAAGAAATAGTTCAGTTCTCCAACCATGCTCATTTCAAATTTTTACTTCATTAAATCTGCAAACTCAACAGTCATGTTAGAATAGGTAGATCCATAGATAATGTCATCAACATATATTTGTACTATCAGTATGTGATCATTGTGTTTCTTTACAAAAAGTTTCTTATCAACACTCCCCATTAAAAAGTTATGACTTAGTAAAAACTTAGTCAATTTCTCATATCATGCCCTGGGAGCTTGTTTCAATCCATAGAGTGCCTTTTTCAGGCGGTAAACATGATCAAAATGTTTAGGGTCTTCAAAACCAGTAGGCTATTCTACACATACACTTCTTCATGTAGATCACCATTCAAGAAAGCACTCTTAACATCCATTTGGTAAATTTTAAACTTTTTGTAACAAGCAATGGATATAAACAGTCTGATAGATTCAAGACGAGCTACTGGGGCAAAGATTTCATCATAATCGATGCCTTCTATTTGAGTGTACCCTTATATAACAAGTCTAGCCTTGTTTCTTATAATATTACCAAGTTCATCAGACTTATTTTTAAAGATCCATTTAGTTCCAATAATGTGTTTATCATTAGGTCTAGGAACTAAGTACCATACATCATTCCTTACGAATTGATTAAGTTCATCTTGCATAGCTACAATCCAGTTTTCATCAGCAAGAGCTTCTTCTACATTGGTTGACTTCATCTGGGATGTGAAGCACACATAATTACAAATATTTTCTAATTGTCTATAAGCGCGCACACCAGTGAGAGGATTCCCAAGAATTTGATCAGTTGGATGGTCTTTAACTGACTGTAGTTTAGGGTCATTTTGACAAGACGAAGAGTCTGGTTTATCAAATAAAGAGATTTCGTCATCTTCTGAACTTGAGACAGGTATATTCAAGTGATCATTCATAACCACATTAATGGATTCTTGAATAACACTAGTCCTCTTATTGAGAACACGATACGCTCGACCATTTAGTGCATATCCTAGGAAAATACCCTTGTCACTCTTAGTGTCAAATTTTTCCAAATTTTCCTGGTCATGTAAAATGTAGTACTTGCTGCCAAAGACTCGAGTGTATTTAATAGTAGGCTTCTTATTAAACCATAGTTCGTATGCGGTCTTATTATTAGACTTTCTAGTATAAACACGGTTAGTGATATAACACGTCGTGTTCACAGCTTCAGCCCAAAGATTTTTAAGAAGTTTCATACTATTTAACATCACATTGGCCATTTTTTGAAGTACTCAATTTTTCCTTTCAACTACCCCATTCTGTTGAGGTGTCTTGGATGCAGAATACTCATGCGATATTCCATGATCACTACAGAACTTCTCAAAACTGCTATTATCGAATTCCAAACCATGATCACTATGGATTTTGGTGACTTGTGATTCCTTCTCAGTTTGGATACGCTTGAGTACCCTTTTCACTTCATCGAGAGTCTCAGATTTCTCTCTCATGAAAACTACCTATGTATACCTGGTAAAACATTTGCTATGACCAGTATATATTTCTTACCTCCTCAACTCTCCATTCTAGTCCGTCTAACGAGATCCATGTGGAGAAGTTCAAGGGGTTTGGATGTGGCATTGGAGTTTAATTTCTTGTGAGCACTCCTAGTTTGTTTTCCAATCTGGCATTCGCCACAAACTTTATCCAATTTCTTAATCTTGGGTAGACCTCTTATTACTTCACTTTTGCTCAGTCTATAAAGATTACGGTAGTGTACATGTCCTAGGTGTTTATGCCATAGTTTAGTCTCATCAGTTTGGACCATGTAACACGATAACTTAGACAAGCTTGAATCACTGACTATATAGCAGTTCTCAGATGTTCTGCGACCAGTTAATATCACAGAACCATTCTCATTAGAAATTTCACACCCTATGTTGATGAATTTTATGCTATGCTTATTATCACAAATTTGAGAAATGCTTAAGAGATTATGCTTAAGGTCCTCTACAAATAACACATTATCAAATGGAGGAAGATTAAAGAGTTGAACCGTACCTTGGCCAATAATCCTGCAGTTGCTACCATCACCAAATGTGACTGAATCATCAGTCATATCTTTAATATTGGTGAACAAATCTTTATCACCTGTCATGTGTCTAGAGCAACCACTATCTAGGTACCACTTTGATTGATTCGAAGCCTTGAAAGCGGTGTGGGCAACCAAATAAGCAACCTTAGGAACCCATTTCATTACCGTTTTGGGTTTTGGAGTATAATTGGTCTTTTTATACTTGTAGTTATTGTATATTCTACCATTCGAGTTAGATTTTAGAAGCTCCTTAAGTAGATCCACAATTTTCTCAGCTAAGGGATTAAGATTTTGATTTCTATAATTGATATGGTTGTTTTTAGGTTCATAGCCTGAAAAGTTTTAGGATTTTTAAAAGTATTTGATTCAGACTTTACCCTTTTGAGTTAGAGGACTCCCCTTTAACAAATTTAGAAGTAGTCTTATATTTAGGAGGGGTATTTTTATCGTAGCCTAGACCAGATCGATCGCCATATTTCATTGATCCGATTAATAGTTTTTCTAGTTTAGGATCACCCTAGGCATACCTCCAAGTATCCTTCATACTCAAGAGAGAAGAGACTTCTAGTTTCAGTTTTTCATTTTCAAATTTTAAGTTTTCAACTTGGGATGTTTTGAAATCTAAATCACACTTAGCTTTTTCAAAACAATCTGAAAGGTGCGATTTTTCTAAAACTAGATTATCAAAATTTTCTTTTAGTTTCAAAAACTTTTCCTTTTGAAGTTTTAGTTTTACAGCTATCTTGCAACTTTTCCTATATAGGGCATCATAAGCATCTTGTAAATCCTCATCATTTTCAGGATCACTTCTCAGATTTTCTTCACTAGTTGAATCACAACTGTCTGAGAAAGTGAATTTGACTAGAGTCATTAAGGCTTTGACTTCATTAGTAGACTCAGGTTCAGAATCATCTGACTTAGAAGAGGCTTTAGAGCAAGACGATTCATCCCATGTAGCCAACGTGCCTTTCTTTTTTACATTTGTCTCTCTTTCGACATTTGTTTGCCAGATGCCCGTATTCATGGCAGTTGAAACATTGGCTGTCTTTAATAGATTTCCAAGTTTTAGATCTAGTCCTTTTCTTTTCTAAAGATTATTGAAAATCTACCCTCTTTTTACTTTTAAAAATCTTATAAAACTTTTTGGCTAATAATGTCATATCATCTTCAAAGTTTTTAAAATCAGAATTACTAACATTTTCATGAGAAGTATTTTTAGAAGACTCAAGGGTGATGGACTTACCTTTAAGAGCTTTAAAGTTTAACTCGTAGGTTTGTAAAGAACCAACCCTCATATTATCTGTATCACGAAGTTCCTAAATGGCAGTGACCTTTGAATTGAATGTTTCAGGCAATGTGCGTAGTATCTTTGCACAGACTTTGCTTTCTAGGATACTATCACCAAGACCTCACATAGAGTTGACTATGTCATTTAACTTAGTATAGAAGTCCATGAAAGTTTCACTTTCTTCCATACGTATTTCCTCAAACAAAGTGGTGAGGATTTGAAGTTTAGATTTCTTGACAATAGTCGTATCCTCGTGTGTCATTTCTAGAATGTCTCAAGTTTGCTTTGCAGAATTACAGGATATAATTCTTTTGAATTCATCCAGTGATAGTGCGTAAGTAATTGCATTTAAAGCCTTTGCATTGACACTACTCTCATTTTTCTGAAGTGTGGTCCAAGAAAAAAAAGGTGCAACCTTCATAGATTTGGTTCCATCAGTGCCTAGAACTTCAGTGGTAGGAGGGGTCCATCTAGTCACTATGGCTTGCCACACGCTCTCATCTATGGACCTTAGAAAGATCCTCATTCTGACTTTCCAATAGGCATAATTGAAGCCATCAAAAGGTGGAGGCCTAGTGATTGAGAGGCTATCAAAATTTGACATCTTATAAGCTCAGATCGGTTAGCTTAGGAAATGAATCCAAATAAAAAGAATTTATTAGGCTTTGATACCACTTGAAAAGGTCGAGCTATACGTCCTAGAGGGGGGTGAATAGGACTATGCCAATTTTTTTTTTAAAAAAATGCGAAACTTAAAGAATGATAGCACAAACAAATAATAAATAAGCACAAGTAAATAGCAACCTCAAATGTACTAGTCTTGTGATGTTGATACAAAGTTAGTTATAAGGACAACTTAACACAAAAAACCAAAGGCTTATGGCAGGACAACCTTACTAGAACATTTGTAAGTATCAAAAACCCAAACTAATAAAGAGGCAAAGGAAATAGCAAATTGAAAAGGCCTAGCTATATGTCCTAGAGGGGGGGGGGGGGGGGTGAATAGGACTATGCCAAATTAAAACTTTAACAGAAGAATTTAAATGAATAAGATAGCCTTATAAACAATTGAATGAAAGAAAGCACTTTAACCAAATCACAGTACTGAAAAGTAAAGCAACCTCAAATATATGAGTATTGAGAGATTAATACAAATGTTGTTCTAAGGACGACCTTACACCAAAATCAAGGTTTATGGTAGGACAACTTGATTCCTAGAAAGGTCTTTGTATCAAAAACTCAAACTTGATATAGAGGAATAAATAAATAAATAACAAATAAATTAAATCTAATTTATTACAACATTCCCCACAATGCTTGAAATGTAAAAGATTACAACATTCACATCCATAAATACATTCCACAACTTTGAATGATAAAAGATGAAGAAATTAAATAAACATTCAAAACCACAAGACAAAGAATTATAGTGGTTCGCCTGTGTGTACACCAACTGTTTAACAACAGCCACACAGAATGCTACTCCACTCCTAATATCCTCACAGAGGGGATATCAACGTTCATTATGAAAATAGGTTTCACAGGTTCACCTAAAACTTTCACAATTGTGTCTTTCAAATGGGCTTACACAATTCAAAAACCCCACTTTTGAGTTTTCTGGCTCTCCTCAGATAACCACTAGATTGAGACTTTTCTGGCTTAATCTCAAACAAAAACCAAAAGCATAGAAGATTTACACAAATGTAAAATACCTGGATTTCTCCTTTCGTTGTAGCCCGAAAGAACTAATCGGAGTAGAAGTTCGAATATGAAAGTTTAATGTCCAATACTCACTTTGATATGGTTCTAAGTTCTAATTGATTTTAAATTAAACCAAATGGGCTAGCTCTATTTGATTTTGAATCCAAGAAGAAGGAATACAACAATTCCTCTTTTCAATTCAGATTGGAATGCAGAAACAAATCAAATAAATAAAGCTAATAAAAGAGAATATTAAATATGCACAACGTAGCTTAAATAACACAAACTTATCTCAGAGTGATGCCTTGATTTTACTTGAATTAAATTAATTAAAAATTCTGAAATTCGTGTTCTATTTATAGTTACAGAAATCGCATCTTCGACTGGTCGCGTGGCCACCACGACTGGTCGTAGGTCGAACTACATTTTAAATTTTAAGCGCGATCGGATAAAACTGTTCTACGACTGGTCTTAGGGTGTAGACGACTGGTCATGAGGCCTCCACGACTGGTCGTGACCATCCTACGACTGGTCGTGAGAAACCAAGAATGGTTGTTGGATTTTGAGTTGTAGCTACAGGACTGGTCGTGAATGAGTCGGTACTGTTCCTACGACCGGTCGAGAAGACTCCAGGACTGGTCGAAGCTCAACAAAATTTTTTTAAAAATTTGCAACAACTTAGGACTGGTCTTGGAATTTCTTGGACTGGTCGAGCCAGTTCTAGGACTGGTCGAACAAGGTCCAGTACTAGTTTTAGAAAAGACCAAACACTTATAAAATAATTTAGTTCGAATTATGTATTCAAAATGACCTACCCTAAGATCAAATAAACCTTAAATGTGAAGTATGGGCATTGAGACTTCACTTCCTATAATTATGGTTGACCTTTGAAGATTGTGAAGCTTGAGATCTCTGATGTAGCTTGAACTTGAGATCTTCTTAAGTTTGGACTTCATCTTGTACTTTAGTCTTGAGTTGTACTTAAACAAGAACTTGTCTTCTGATGCAGCTAGAAATATTCTGATCATTGAAGCTTGCAAAAGTGGACAATGTACTTGACTTTGCATGTCTTGAAGTAGATCTTCATTCTCAACTTTGAAGCATTGGTGCAGTGACTTGAACATACAAATCAACATGCTACACAAGACATAGATTGTGTTTTTGGCACCACAAAATTTGACATCCAAAGGAGCAAGAAACCATAGCACTTACACAAATAAAATAAACTAAGTTATTACAACATTCCCACAAGTGCATAAAATAAATTACACCATTCAACACAACTGCTTAAAATAAATTACAATATTCACACACAAAGGCAAATTCAACCATCCACCACAACACCAGAAATTATAGTGGTTTGCTTGTGTGTAGGGGTGCACATGGTTCAGATTCGGTTCCAAAAGGGATGAGAACTAAAGGTGCCCCCTTCACATTAACAGTCCATATCGACAGCTGGCAGGACCAATTCATCTACATCCTTGGCCATTCGGTTCTAGTTTCAAAACCGAAACCGAACCGTGTGCACACCTACTTGTGTGTACACCAACAGTTATAAAACAGCCACACAACTACTCCACTCCTAATATCCACTCCCTCGGGATATTAGCGTTCATTATGAAAAAAGGTTTTCCAAGGTTTACCTTAAAACCTTCACAATTGTGTCTTTGATTGGGCTTACACAATTCCAAAAACCCCACACTCTGAGATTTTCTGGATCACCTCAGACTAAACCAAACAAAGATTTTTTCGGCACAACCTCAAAAACCAAAAAGAGATATACAAAACGTAAATGTACTTATCTGGAAATTCTCCTTTAAAGAAGCCCGATAGAACCAATCCGATGTAGACGAAGATGTTTAATGTCCAGTCTCACAGATGAAAAGGTTCTAATTCTAAATGATTTTTAAATTAAATCAACCTGGGCTAGCTTGATTTGATTTTGATTCAAGAAAGTGGAAAACACAAATCCCTTCTTAAAGTGAGATTGGAATAACGATCTCAAAATCAAATAACAACAGCTAATTAAATAGAATATTAAATGAGCATAATATAGCTTTAAAATATCACAAACTTATCTCTCAGAGTGGTGTCTTGATTTCGCTTTAATAAATGAATAAACTCCGAAATTCGTGCTCTATTTATAGGTGAAAATACTATTCACTCGACTGGTCTAAGGGTCAGTTCGACTGGTCGAAGGACCAACAAGATTTCAAATTTTCTGGCGCGATAAGATAAGACCATTACTCGACTGGTCGACTGGCCTGCTCGACTGGTCGAGCAATGCACTCGACTAGTCGAGTGGGACCAGAAAAGTTTGTTGGACTTTGAGTCGAGCCTGCACGACTGGTTGAGCATTGTTCACTCGACTGGTCGAGCAGTCTCCACAACTAGTCGAGGGTCTAACAAAAAATTCTGAAAATTCAAAACAAACCTTGAACTGGTCAAGAAAACTCTTAGACTGGTCGAGCCAGTACTTGGACTAGTAAAACAAGGTCTAGGACTAGTTGAGAAAATGACATATAAACATATGAAATGACCCACATACAATATGCAATGAATATGACATAATTTAAGGTCAATCTAGGGTCATCCAAACTTGTTGTGAGTAGGAACAAATGAAACACCATTCGCTTCCAAATCTTGATATCTTGTGATACATGAAGCTTAAGTTCGATCACTTGAACTTGAGCTTGAGTTACGCTTGAGTTCTTGAGTCTTTAGCTATAACACCCTAGTTCCCGGAACCCGATTACACTGCTCGTTTTCCAAAAACCCGAGTGTTAACCTTTAAAATATCTCAAATTCACATATATTTTTTTTCTTTATTAGAGTTAACCATTCAAGCTGAATAAAAACAAGTCAAGTATAACAGGGACTCCAAATATACATAACCAAGGTTTTCAAGTGGTTACCCAAAAACTTATAAAAACCAACGTCCTAACTTTTACAAAATACAACAGTATAAATTAAATACAAAAGAAGTCAGGAATAGAGAGTCGCAAGATCATCTCGCTCCTCTCATTTCACATGAACACCAGCATACACGTCAACTACGTCTCATGCACACTGAGTACGGTTTGATAGTGTTAATGGCTATCGCAATGAGGTATACCCCTCAAGATTTATCGTATCACCCAGAAAATTAAGCATAGTTAACAAAAGCAGTGTATAACAAATATTGCACAAAGATTATCATGAAAATCAGATAAGGTTCATCAAATACGCATTCATCAAATAAATCACACAAAATAATCTTATTTAAATGCATGGATGTATGCACATGCTCACAGACCTGGGGATGCACATCTAGCTGGAAAAAATTCGCCCAAGGAGAACTAGCCACCTGAAAAAATACTCAAAGGTATGTCCAAGGAGAACTAGCCACCCGGAAAAGACTATCATATATAGATCTGTTGCGCAGCACGCCAACGACGCAGTGAGCCTAGATCCAATCTCAGGCCTCACCCATAAACGATAAACAAGAAGAAATATAAACTAGAAAGGAATAAAAGCATTCAAACAAACCACAAGACAGGATATACGTAGAAAAACCCCAAACTATGGTAAAAAACCACGGATGCAAAATTCCACTATGAAGAGAAACGAAGATTACAAGGCAATATACTAACCTCTCCCTTGGAAGTATAGAGAAAATTCCTTGCCCACACCTTAGAAATATTTCTCAATATTCACCTTAACCCTAGGGACCCCAATTTATAGTTTTGGCAACTTTCCTTTCACATCCCAGTTGCGAAAGGACTTGCGACACGAAATCCACGAAACTCCTTTCTCATCCCAGTTGCGAAAGGACTTGCGACACGAAATCCGCGCAACCTCGACTGGTCGTGGGCAGCCCAAGATGTGGCTCCACTTCTCAACAATCTCCCATTTGGAGACACATCGCCATAAATGTTCACTCCCCAAGTATAGGGTTGTGATGTATTAATAAACTCAGTGAGACCGAGGTCGAATCCATAGGGACTGAAACCTATACGCAATCTGAAACTAACTAGAACTAGAACTAGAATAAGATGAAATCTAAATCAAGTGAGTATAAGGGAATAATGGTGAGAATACTAATATAAAACTTGCGAAATTTAAAGGTAGGGAACTAGGGTGCCAAGGATCCACTTGTAGAGATCAAGGAGATCTACGCTTGATTCATAAACTCAACTAGACTTCGAGTCCCATCTTCATCCAGTTGGAAAATATATCCCTAAAGCACAATCTGAACTTCCTTTGATCTAGTTTTCAAAAGATAAGGCAGATGTAGATTAGAATGGATTCCATCACAAGACCATGCCCATGAGACAAAGTAAACAACAAAATTAAACCAATCTACATCCAATCTGAGAGACATATGGATGTTAGGAAGGGTTCCATCATCTAACCATGCCCAGGAGACGATGGTGAACAACAGGGCTTCCTAGCTGCATAATCGAATAATGAAAAAGAAATACTCAAAGCCATCGCAGATTTATTGTAATTTCAGTCACAACAAACCATTAAGAACTAGAGGCATTTCTTAAATTAAATCAAAATCTATTCAGGATATAAATCAAAGCCGTAGAATCTGTCCCATCGTGCCACAAGCTTCTCCTCTTAGCCCTAGCTAAGAGATTAGCTGATCACAAGCATGATTAAGCTAATACTCGAAAGAAAAAGAAAAACTAAAAAAAAATAGAAAAAAGACTGGAAGAAAACTTTCTCTTGTACACCCATCTACGCCTAAACCGAGATGCCCCTTCCGTTCTCTCTCTCTCTTTCTTATAGCAGCAGGAAAGGTCGGATGTTGAAGAGCTGGTGTCAGTGAAAATCGTTTTTAGAAACTGCCTCCATAGCTGTTTACACAACCAACTCGTGCGCAGGAAGGCAACTTACGTGGCAAGATCGGAGCCTCCTATCTCTCCTCTTTCGATGATTTTATTCAAAGGAACAACGTCCATTAGGTTGTATTCGAGTGGCCAACACGATGGACGGTCTGGATTACCCATCCGATCGTCTCTATGATCGTACAAATGTCCGCAAAACTCGGACCGCGTCCGGATGTAAAACAGGGGCTGCGTATTCGTTACGCAGTGACGATGGTGGGGCCCAATTCGTCGTTATTTTGAGAAATTCAAGCCATCCATTCGATTTCCCATGAAAAATCGATTGGACATGATCGGTTTTGGGTCAGCTTTCGTCGAGACTCATGGCGTTTTTCTTAGCACCATCCAACCTGCGTTTACACCATCATCTTCATGCAGCTTCTATGAAAAGCAGAAAACGGATCAAGATACGGTCGGTTTGACCTCCTGATTACACTGAACGGTGCGGATCATCAACATGTGTGATGATGGTGGCCCATCAGAAGTAGACCGTAACTCTCTATTGCGAAAATATGGATTTCCAAATTTGTACGGGTCAGCGACCGCTAACCGTCTCGTCAGTCCAGTGCAACTCATGAGAACGTGAGCTGTGCACACGCACATTATGTGAATTGGGTCCCACCTTGATGTTCTGAGAAATCGACTCCGTCCATCTGTTCTATCATACCATTTTAGGCGTTGGGTCCAAAATTGAGGCAAATCTAGATATTAAGTAGGCCCTAGATCAGAGATTTAGTGGTTGATCTGTCACTTGGGCCACTTTCACAGGGATCTAATGGCTGAATTTTGACATGTACGGTTAATTTATGGTCCTCAGGTCATATATGAAGTTTCGAGCCGAACAGATGGTTGGAACCCTGTGATCTTGCATTCTAGACTAATTTCGGGCTACTTGAGCTTCTGTTTCTCAATTTTCTCGGATCTTTGGCGTGTAAATCCACTGATCTTGGTCCCCTGAGGTCTGTACCTTGCCTTGGTGAATCTTGAGTGCTAAAACCATGCTTTTAATATTCATTTTCAGTTCAAGCTCCTAAATACATCCTGCATTGAAAACACGATTAAAATGGGTTGTTAAACAGTACCATGTTCGTAAATCCAGGCAATAACTAGGGTCTGATATGCAATATTTGACCCTCAACAATAAACCTTTGTCTTCTTCATTCGGAGTGCACCACCTCCCCGTCTTCAAGCCTGAAGATCAATCAAAGCTGAACAGAGCTTTAGCTTCTCCCTTGTAACCGCCTTGGTCAGCATATCCGCAGGATTCTCACTTGTATGAATCCTCTCCAGAGTAATTGATCCATCTTCCAGTAACGAACGTATGAAGTGATATCTAATGGCAATATGCTTGGTCCTTGAATGAAATGCTGAATTCTTAGCCAAGTGTATTGCACTCTGACTATCACTATATAGCTTGCAATCTGCTTGCTTCTTACCCAACTCTTCCATGAAACCTTACATCCACACCATCTCCTTCCATGCTTCTGTAGCTGCAACATATTCTGCTTCTGTCGTACTGATAGATACTATCTTTTATAACTGAGAGACCTAACTGACTGCAGCACTACGCAGAGTAAAAACATAACCTGTAGTGCTTCTTCTGCTGTCGATATCTCCTACCAAATCTGAATCCACGTAACTGTGTAACTTGATTTCCGATCCACCATAACACAGCCCTACGTCCTTAGTACCTACCAAGTACCTAAGGATTCACTTCACAGCTTCCCAATGCTCCTTTCTGGGGTTGTTCATGAACCTGTTAACAACTCCCACTGCTTAAGCAATGTCTGGCCTCGTGCTCACCATAGCATACATGAGACTCCTAATAGCTGACGCGTATGGGACTTTAGCCATGTAGTCTTGTTCCTCCTGCGTCTTTGCACCTTGCTCCGTAGATAGCTTGAAGTGGTTGGCTAATGGAGTGCTAACCGGCTTAGCACCTCCCATATTGAATCGATCAAATACCTTGGCTATGTACTCTGCCTGTGATAAAACTAATTTCTTATTTTTCCTGTTACGCTTTATCCTCATGCCTAGGATTTGTTTTGCAGCTCCTAAATCCTTCATGGCAAATTCTATAGACAATTGTCTTTTGAGATCTAAGATGTCCTTCATGGTTGAACCGGCCACAAGCATATCATCAACGTACAGAAGAAGGATGATGTAAGACGTATCAAACTTCTTCAAGTAACAACGGTGGTCTGCATGACATCTTCTAAAACCGTTTCCCGACATGAAACTGTCAAACTTCTTATACCAAAGTCTCGGGGCCTACTTCAAGCCATATAGACTCTTCTTCAATCTGCACACCTTATTCTCATTACCTGGTGCCACGTATCCTGTCGGCTGATGCATATATATCTCTTCTTCAAGGTCCCCATGAAGAAAGGCTATCTTAACATCTAGCTGTTCTAGATGTAAGTCCTCTGAAGCCACTATACTCAAGACCATGCGAATCATAGACATTTTCACTACCGGTGAAAATATTTCAGTGAAATTGATACCTGCCTTTTATTGAAACCCTTTCACAACCAGTCTGGCCTTGTACCGTTTCGAACCATCATGCTCCTCCTTCAGTCTATAAACCCACTTGTTATGAAGAGCTTTCTTACCCTTGGGTAGAGTGACTAGCGCTCTTATGTACGATTAGACTCAAGAGAGTTCATCTCATCATCCATGGCCTGCTCCCACTTAACCCGTATATCTAACTGTAACGTCTCTTCAAAACACTCTGGCTCACCATTATCCGTAAGTAGTAGATAATGTAAGGAGGGTGAGTATCGGACCATGGGACTCCTCTCCCGAGTAGACCTTCTCACAACCGGTGTATGCGGCTCTGCCTCATCCTGTGGCGCTATAACACCCATGTCCGGTAATTCTTCCAACTCTACAAATTCTTTTTTCTCGGCCTTATTTTCCTGCACACTGTTCTTATGCATCACTTTCTCATTGAAGACTATGTCCTTACTTCTGATGATTTTCCTATTTTCTGCATCCCAGAACCTGTAGCCAAAATCATGCTGCCCATAGCCTAAAAACGTGCACCTCCTGGACTTCGCATCCAGCTTATTTCTGTGCTCTGCATCAATGTGAACATATGAAGTGCAACCGAACACTCTAAGATGTACAAGGTTCACTTCCTTCCCAGTCCACACTTCTTCTGATAGCCCACCATCCAATGGTGCTGAGGGACTTCTATTGATGAGATATGAAGCAGTATTCACAACATCTGCCCAAAAGGTCTTGGACAACCCTGCATGTAACCTCATGCTCCTGGCGCGCTCAAGGATTGTCCTGTTAATGCGCTCAGCCACACCATTCTGCTATGGTGTCCCTGGAATCGTTTTCTGATGTTTGATTCCATTTGCTGCACAATACTCCTCAAACCTCTTATCACAATATTCTCCCCCATTGTCAGATCTGAGACACTTTACTGTTTTACCTGTCTTATTTTCTATCATAACTTTCCACTTCTTAAATACATCAAATACATCAGATTTATGTTTTAAGAAGTAGACCCACAGTTTTCTACTAGCATCATCAATAAAGGTAACAAAATAACGTGATCCACCAAGAGATAATACCTGTGCCGGTCCCCACATATCAGTGTGTACAAGCTCCAACAGATGTGTCTTTGGAGCGCGTCCCGTCTTCTTGAAGCTTACCCTCTTCTGCTTGCCATACACGCAGTCCTCGCAGAATTCCAAGTCAATAGACTTCAGCCCTGGTAGCTTCCCTTTTGACAATAGCACTTTCATCCCTTTTTCACTCATATGTTCCAGCCTCTGATGTCATAACTGCCCATTCACTCCAGTTGATGCGACTGCGAGTGAACTATACGATCCTGAAGTCACGTACAAAGTACCTTCCTTTTTGCCTCGAGATATTATAAGGCACCTTTTGTGATCTTCCAGGAGTCACTGCTGAATGTCGTCACATAACCGGTATCGGCCAACTGTTCCACTGAGATCAGATTACGTTTCAAACTTGGTACATGTCTAACATCCTTCAATTTCAAGATTGTTTCATCTTTATGATTTACATGAACATCCCCCTTTCCAACAATATTGCACAGCTCATCATCACCCAGGTAAACAAGGTCACCTGACACATAATCACGAGAACTTCCTTACACGAAGTAGCATGAAACGAAGCACCCGAGTCTATAACCTAAGACTCATTCCTCGCATCAAGAGACAAGATTAACGCCTCTGTGTCGCTCTCCTCAGACAGATTCACTGAATCCTGCCCACCTTGAGAGCTTCCTTCTTGTTTCTTGAGCGCCCTGCAGTCACGTTTCATGTGCCCCTTCTTGCCGCAATGCCAATACCCGGCTTAGTCTTTCGGTCCATTAGACTTCTTCCTCGACTTAGAACGCCCGTGTTTATTACCTCCTTTGTTCAGCGATCTTCCTCTTCCTTCAACATTTAGAGCATTCCCTGAATCCCCTGAAACTCTTGATGCCATCCTTCTAGATTCTTCGCTGAGAATTAGACCGGCCACATCATCAAATTTTAGCTTTGTCGATCTTGAAGAATTGCTCACAACAATCACCAAACCATCCCAACTGTCTGGCAAACTGGATAAGATCAATAATGCCCTGACCTCATCCTCAAAAGAAATGCCAACGGATTCCAACTGGCTCGTGACTGTATTAAATTTGTTTAGATGTTCAGCCACGCTCCCACCATCTGACATCTTCATGTTGAATAGTTATTTCATAAGATGAACCTTGTTGGATGCTGAGGGCTTTTCATACATGGTGGCTAGGGCTTCCATTAATTCTTTTATCATTTTTATCTTGGATATATTGAAGGCGACGCTCTTAGACAAAGAGAGTCGGATCGTTCCTAAAGCCTTCCTATCCAGTAAAAACCATTCATCATTTGTCATCTTTTTTGGTTTCTTCTCTTTTCCTCCTAGAGGAATATAGAGGTCCTTCTGATACAGATAATCCTCCATCTGCATCTTCCAGAAGGCAAAGTTTGAACCATCAAACTTCTCAATTCTAGTTTTCCCATCTTCCGTCATCGCTCCCAATAGAACTAAACCAATAACTTTGATACTAGTTGTTGCGCAGCACGCCAACGACGTAGTGAGCCTAGATCCAATCTCAGGCCTCACCCACAAACGATAAACAGGAAGAAATATAAACTAGAAAGGAATAAAAGGATTCAAACAAACCACAAAACAAGATATACGTGAAAAAACCCTAAACTAGGTAAAAAACCACATATGCAAAATTCCACTATGAAGAGAAACGAAGATTACAAGACAATATACTAACTTCTCCCTTGGAAGTACAGAGAAAATCCCTTGCCCACACCTTAAAAATATTTCTCAATATTCACCTTAACCCTAAAATAACCCTAAGGACCCTAATTTATAGTTTTGGCAACTTCCCTTTCGCATCCCAGTTGCAAAAGGACTTACGACACGAAATCCACGAAAGTCCTTTCGCATCCCAGTTGCGAAAGGACTTGCGACACGAAATCCGTGAAACTCCTTTCGCATCCTAGTTGCGAAAGGACTTGCGACACGAAATCCGCGCAACCTCGACTAGTCGTGGGCGGCCCCAGATGTGGCTCCACTTCTCAACATAGATCACCCAAGGAGGACTAGTCACCCAAAAAGTTACACGAAGGTACGCCCAAGGAGAACTAACCACCTGGAAAAGACCGTAATAAATAGATCACCCAAAAGAGATCTAGCCACCTGAAAAAGTACACAAGATACACCCAAGGAGAACTATTCTCCCGAAAAAGACCATGATAATATATAGATCGCTCAATGAGAATTAGTCACCCGAAAAAATACACAAAGGTACACCCAAGGAGAACTAACCACCCGGAAAAGACCGTAATAATACATAGATTGCCCAAGGAGGATTAGTCACCCAAAAAAATATGCAAAGGTACGCCCAAGGAAAACTAATCTCCCGGAAAAGACCATAATACATGCCATGAAAATGCATGATTAACCCAACCATTATTATTATAATTTCAAACAGTTACTTTAAGAAAGCTCAAAGGTCACTATGGGGGTTGGTCACCAAGCATAGGCCGACAGCTCAGGCATAGTGTCCCATTCCACCATCCCTGGCTAATGAGACTAGTCCTATTCCACCATCCCTGGCTAATGAGACTAATAAATAGGATGTTTTAAGGGTAAACCCTTTAACTAGTGGCCAATTGTACTCCAACAAGTGAAACTTACCATTGCAAGGTTGTACAAAATAATCCATTAAAGTCACAAAAAGGCAAGTATTCCATAATAGCCGTGAGGGCCAATTATTCTGCCTAATGGCGTGATTTAAAAGGGATTATTCTCAAAAATCCATGTAGGCACAAATGATACACAATGTGGTAAGTCCATGACAAGGACATTCCATTTAATCTATTTGACAAAAAGGCACTAGTTCAAGGACTTCCACAAACATCATAAAATAACTGCAAGTGGCAAAACAAGTCAAGCACATTGTCAAAAGTAATTACACATGTAAAGAGGAATATTTGAGACCTATCGCATGTTCATAATTGAATATAAATCTAACCATCAATCATTATAAAGGATTACTAAATTAGAAACTAGCATGTATCAACACTTTCACTAAGTATTATTTTAGGCAAGAGATTAAATAAGCAAGCTACGCCGACTATCAAGATGTAGAAAAGCTTGAAGGGTTATCCTCACCTTTCAAGAGTTGAATCAGCTTCCTATGTATTTGGAATTGATCGTGCATGTTCATGAATCCAATTTCAATCATACTTTAATCCATTTGTTTAGTTAGATCGCAACGCCATTCCTTGTCCAAACCGAGTTAACTCGACTCGGTACCGAAACCTGGCTCCCAACTTTAATTGAACACATTGTACCCCACAATAGGATTCTTGGCCTTATAAGGGCTGAACTGACCTAAATCAAGCCCAGTTCATGTGTTTCAGGGGTTGACTCGATGAGTCGACTTAGGCGAGTCACTCGGTCTTCCTCCTTTCTTCTTTCTTCCTCCTTTCTTTCCATTTCTTTCCACTTATCTTCTTCTTCTAAGATGCCCAGGGGAATCCACTCAACTCGACTCACCACAACTTGGCCCAAACTTAGTGAACTCGGACAGTGACCCAGCAAATGGACCGTGACTCAACACTCGACTTGAGGTGGTGCAACACCACCACACTCGACCCGAAATCTTCATATTTTTCTTACTTTCCTTCTTTAGCTCCCTTCTTCTACTCTCGCCCTTCTTTTCTCAACCTGGATGGGTCTAAACTCGACCCAGACTCAGAGGAAAACCCGACCAGATCTGGTCTGAGTCACCTGGTGCGGCAGCCCTGACTCGATCCCTCTCTCTCTCTTGTTTTCTTCCTCCCATCATCTTCTTGTTCTTCTTCTTTTTCTGCCTAGTTGGGACGTCCAACAGCGGATCTGGACAGTCTAGCCCATGAACTTAGTGAGTCGAGTCCGCCCGACTCAACATTAACAACCCAGCTTGGTGCGGTTGCACAGTTGCACACATCTCCCTTTCGTTCTCTCGTTTTTCTCCTTGCCTCCTGCTCTCATACTCTCCTCCTTCTTTTCTTCCTTTCTCCTTTCTTCCTTCTCTGATGGAGGGACATGAGATGCTGGACTCGGCCCTGGTTTTGCAGCGACTCGGACCAAGTTGACTTCACTAGGTGCGACAATGGAAGCGGCGCCTTTACTTTCTCTCTCTCTATCTTTCCATTTCGGAAAGAATACCCTAAAAGGGGCACCTTTTATAAGGCTATCTTAATCCCTTTCTGGAAGATTCGAGCGGTAACTAATCGAGGGATTAGTTACGGTTGATTTCTCTAATCAAGAGAACTGCATACACTAGTTCGAGATCAGGCTTGCACGGCCCTGATCCTATGTTGTATACGGTTTTCTGACTGTAAGGCCCATCTAATAGAGGTGTCTGATCGACAAATAAGGCCCATCCCATGATGATGGGTGTCTCAGATTGACGGGGAATATGGTCATGCTGTTAATGGCAGATCATCAGATAACAGTAGATCTTATGATCTATAACGTGTGGATGGGGTGGATTTGATCTACGATCATTATAGGACCCACGATTTAGATGGACGGCCAGGAGTGTTGACGGTGTGCGAGGCTTTCTCACTCCATGATGCCATTTTCTCGGGCCCATAATTTCTCTCTTGAGATCTCTACACCATAAGCGAAAGGGTTGCCCAACGCCCTAGTTTCGACGCCTGGGATGACCCAGGATTATTTCTAGAAGGATCCCAGCGGCTAAGATCATGCCAGCAAGAAAGATTCCTTCTGCACTTCCACAGTTGCGGATGCCTTAAAATGTAGAATGAATGGAAGGTTGGGATTATTTTCTTTTAAAGGCTGAGAATGTAGGAGGCTAGGGTTACCAGCTTGGCAAACAGAAGAGGAAATGGAGCTTTCCGTTTTTGGGAGAAACGACTGCACAAGACTGATTTGTGCTCGCGATTGTGAACATGCACACGTGCTTCCACATGTGGGATGAGCTAGGTTTTGGTCAAATCTGTCCCACAGATAGGATGGACGGTTCGAATCATCTCGGACGATCGTGATGGTGGACCACAGTTGATGTCAACGGACTCTTTCCATTTAAACAGAGGCCAAGTAGGAGAAACGCTGGAAAAAGAGAGAATTCTCTCTTTTTTGAATTGCCATCGGGTTAGCCCTGTTTGACCGGGCTGATCGGTTCAATGTCGCGTGGGTACACACATGTCATTGTCCACATGCACATCATGTGGGGCCCAGTGCGATGTATTTGATGAATCTACTCCGACCACTTGACTCCCTGGGTTCAATTAGGACCCATGGAAAAAATGGGAGGAATCTATAACTCAGGTGGGCCACACTTGGTCAATTTGAGTTATTTTATTGATCCTTATTAATTCAATGGTTGGATTATTCTCAATTTGATTATCAACGATTAGAAGGGTCCAATGAACTACTTAACTAGAATTCCATGGCTAGGTTATGGATCAGATGGCCTAATACACATTTAAAATATATAAACCTTTCAAATGTTTTTAATAATAATAATAATAATAATAATAATAATAATAATTATTATTATTATTATTATTATTATTATTATTTTTATTATTATTATTATTATTATTATTATTATTATTATTATTATTATTATTATTAAGTTGTTTAGGTGGGTTGCATCTCGATCCACGCCATTTATTCATTCACCCAACCCCCTGTTGGGCCTTTATTAGAAAGATTAGATTATTTCATTTTTCTAAGTGGGCCACAATACATGGGTCTTAATATTTAGTTATCAATTTATTAAAATTAATGGTTGGGTTGAAACTTGATTTGCGAGTGGATATTACTCATAATGGTCATACTTAGGCTAGATTAGAGGTGAATGTTAACATAAGCTAGGTCGGTATTCATACTACGTTAAGTTACACGGTAACACCCGAGCACTAACAGTACGGGGTGTTACAATCTACCCTCCTTAAAGAAAATCTCGTCCTTGAGATTCCACATTCTTATTATTAATAGAAACGAGAATATTCATTTTACAGTATTTCTACTCATTCACTACTTTCTCTTTGAAAGGTATACATTTTGGGTGTACAAATGTATACCATTGATTATCAAAATTGGGATTGTCACAGTCTACCCCCCCTTAAAGGAGAATCTCGCCCTCGAGATTCGATAATGTATATCCCAATTATTGCTATTACAAGTGGGAAATTCATTCCATGGTGTACCTTTACTCAATATATTTAGATGTGTATTTACAGTCTAGATTCCTATGAATTATAATGAAATATTCTAATTTCGCAATAAGAACCCTCAAGTCTATGTGAACATGCCCAAATGTCCATCATTCTTTCATTACGCACCTTGATTTCCTAAGCTCTACTTGAATATTTCGGGACCTTGAGTTCTAGGTGAAAATTTGAGTTTGAAATTTGACAAATTCATGTAGATTCTCATATCCAGTTTAGTCTAGGGTTCAAAATTTATCCAAATTTTATAAATTCACTTCTAACACTTCCAAATGCTAGAAATCATGATAAATATGTCCTCTAGTTAGAGAGACACATTAGGGAATTCCAAATTTACAATTCCTGGTACGATTCCTTAAGTTTGGGGAATGCTTAAGTCTGATGTAACATACAATAGGGATGTTTAAGGAATTTCCTCCGATACCTAAGTTCTCTTCAATTATTGAAGGTCAAGACGTTTTCATTTATAACTAAAGGAAAATTTTAGAAAGATTCAAATTCTAGATTTCTAAAAGCCGTTTCTTAGGAGCCATGTCTGGGGAATGTTTTTGTTTGGTCTATGTGCATTATAGTGGGTATTTGTTCTCCCACAATACCTAGGTTTAGTTCCTAAGTTCAAACTACTATTTTAGTAGCTTACAAGGGAATCCAAGTTTCTGTTTCTATGTCCAAATGGCTCATCCTAGAATTTCAAAGGGGACCTCGTGAACAGGCGGTATGGCTAAAAAACATATCATTATGGGCTATAAGAAGGTTTTAAGTTTCTATGTTATCAATTCCTTTTAATTCTATGGAATTTCTATACAAGTTTGAGTGGCTAACCTAATAAGTTTTGACTGGAGCCTAAGTTTGGGTCTTTACATTCTCAATTTTCCTTAATTCAATGGGAATTTCATATAAGTTCGAATGACTATCCTACTAAATCCGAAGGGAACTTAAATTTAGGTTCCTATGTTCTCAAACAGTCTCTAAATCTAGAGGAAATTCACTAAAGTTCAAACTCTAATTCCAACTACTCAACTGGAGGCATTAAAGATTTGTATAAGTTTGTTTCCCATAGGCAAGGTTTGTCTAGACTCGCTCTGATACCAACTTGTAACACCCCGGTTTCCAGAACCCGAGTACACTACTCGTTTTCCAAAAACCCGAGTGTTAACCTTTAAAATATTTCAAATTTCACGTATATTTTTTTTCTTTATCAGAGTTAACCATTCAAGTGGAATAAAAATAAGTCAAGTATAAGAGGGAGTCCAAATATACATAACCAAGGTTTTCAAGTGGTTACCCAAAAACTTATACAAACCAACGTCCTAACTTTTACAAAATACAACAGTATAAATTAAATACAAAAGAAGTCAAGAATGAAGAGTCGTAAGATCATCTAGCTCCTCACATTCCACATGAACACCAGCATACACGTCAACTACGTCTCATGCACATTAAGTACGGTTTGATAGCATTAATGGCTATCGCAGTGAGGTATACCCCTCAAGATTTATCGTATCACCCAGATAATTAAGCATAGTTAACAAAAGCAGTGTATAACAAATATTACACAAAGATTATCATGAAAATCAGATAAGGTTCATCAAATACACATTCATTAAATAAATCACACAAAATAATCTTATTTAAATACATGGATGTATGCACATGCTCACAAACCTGGGGATGCACATCCAGCTGGTAAAAAGTCGCCCAAGGAGAACTAGTCACCCGAAAAAATACTTAAAGGTACGCCCAAGGAGAACTATCCACCCGGAAAAGACTATGATATATAGATCACCCAAGGAGGACTAGTCACCCAAAAAAGTACATGAAGGTACGCCTAAGGAGAACTAACCACCCGAAAAAGACCATAATAAATAGATCGCCCAAGGAGGATTAGTCACCCAGAAAAATACATAAAGGTACACCCAAGGAGAACTAACCACCCGAAAAAGACCGTAATAATACATAGATCGCCCAAGGAGGATTAGTCACCCGGAAAAATATGCAAAGGTATACCCAAGGAGAACTAACCACCCAGAAAAGACCATAATACATGCCATGAAAATGCATGATTAACCCAACCATTATTATTCCAATTTTAAACAATCACTTTAAGAAAGTTCAAAGGTCACTATGGGGGGTTAGTCACCCAGCATAGACCGACAGCTCAGGCATAGTGTCTCATTCCACCATCCCTGACTCATTTGACTAATAAATATGATGTTTTAAGGGTAACCCCTTTAAATTGTAGTCCAAAAAGTGAAACTTACCATCGCAAGGTTGTACAAAATAATTCATTAAAGTCGCAAAGGGGCAAGTATTCCATAAAAGCCGCGAGGGCCAATTATTCTGCCTAATGGCGTGATTTAAAAAGGATTATTTCCAAAAGCCATGTAAGCACAAATGATACACAATGTGGTAAGTCCATGACAAGGACATTCCATTTAATCTATTTGACAGAAAGGCCACTAGTTCAAGGACTTCCACAAACATCGTAAAATAACCGCAAGTGGCAAAACAAGTCAAGCACATTGTCAAAAGTAATTACACATGTAAAGAGGAATATTTGAGACCTATCGCATGTTCATAATTGAATATAAATCTAACCATCAATCATTATAAAGGATTACTAAATTAGAAACTAGCATGTATCAACACTTTCACTAAGTATTATTTTAGGCAAGAGATTAAATAAGCAAGCTACGCCGACTATTAAGATGTAGAAAAGCTTGAAGGGTAATCCTCACCTTTCAAGAGTTGAATCAGCTTCATATGTATTTGGAATTGATCGTGCATGTTCGTGAATCCAATTTCAATCATACTTTAATCCGTTTGTTTAGTTAGATTGCAACGCCATTCCTTGTCCAAACTGAGTTAACTCGACTTGGTGCCAAAACCTGGGTCCCAACTTGTATTGAACACATTGTACCCCACAATAGGATTCTTGGCCTTACGAGGGCTGAACTGACCTAAATCAAGCCCAGTTCATGTGTTTCAGGGGCTGACTCGATGAGTCGACTCAAGCGAGTCACTCGGTCTTCCTAGTTTTCTTCTTTCTTCCTCCTTTCTTTCCATTTCTTTCTCCTTATCTTCTCCTTCTAAGATGCCCAGGAGAATCCACTCAACCCGACTCACCACAACTTGGCCCGAACTCAGTGAACTCGGACAGTGACCCAGCAGATGGACCGTGACTCAACACTCGACTTGAGGTGGTGCGACACCACCACACTCAACCTGAAATCTTCATATTTTTCTTACTCTGCTTCTTTAGGTCCCTTCTTCTACTCTTACTGCCTTCTTTTCTCAACATGGATGGGTCTGGACTCGACCCAGACTCAGAGGAAAACCCGACCAGATCCAATCCGAGTCACCTGGTGCGGCAACCCTGACTCGTTCCCTCTCTCTCTCTCTTGTTTTCTTTCTCCCATCATCTTCTTGTTCTTCTTCTTTTTCCTCCTAGTTGGGACATCCAGCATTGGATCTGGACAGTCCAGCCCGTGAACTTAGCGAGTCAAGTCCGCCCGACTCGACAGTAACAACCCATCTTAGTGCGACTGCACAGTCGCACACCTCTCCCTTTTGTTCTCTCATTTTTCTCCCTGCCTCCTGCTCACATACTCTCCTCCTTTTCTTGCTTTCTCCTTTCTTCCTTCTCTGATGGAGGGACATGAGATGCTGGACTCGGCCCTGGTTTTGCAGCAACTCGGACCGAGTCAACTTCACTAGGTGCGGTAATGGAAGCGGCGCCTTTCCTTTCTCTCTCTCTATCTTTCCATTTCAGAAAGAATGCCCTAAAAGGGCACCTTTTATAAGGCTATCTTAATCCCTTTCTTGAAGATTCGAGCGGTAACTAATCGAGGGATTAGTTACGGTTGATTTCTCTAATCGAGAGAGCTGCATACATTAGTTCAAGATCAGGCTTGCACGACCCTGATCCTATGTTGGATATGGTTTTTTGACTGTAAGGCCTATCTAATAGAGGTGTTTGATCAACAAATAAGGCCCATCCCATGTTGATGGGTGTCTCAGATTAATGGGGAAGACGGTCATGCCGTTAATGGTGGATCATCAGATAACAGTTGATCTTACGATTCGTAACGTGTGGATGGGGTGGATTTGATCTACGATCATTATGGGACCCACGCTTTAGATGGACGGCCAGGAGTGTTGACGGTATGCGAGGCTTTCTCACTCCAAGATGCCATTTTCTCGGGCCAATAATTTCTCTCCCAAGATCTCCACACCATAAGTGAAAGGGCTGCCCAACGCCCTAGTTTTGATGCCTGGGATGACCTAGGATTATTTCTAGAAGGATCCCAGTGGCTAAGATCATGCCAACAAGAAAGATTCCTTCCGTACTTCCACAATTGTGGATGCCTTAAAATGCAGAATGAATGGAAGGTTGGGATTGTTTTCTTTTAACAGCTGAGAATGTAGGAGGCTAGGGTTGCCAGCTTGGCAAACGGAAGAGGAAACAGAGCTTTCCATTTTTGGGAGAAATGACCGCACAAGACTGATTGTGCTCGCGATTATGAACATGCCCACGTGCTTCCACATGTGGGATGAACTAGGTTTTGGTCAGATCTGTCCCACAGATAGGATGGATGGTTCGGATCATCTCGGACGATCGTGATGGTGGACCACAGTTGATGCCAACGGACTCTTTTCGTTTAAATAGAGGCCAGGCAGGAGAAACACTGGAAAAAGAGAGAATTCTCTCTTTTTTGAATTGCCATCGTGTCAGCCCTGTTTAACCGGGCAGATCGGTTCAGTGTCACGTGGGTACACACATGCCATTGTACACATGCACATCATGTGGGGCCCAGTACGATGTATTTGATGAATCTACTCCGACCACTAGACTCCCTGGGTCCAATTAGGACCCATGGAAAAAATGGGAGGAATCCATAACTCAGGTGGGCCCCACTTGGTCAATTTGAGTTATTTTATTGATCCTTATTAATTCAATGGTTGGATTATTCTCAATTTGATTATCAATGATTAGAAGGGTCCAATGAACTATTTAACTAGAATTCCATGGCTAGGTTATGGATCGGATGGCCTAATACACATTTAAAATATATAAACCTTTGAAATGTTTTTAATAATAATAATTATTATTATTATTATTAAGTTGTTTAGGTGGGTCACATCTCGATCCACGCCATTTATTCATTCACCCAACCCCCTGTTGAGCCTTTATTAGAAAGATTAGATTATTTCATTTTTCTAAGTGGGCCATGATACATGGGTCTTAATATTCAATTATCAATTTATTAAAATTAACGGTTGGTTAGAAATTTGATTTGCAAGTGGATATTACACACAATGGTCATACTTAGGCTAGATTGGAGGTAAATGTTAACATAAGCTAGGTTGGTATTCATACTACGTTAAGTTACACGGTAACACCCGAGCACTAAAAGTACGGGGTGTTACATTAACGTTTAAGAGTTGAACTTCAAACTTGAACTTGAGTTCTTGAATTTGATCTTGAAACCATGAACTTCAACACTCTTCACTTCAACTTGAAGATGTAGGCTAGTTCGATGAAGATCCAGAGAACTTTGAAATGTACGAACCTGATCACTTTAACTCAAAGCATGATACAAATACTAAATGGTTTGGCACAACAAAATTTGACAACACAACGAGTGTTAGATTTACATAATAGCATTTACAAAACAGACGAATCCCGTTCGTCGCTGGCGGAAAAAGAAAGAAAGGAGAGGAAAATCCTCTCTTTACAATTTTCGTCAGGTCAACACAGCTTTGACAGTGTTGGCAGATCTGGTGTGCAACGAGTGTATGCACTCCTTGCGCACACTCAGTTAAGGTGGGGCCCACATTGGTGTATATAAATGAGATCCACTCCATTCATCCAATTAGTCGATTTGTTATGGGCCATGAGTTCTGCAATGAAGTTGATCTAAAGCTAAGGTGGCCCATACCGTTGGATTTATGCACTTAACTGATAATAAATGATGACCTTTGAAGATTCGATGGTCGGATCTTTATCAACTATGATCGACCCCATCCTAGAGGGTCTTAAAGATTGTTTAAGGGAATTCTAATAGTTTACGTTGTATCAAATCATCTACTTTACGTAACTCAATTGATGATTTGATTGATGGGATATCACGATCCTGGTGAGTAGTAGGTCTATTAATGTAAGTCTTGCATTCGATGATGTATGGTTAGATTTGTCTAATTACATGCTTGAAATCATAAATAAACTTTCCTGATGACCTGGTGGTCTATCCTGAAAGTAACAGGTGGATGGCTTAATCTATGATTAAAGGTTACTTCTAACCGTCAGATTTAGGCTGGAATGAAGATGAGTAGTTCCCTAATTTTGTTTATTAGCTAATACCCGAGTACTAAGAAGTACAGGGTGTTACAATCTTGTTCTTGCCCTTCGATAATTTGGCGCAATAGTGATGGTTCTACGGATAGCTAGATTCCCAAGGAGTATGTTCTCTTCTCCTATGTTTAGTTGGATATTAAAGTCCTTTATGAAGTCCATCATTTTCCATTCTTCTAATGCGAGTGCAGCTGCTGAGGCATGAGATTTCTTGTGGCTAAGTGCATCAGCCACTACGTTTGCTTTCCCTTGGTGATATTGTATTTCAAATTATAATCTTGAGGGTCTCCATCCATCGGCAATGACGCATGTTCAGGTCTTTCTAGTTAAACAGGTATTTGAAGCTCTTATGATCTGTGTTAAGGTTGTATTGTTCGCCATATAGGCAATGTCTCCACATTTTGAGAGCAAAGACTACGGCTGTCAGTTCCAAATCGTGGGTCGGATAATTTTGTTCGTGAACTTTTAATTGTCGAGATGCGTATACTATCACCTTATTGTTTTGCATGAGTACACATCCCAATCCCTCAAGTGAGCATTCGTGTATACTGTAAATTCCACTCCTTCTTCAGGCAGTGTGAGCATGAGCGAAGAGGATAACCTATTCTTAAGTTCTTGAAAGGCTTCGTCGACCATTTCATCCCATTGGAAGCAGGCATGTTTCTTCGTTAAATTAGTTAAAGGGCAAGCTAGTGTGGAGAATCCCTTGATGAAGCGCCGATAGTATCCTGCCAGACTAAGGAAGCTCTTGACTTCAGTAACAATACTGGGTTTAGTCCACTGAAGTACAGCTTCGACCTTTGATTGATCGACTGCTATACCTTGATGATTCACGACATGTCCTAAGAACTTGACTTCTTCCTTCCTGAACTCGCATTTCAAAAGTTTGGCATATAGCTGATTTTTCCTTAGCAGACTCAAGACTATTTGCAGATGCGTTTCATGTTCCCTTTCACTTTGAGAGTATATTAGGATGTTATCAATGAAGACTATAATGAATTGGTCTAAATAGGGTCGAAATAGTCAATTCATGAGGTTTGAAGGATGTTGTGGTACGAAATTTTAAAGGATATTCGTGGGACCCGTTTGTGTAATCCCATGGGTTGAAATGGAGATCTTTCGACTGTTGATAAGATATTGGATTACATGCATCAGAGAGAGCATCTCTTTGTCGAATGACCTCGACCCTGATGGAATTTGTAGTACTCATTCTCGTTGTAGTTCATTGGAAGAGGATTTGGAGGTGGTCTTGGCTGCAAGGGAGTTAGGAGTTATTTTGGTACTAATGTTACCATGATCTAGCTGTACGTTTGTGTGAGTGGAGTGAAGTTCCTGAACTCCCTATTCACTTGCCGATTCTAATGGGGGTATTGGACATTTCTCCTAAGTTGTTGTTGTACTTGTTGTTGTTGTTGAGGTTATGGTTGTGGATTTTATCATGGTGGTGGTGGTTGATCTCTCTGTTGTTAATGTTGAGGATGGTACTGCTGATGTTGTTGTCGCCCCTACTGAGGTGCATGCTGAGTTCCCTGAGCTGTAGCAATGATGTTAACTTGGGAAGCACCATTTCTGTTCCTATTTTTTATAGGTCTTCCCTCGACCTTGTTCCATTTCGTTGGAGTGGCCTGATGTGGCCATGGGGAGATTGTTCCTGCATGTATTCCTTCTTCCTCTTTCTCTCTAACACAGATGAGTTACACGAAATTTGTATAAGAATGCGAGATCAGACACCCAGAGATGTCTGGATTTGTTGAATGGATAATCATGGAGTTTTGCTTTTCATCGTCTATCGAAGTGTGCATTTTGGCACCCATCGCTCGCTATCACCCTACATATGTTGATAGCATTTCGTTGCCCTTTTATCTTAAGGCTGTTAAGTCTGCTCTTCTGGGAGCCATGTTGAGATTGTAGGCAAACCTGTCGACAAATGCCTACAATAGTTGTTCCCAGGTCTTGATCCAGTTATAATCCAGGGAAGTGTACCAGTCCAAATCATCTCCTTTTAGAGATTTCTGGAATAGGCTAATGAGCGCTCCTTCATTTCCTGCCACTACATTCGATTCTCAACAGAATGCCTTAAGATGTGTTGTAGGACATCCGCTGTCGTCATATCTTTTGAAATTAAGTACCTTAAAGTTCTGAGGTACCTGCGCATCTAGAAAGAGACATAGGTCCCTGAATTTTGTTAAGGAGAGATTGACCCCTTGTTGTCTCTGAAGCTGATTTTGCATGGTTTGGAGCTACTCCCGCAACTCCTCTATATCTACGCAGCTCGTTTGAGGGACCGACGTCTCTCACGGCAAGGCTCATTCCACTTCTTTGGCATAGTGATCGATTTCTTCGATCCTATGACTCCTTTTAGGGGGGGGGGGGGGCTTGTTGAAATATAACCAAATTCCCATGTGCAGGGAATTGAAAAACACTCCTAGTCGGGGGAGGCTGAGATACTGGGAAGTGACCCCCTTGTTGGATATTTGCCACATTCCACTGATTAAACTGGGCTTGACACTGACTCCCATTATGGGCATTCGCTAGTGCTGCTCCAGGGCTTTTGATTGGGGAAGTTGCTGCTCGAAGCTGATTTGAAATCCCTATTGTGGGACGTGCTTGAAATTGACTAGAGATCCTATTTGCACGATCGGTTTGAAACTGAATTGGAAATTGATTGGAAGTCCCAATTGCGGGATTAGTTTGACACTGTGCTGGAAATTGATGGGATGTCTTGGCTGCAAAGCTGTCTTAAAATTAATTGGGGATCCTGTTTGCAGGATCAGCTTGAAATTGAGCAAGAAATTGATGGGACGCCTCGACTGCGGACCTATCTTGAAATTGACTAGGGATCCTGTTTGCAGGATCTGTTTAAAATTTATTGAAAGTCCCAGTTATGAGATGTGTTGAAAGATGATTGGAGGCCTCGACTGCGAGGCTGCTATTGAATTGATTAGGAATCCCGGTTGCACGATTGTTCTGAGATTGACTCCCAACTGTGGGAGGGTATTGAAAGAAGTGCCCCATGGTTGAGCAGTGCATTGGCTAGTATCAATGATCCTATGCAGAGTTCGACAGTTGTGCTTGATTTAAACTATGGCTAGAAAAAGCCTATGAGCTAATTGTTGTTGTTATGGAATTGGACTAACTTGGTTGTTGGTTGCGACAACTTGCGCTTGCATGAATTTCTAGAACATGTCTTGCATTGTCTTCATGCTTGTGCCAATTCCTAAATGCAGGCCATTGGCATGGCTTCTTCCTGCTGTGGCTATGCAGGCAATGCTTTGAAGGATCAAGAGCATGAAAGGGTTGAACATCTTCCTCATGGTGATTCATTGTTGCTTAGGATTTGGTGCGAATTATGCTGTGATAAGGGAGACTTTTTCGAGGGCGCCTGACTCTTGGAGGCACAATTTTTTATTTTTAGTATGACTGTAAATGCAGATGCGGATGCAAATGCATATGTGCGAGAATAGGTATTCTTCAAGAATCCATAAGATCTTATTTTTGAAGTTAGATCACAACTAATGTGGCTACTTACTCACCAATAGAGATGCCATTTAGTAGACGCTAAAGGAGCGAATTCTCTAAGGATACGGGAGATCTACTATATTCCTTCCATTGGGTTACCTCGCTCGAGGGCTTTCGATAAAGGGGGTAAAGTGTGTGATATTTGACCAGAGTCAATACTAACCAATTATTACAATTCTACAGTCGATTAGAGCTCATAGAAATGCTTAAGATTGAGGACCCAGAGATCCTTAACCTCAAGATGGCTCGTGAGTTTACGTTCTAGAGATCCCGAGTAAGGGACTGTGGTTAAAAAGAGGGGAGATGTTAGGCACCCACTCCGCTTGTACAGATGTATGGTCTTTTTTCACTTGATTTGACTAATTTTTGAAGAATAAAGATTGTTTTTGTGTACATAAAATGTAATGTGATGGAATGATACTAGTGATTGATCGATCACAATTTCTGATGGGAATGATCTAACTATATCGGCAAGCCATAGAGCATACATTCGAAATGATCAAGTGCTGGGAACAAAGGATGCTTAATGCTGTATGGATGCTTATGATAAAACAATGACCAACCGATTAAGGTTTTTGGTGGACATCCTATGATTATGCTAGCAGATCTTAGAGCATACACCTGCCAGTCACATATGATGGAAAGCGATGGAATGTATATGCTAAATGACAACTAACTGACTAAAGTTTTTGATGGGCAAGATCTGATTATATCGACAAGCCATAAAGCATATGCTTGCTAGTCAGATTCATGAAAATGATGAAATACATTATGATTATGATGTATATGAGGAGTAGGGGGTTGAGAATGGAATAAATGTTGCATAATGCCGATGCACTGATTTATTGAAACCTATAAAGGCTTGGATAGTAGGATGAACAATAGTATCACAAGGCTAGATTGAGTGGCTCAGATTTAAACTTGGGTGGCTCAGGAGGCTTGGACTCTAGGTAGGCTAGGATAGACTAGGGTTGGGCTCTCTCTCTCTCTCTCTCACTCTCATTCTCCATGGTGGAAGGATGGTTAATGCTAAGGCTAAGGGGTTTCTGGAAATGGTAGTGAGTTGAAATGAGAGTGGATTGGTGTGAAATGAGAAGGTGATGAGTCTATTTATAGTCTTAAACCTTGGTTTTCTAGTAATTCTTGGTGATCCTAGGAATAAAATATAGTTGAATGGCTGGGATTAGAGATTGCCACATGGTATCATCTCATGGGTCGGATGAGATGGTAAAAGGATAATTTTGGGTAAGGAGAGGGCATCGGAGTAAATGCACCTCAACCGCACATTTAAGGTTCAAAAAATGAGTAACTCACATGCTTGAGTAATGTTGCCTGAAAGAGGGTGAGTGCCACGTGGCCAGCGGTAACCTAGCTACTATCGGTCCCCACTTTGACTCCTTGCTTTGGCAAGCAACATCCTCCAAGCATGTGGATGCTCTGTTATGAGAGTTGCTGCTTTGAGGTTTCGTCCATATCTCTGATAAGGCTTGGTTTTAAGCTTAACTGGGTGAGTTAATTGGGTTATGGGCTTGGGTATGCTGATCAGGTGAATTGACTGAGTGAGTTGACCGGGTGAGTTGATTCATCGAGTTAACTCAAGGCTCAAGGGTTTTCGGTTCCTAGGGTTTAAGGTTAGGCTGACTGAGTTGACTGGATTGGACGGACTGAGTTTATGGTTTAGGACTGGGTTTCATAGGGTTTAGGCTTCTATGATTAGGGTGTAGGATCGGGGGTGTGGTTGTCCATCCATCCGTTCAAACTCAATCAGCTTATCAGTGTGGGGCGGGTTGTCTATAGGTGCGCATTCATGTACATGCATTCATTAACACTTGCATTCATCCAAGAATACATGTATAGATCCATCAATTCATCCATGCATTCGTGCATACACGCATCCATAAATTTGTGTAAGTTGTGACCATTGATATGCGTGACTGATATGTTTAATGTGAATCATAGATTTATATAATTTGTAATTATATGTTTTATTTGTATAATATATGTATATACATGTGCACGTCCATTCTCATCACTCATACCCACAAGATCGCCTGTTGATCCATAAACTAACTCGAAATTAACCGTTGAATGTACACTAAACCTACCCAATCATGTTGTAATAACCAAAAACTTTCATGCACGTGTGGGTACACAGGTGACCATCCGATCATACATTCGCCCGTTTCCCTCACCCGATCATCCGCCATTCACATGAGCAAGGTATGTGATTAACCACTATCCATCTATCCAAATGATTATAGGTTTATTTATCTAATTATTGATCTATAAAATTTATTCGACAGACCATATATCTGGTCCATATAAAAATCCTCTCTTAGTTATCTATTCATGAAAATGACTGTATGTTAACCCATTTATATGATTAGTCTCCTAACCATTTAAGTACTTTACCCACACCTCATCATTTAACCATCCAACGCATTCATATACACCAATTGAGCGACCCAAATACTAAAGTAAATAGTTCATTACAAAGCCCTTGTAATACACTTAAAATCTATCATGTTAGTTTTTACATAGAACACATGTACATGATGCATGGGATCACAGATGAGTGGAAGCCAAAGAAATCCATCTTGGCCACCGTTAAGAAATCATAGATCAATAGTGGGCTCATTAGATAGAGTGTATCAAATGGTGGTCGAGCATCAAAGCCCATCCTGAACGGATGGTACGAATGAAGCCTAAACTTATTATTTTTTATTTTTTTTCAAACATGAAAGAGAGGAATAGAAGGCTTCTCTAAGAACTACTTGCCAAAATAAATAAATAAATAAAATAAAAACGAAAATGAAAAAGAAACATAAGAAGTAATGTGGGAGGTCCAATTAAGCTATTTTGAACTTATATTTTATTAAAACTACATTAAAGAGATGTAACTAACGTTAGAATTCTACACACTACACCAATATGGACCATTCAAATCTCATTGTACCCACCTTCGTCAACTAGCCATTGTACCCTCATAATAATCCAAATTGTCTAGAGAGTTCAGTCCCTCACCTACTTCTTAACATGTGATTCAACCCAATTAAAATCATCCAGTGGTGAACTGCACTATTTAGACTGTTGATTTTGAATATGCCATGTGGGACTGCTTGTCAAGAAATATAAACCATTTGTCACCTGAACTATCTAAGCATATATCTAAGGGATGATATTCCAAAGACAGATATCACTTGTGTGCTTTTCAGCTAGGAATAAGGGTAGTAGCATGAGTCTCAGAACGAGACATGCATATGTGAATGGGTTGAAACTGTGTTGGCCTTGAATCTAACATTGGATTTATTAGCGCACTTATTTGTGCATCTATTTGTCAATCACGTGGGCTAGTGTGTCAGTGAGTCAGTTGGGCCCTTGAAAGTTGAAGACCGAAGACACATGAAGACATAAAGCATCAATGAGTGAAGGAACATGTAAATTGAAGTAGCATGGTGACCCAAACTTTAGACACAAAACAACCTAAACTCTAGATGATCCATTCCTTAATAGGTAAACCTTTAGTTTAGATGATTCCTCCAGCTAGGATTGTATGTATTTGACGTGGGTCCGTTGAATGGGCATTGGTAGTTGTTTATAGCATTTGATTGCTCATTCAACAACTCTTGAAACGCAAGAATTGTAGGACAATCCTGTGTTAAGTGTATGTTGCTAGAACAAATATTAAAGCGACTTCCATAACCTCATCGGGTTTTACTATTTCCACCTTCTTGAGTTCCATGGCCTCTACTTTCCTCATGAGATTGGCCACTCTTGTACTCATATCATCTTCTTCTTTTAAGACATAAATTGCTCCTTTCTCTCTTGATCGAGTTTCCTTGAAAGTGATGGGCCGTGGGGAGGTGTCCCATGATTGCATGTTTTTAGTGAGTAAATCAAAATAATCCCATGCTTCATCAGCCTCCTTGTTCATGAATTTGCCGTTACACATCATCTCTATAAACTGGTGCATGGGCGAAGTCAATCCATTATAATAATAATAATAATAAAATCTTATTACCCACCATATTTCGTAGCTATGATGTGGACATGAATTTATGAGATCCTTAAATCTCACCCAACTATAGAAGAAGATCACTTCCTCCTTTTAGGAGAAATTCATGATTTCCCTCCTTAAAGTGTTTGTTTTATGAACCGAGAAGAACTTTTTAAGGAATTCTCAGGTCATCTCAGCTCATGTGCAGATACATCATGGATTTAAGGAGTGCAGCCATGACTTAGCCTTCTCCTTCAATGAGAAGAAAAACAACTTCAGTCTTACTCTGTCATTTGACACGTTTGGAAAGTGCAATGTGACGACTATCTCATCGAATTCTTTTATGCGTAAGTATGGACTTTCAGAGCCTGGTCCATGAAATTTAGGAAGGAATTGTATCACTCTTGGTTTGAAATCCACGTTTCCTACATTAAGTGGAAACACCATGCAAGAAGCTGTACTCGCCCTCGCTGGTTGTAAATAATCTCATAAAGTTTAAGGCGGGAGAGCATGATGCACATCGTTCTCATCTTAATCTTCCTCAACGAGATGTTGATGTTGATTTGCAACCATCACTTCAATTAACTTAGAGGATCTTACGTGGTGTATAATCTAGTGATTGATAGGTAGCCCTTCGACTAATCCTCCTTTGCTCAAGAAACGTAAAGTGTTGTCACGAACCCACTTGAGCATGGATCACTCACAGACTTAAATTTCTAAAAACTACTACAAATAGAAATTCAAAAACTAGGAATTCTGAAAGGGAAAACGTTAGAAGGATATTACCGAAGAGAGCTTGTTAAGTTAGATGCTACAAAATAGAAGACCAAGTTAGTACATAAAATAATAATAATAATAATGAATAAATAAATAAAAATAGAAAACCTAAGAAAAATAGGTAAAAAGTTAGTCATAATCCTAACTAATTCTAGAACTTGAATAATTCAGAAAAATACAGCTCAGTGCAGTCCCCTGCAACAACGCCAAAAACTTGTTCACTTGTACCTTAAGTGCAGGGTTGCGATGTGGTAATAATCTCAGTGAGACCAAGGTCCTACTCACAGGGACTGAATATGTGTAAATTTATATGAAGTAATTAAGAACTAGAACTAAAGACTAAACTTAAATATGCAATTAGGAGGAAATAATGTTTGTGAAGGAAAACTATAAATAAAGGAGACAGTAGAGCGTTAAGGATCCACTTGTAGTTATTCTAATGCCATCTTACTTAATCCAATTAATCCTTCAACTGGAATCGAAGTCCTAATCTATCCAGTTGGATGATAGAGTGATTAAAATATCATAAACATGTCTAAAACAAATTCTAAATATTTAAAGCATTGATTCAACATATAACCATCTTATTGAATTGATTGTAGAGAGTTCAGAGCATCTACCATGCCCGTAGTCAATGGTAGATCAAAGAATTCTATAGATCAAACAATCACAAATAAAAAAGAAAGCATTTAGAGAGTTCCTAAGCATATACCATGCTCGGAGTCAACAATAGATCAAAGTAATAACCAAAATACTTCTTAAATTTAAACCATAACTATGAAATATCTAACATGAATATCAAACAACTTGAATGAAAGTAAGAAAGACATTAAAATAAACTACAAGCTTCGCCTCTTAGTTCTAGCTAAGAGATTAGCCAACCACAGACATGATTAAGGTAAAAACACTTAAAGAAAAACATGAAAAACTAACTAGAAAAGGAAGAATAACTCCTTAGAGGCAGCACCACCCTTTGCTTTACTCTTCCAACCCTAATTCATGCTTAGAATGCCTCAAAGAATCCATTTAAATAGGCTTTGTTTGACCAAATTTGAAAACTACCTCAAATTTACGCACTCTTTGTGGCTTTGATGGGACTTCGATGTCATCGAAGGTGTGAAACTGTGTTGGATTCGAATTCAGAAACCCGTAACTTTTACACTGCGTAATTCTTCGATGTCATCGCCCAACCTTTTATGTCATGAACTAGCTTCAACGAAATCAAAAATTGCCCAGATTTGTCTAACGAGTTGAGCTCGAAATTCCTGAAATTATCTATCTTATCGATCTGGCTTTGATGACAACGAAATGCTCTTCGATGAAATCGAATGAGCTTTAATGAAATCAAGAATTGCACCCAATAATCCAATGACCAAACTTGATTTTCTTCTAAAATTCTGATGTGAACGATCCTCCTTCGATGGTATTGAACACTTATTTTGATGGCATCGAAGAGTGTTTGATGACATCGAACAGTCAACTTTAGTAGCTCCTGAATTTTGCACTTTGCAAACTCGATTTTTCTTTCATCTTCACTTGGTTTTCTTAGATCTTTAACTCTTGAAATCTTTAATCTTTGTCACCAAAGATCCATCCTTGCCTTGGTAATTCTTGAGCATCAAAATTAATCTTTTAGCATCCTTTTCACCTTAAGCTCTTGAAATCACCCTGCAAGCCAAAACATGCATAAATAGATCGATTAAATGCTATCATGTTCATAAAACCAAGGTATAAGCATGGAAAAATATGCAGTATTTCACACTCAACATGAGTACATGTTAGTCTCAGTGGGATCTACCGACGGGAGTAAATGTAGGTTATTGGATTACGACCAAGGTTGCTGGTTAGCTAATAGAAAACCAACTCAAGTCTCTTGCGGGAGCCTCCAGTGGGAGTGCATGTTAGTAGGTTCTTGTATCGGACTGAGGTTCGTGGTAAGCCTATAGAAAACCACGTAAAGTCTCTTGTGGGAGCCGATCCTTATGCAGGATTATAAAGGTTAGAGGTAAACTTGATTTAAAACCTCCGGGAGTGAAATTTGCTACACTTATGGGTTGAGTGCGTCTGCCAGGAGAGGAGTAGGGAAATTGAACTACTATACATGCTTGTGTTTGTGACTCTCTTGAGCAGTTGTTTAATTATGCTTATGTGATTGAATGTTTAATTATATGTATGTATGGTTAGATAAATGCTAGGAATTGATAGGTAGCACATCCCACACACACATGTACACTATCATGTTTATAGGCTAGTTGCTTCATTTCCACATCCTTTGTAGTCTATGTGATTGGACCCTCTATTGGCTTAAAAACTTTAGAGTTAATTGCCTTAATTTTATTTGCACGTTAGTTTAAGTAAGAAATTTTATTTAAAAGGCATAATTTTATGTGGTCCTAATCACCCCCCCCCTATAGGACATAGCCATCATTCCTTAGCTTCGCAAAGCTTCCGTACATAGTCTTGGTATCCAATTCCACATAATTTTTATAACGACCCAGATTTTTGCCAACTTGGAGTTAGACATCCTTGGGCAATGGGTTGATCATAATGCCTTATTGACTTCTCAGAACTCAATCCCAAAGTCTCGAATCCCCTTTCAACCCATTTCCTTCAAAATCTCACCTTTTACCACCTTATTCTTTAAATTCTTCTAAGTACTTTCATATTAGACACAAATCTTAAAGTTTAAATGATAAAGAATAATATTTAAACTAAAATTTATTATAAATAATAAATATATAAATAAAATGAGTTTTTACCATTAACATTATGGAATCTTACAAAATATATAGGTTATTTGGATAGATTAGCTTCTCCTATTTCAAAATCATATATTGCATGTTGAATAACTCATTCCGATTTGCAAGATACGCTCATTTCAAATATCAGGCGGCAATACCACCACTAGGATGACCAGCAGACCGCAGCGCGCCATCGATGCACCGATTTTCGGTGGACCCTCGCTGCAATTTTCTGCACTTTTCGACCGACTTCAAAAAGTCATATCTCCCTCAATATAATTCTGATTTAGGTGATTCAAAAGACATATTAAAGCTTGATAAGTCTAGTTTCGTATAAAAATAAGTGAAAATATAATAAAATTTTTAATATAGTTAAATCCAAGTTGATGTGACAACTATCCAAAAATTATTAGTTCGGATAGCTGCTACTTCTAGAATTTTTAGAATTTTTCTACAACACGAAATCTAGTGAAATTTGGTAAAGATAAAGTAGACTTGATGAGAAACTAGTAAAATAATTAAAATAATATACTAACTAAAAGTGCCAAAAAGGAGCATAGAACTACCCTAGGACCTTATTCTATCGTAATTAGGGCAGAATGTAATTAAGTACTAAACTAAACAATCGATGGATTTGGCTTGAACCACTTTCTATACAAACTACAAGACCCAAAACTATTAAAATCAGTAACTCAACATTACTTTAAAATGTGGGAGAAATCCCAAAACCCAGTTGCTCTCGGGAGCACATTGAAACTCCGTATCGGACCTGGACCGCGCATCAAAAGTCTGATTACTGCGAAACTATAAGGTTATGACCGCGTTATTAGGCTTAACAACCATTGTGGGAATCGAGCCCAAATAGTATTCAGAACCACACAAATTGAGCCCTGAGTAAAGTGAGTGAGAAACACGAATATCTTTAGAAAATGAACCCAAACTTAAGTGAATTGGACCATTCGCTTGCGGTAAAAGGTTTCAGACCGTCAGTTTCTAACCAAACTATACCCTTGGATCAGGGAAATTTCCCTGCACATACCGTTATTCTTGTGGCCCCGATCGAGTGACGATGACCGTTGAACTGATACGGGTCTTCTACGGTCGATCCAGTAATCCTATTGGACCGAAATCGTAATTTGGCTTAGATCAATCATCAGGGAACTTGCTCCGACCCATATGCGAGCAATGGACCTCCAAATGAGCTCGTTTGGCTGAAACGGACACCCTTTGGCTATAACTTAAGTATACTATGGCCCTGGGGCCGTTTACATCGCTTTTGAGCCTATATAAGACCCTTAACCCACCCCTCTCTCATTCCATACGAATTTCTCTAACCCTAAGAGAGAGAAGAGAAAAGAGGAGGAAAGAGTGAGGAGAGAAAGGAGAGTCTGAGAGATCATTGTTGGGATTCTCTCCCACAACTCCACTCCTCGAATCGCCTCCCCACCCTCGCTAGACGAGCCATTTCAACTTCAATTTGGGTAAAAAAATCCTAACCATAATCTTGTTTTAGGAATCCAAATAGAGGAATCGACAAAATAGCTAGCTTATTTCGTGATTTAGGTAGCCGTTGTTCTATACACGGAAGCGTAGGATTCGAACCGAGTTCGAAGTGAGTTTTCTGACGAAAGGTGCTGACTATAAACGTTTAGGTTATGGTTTTCAAGGCTTTCAATGTCAGCTAATGATTTATGTCTGACTTGATTGCTGCCATATGATCTTAGTTACGATGTTTTCCATGAATTATACATGTGTAAACTATGTTGAATATGTTATGCATTCCACGTGTTTGTTGAAATGTTTGTATGAACATGTAAATATAATTTTTGTTTACTATGACTATTAAACTATGATTCATCATTGTCTTATGCATGCTAACCTCTCTGTGTAAGGATTTGCTAAGATAAGTGTTGTAACTAACCTAGTATATATATATTGGGTAAAAGGGTAGCCTAACTGTTTGATAAATTGTTTAAATGAGTGTGAAATCCTAATTTGTGCTTGTCATGATTATTAATCTAAGATTCATGTTTGTTGTATGTATGACAACTCCTTTGTGAAAGGATTTGCCATAATATATGCTATAACTAATTTAGTTCATGTATATAGAAATGTGTAGTCTAAGTGTTTGATAAAATGTCTAAGTGAGAAATTGCTTGATGAATTGTATTTAATGAGGGTGTTGAGATAGGATTCTCAACTACCTTATTAATATTTATAGTTCCCTTCATGTAATCTAAATTACTACTACGTGATTTATGGATGAAATACATGTGTATAATAACATGTTCAATGTGTTTGTTAAAATGCTCAAATGGGATTTATGTTTGAATTGTTTGTTAAATGTTGTTATGACTATCACATGTGAATACCTATTATATTTGAGTATGATTAGGACTAATACGTAGTCCAGGCAATCGGTAACGGTTCCCAATTGAGTGGTCGAACTAGTCTTGCCACATTGGATACGTTCGACGAATCTGAGTCGTATAATGATTGTCGACAGTGGTTAGGCCATGGGGAGTGCTTATGCGCTCCATGTCGATTAATTCAGCATGCGCTTGTACCAATCAAACTTGTCAAATAACCCGATTGGCCTATTATGTGTTTACCATGTATGGACACTACTGTTTGAATCTAAGGTACCGCTCACCAATGTAAAGCCCATTTCAACCATTGCACTAAGATCCACTAAGACTCATGAGTCGGTCATAGTGGTATGGGACACCGTGGTTGAGCTATCGGCCTATGCTGGGGTGACGAGCCTCCCCATAGTGACCAGTAAATAACCCAAACTCATGAGCCGAATACGGTGGTATGGGACATTGTATGCTAGTTGTCGGACTACATTTAGGTGATGAGACTTTTGTAGTGACCTCGAGTATACACTAGGCCTACGCTAAGGTGACAAGCCTCTCCGTAGTGACCTCGAGTGTAAACTCGTGAACTTTCCTATCCACTGATTTCCAATCAGGGGTGATGTTGCCCTATAACTTACCTATCGTATGTGATTAAATAGGATTGATGACCCTAGATAGATCATTATTTGGGTAAATGATATAAAGGGAGGTACCTTAGCTTCCCGAATCTGTTGTACGAATAAGCCTAATTAACTACTTGGCTAATACGACCATGCACCGCATTGCATGTGCTTTGGTGAGGAAGGGCACATTTAGGGAGTTTGTCATGCGCGACCGTAAGATGAAGTCGCTAAGGGAGTGCAAGCAAGGGCATGTATCATTTCAGCATATCATCCCTACATTAATAAAAGTATCTAGAATTGTTTGATGTATTGCTTTATCATTACTGTTTAACTGAATTGATAACATGTTAACCTTTGCTTTATAGTTCCACTAAATTAACTGCTCATTCCCACTTGGGATGGTGTTTCAAAACACTAACCAGACTCTGTTGTAGATGCAGGTAATGACAGAGTCTACGCAGTAGAAATGGATGTCATAGACGAGGAGGAATTCTCCTATGTTCAGCTATCAGGTGGGTCTTCATAGACCTTGTTCTGATTCGACGGGATTATAGGGTTACATGGATTAGTTGGACAGTTACACTTTGATATTTTATAAATTTTGGAATCATACATGTATGTATTCAACCCTTTTACATTATCATACTCTGGAGGCAGATAACCGCTTATCTCAATACATATATTTCAGTCTTACGCTTGCTAAATTACATTATCTTTAGAGTATGATATGTTGTTTTAGTGTAATCCCACTCATGTTTAATGCACTAATATGGACAACATATAAACATCATTATCTATATTGCATAAGTGATGCGTTAGAACTCGGGAGTTGAGCTTTGCTCGACCCCAACTTTCAAGGCATTACAATTTCATTTTTTTAACTCAACCTCAAGCTAACTCAGAAACACAATGCGAGGTGAATGATCTCAATTCTCCCAACTCGGTTGTTGAGCATACTGATTTTATCACCATCCTTAGAAGCAGTAAGGTAATCAATGAAGAGATTCTAATAAAAGTTGAAGAACTTGAGGAATCTACAAAGTCTGGGGGTGATAATGAGATTAGTAATGCTCAACTTGATGATGAGCATGTGTGTTTATGAGCTTATAGTCCAGTTTCCCAAAAGGTTGATCTCATCTAAGTCCCCAGTTAATGATCAAGATATGCTGGAAATTTTCTAACATGGTGATATTGATATAATCCACCAATTCAACAACCTTGATTCCATTATGGAGAATGATTCCATTTTAACATAATGTTCAACTCTCTAAAAGTTTTCTTTGCACACTTTGAGGATTCTAATGATAACATGATTAAGGAAAAATTGAATTCCTTACAATACCTTATCTTTGTACTTGACATTAAATGAGGGAAAATTTATTTTGAAGTGCCTCCTTCCACAGATCCTAAATGTTTACCATTAAGGGTGGAGGAGGTGAAATTTAAACCGAAGATTGAAACTTAGGAATTTGTTGAGATTACACCAATAAAAGATAATTTTAATTCATTTATATTAATTATTATAATCTCTGATTCACCGTGGTGCACTGACATTGAAAATTTTTATGCCACGAGTGAATTCCATACAATCTGGATACCTCAAAATTTTGATCGAAGATATTTTGTTGAAGTTTATAAATTTCTTTAAATGTTCATGCTCCTGAACATCCAAGCCTACTGAAAAATAGGCCTTTAGATGATCTTTTCGAGAAGCTTGTAGAGAAATTTATCGAGATATTGGCCAGAGGAGGAAAAGATGTACCCAGAATGAATATTTTTTCCATTTTCTTTCTTAGAGTCAGTTAATTGCTTTTTTAGGATTAGTTTGCTTTGTTAGTTTAGTTTACTTGTTGAAACACCAATTGAAAGAAGTTCACACTCATACTTATATATATATTTTTAATCTCGCAGGTACTTTCTACTCTCTACTTGATTATAATTTGATTGCTCTCATTTTGCTCTTATTGCATATATTTTTATATTCAGGACAATGTATCAATTAGGTTTGAGGGTAGGGTTTCCTTGAAAATTCTTCAAAGTACTAAATTTTTAACTTTTGGGCTAATTTTTTTTTTTTTTTAAATATTTTTTTTTTTGTAAATTTAAGTGATTTTTAAATTAATTCAGAGAATAGAATGGGAAAACACCAATATTGAGGATTTTTTATGCCTGGATTCTAGTTATTCGATGGATTTCAGAGTTAAGTTCAAAGTTATTAATTCTTAATTAGAATGTTTAAACATTGACTAGTCATGTAATTCAAATGTCACATCTAGCTTACATATTAAAGTTTTAAAATTGGATATTAAATTGTTAACTAGATGATTATTGAGAATGACAGGAACCAAACTTGGGGAATTTATTAATCATGTTTAAGAACGTGTTGGCATCATGCGCTAAATGATGGGCGCTAAATGATGGGCGAGATACTACTCGTGCCCTCCATTATTGCTTACACGTGATGTAACATCCTGAAAAATCGAGGGTCGAGTAGTAACTCAACTCTCGAGTTTCCAGAACATCACTAATGCAACATAGATAATGATGATTAAATGTTGTCTGCATTAATGTAGTGAACATGAGTGAGATTAAGCCAAAACAACATATCATACTCCAGAGACAGTTAAATTTGCAAGCGGAAGACTGTGATAGATAGATAAAATGTATGAACTAAGATGAGTCTCCAGAGTGTGATAACATTACCAGGTTAAATAATTACAAGTACAATCCTAAAATATACCAAATGTGTAAGTGTAATGTCTTCTATTCTAAGTACCATAGCCCCGTCAATACAGTACCAGGTCTTCAGAGACCCTTCAGAGAGTTACATGTAGGAAAACTCCTCCTCGACATCATAGTAGTAGTTCGGCTCTGCTTCCTGAGTAGCGTAGCCATCTGCAATCAGACAAAGTCTGGTGGGTGTTCGGAACACCGTCCCGTAACGTGGGAGTGAGTAGCTAACTCAGTGGAACAATAAAGCATAGGTTAACATGTTATCAATATAGTCAAGCAGTAATGATAAAGCAGTAAAATCAAATACTCCTAACTACTCTTAATAATGCAAGTATGGATGCGGGTATGATGGATGCCCTCACTGACATACTCCCTCATGCGACACCATCTCACGCTCGCGGCATGCTTTCATCCCTCAGTGCTCCACATCTTCCGGGCACATGCAATGCATGATGAGCATGATTACCGAGTTTTTAATTAGTCCATTTCAAACAGCAGGATTGGGAAACTAAGGTACCTCCCTTGTATCATTCCCAAACATGATCCATTCTAGGGTCATCAGTCTTAGTTAATATCAGACGATGGTGTATTTTCTAGGTCATTGCAGAGGCTGCCAAGGCTGTTACGCACAAAGGTTACACCACTCCCCCATCACCCCTTAAACGATTCATCACAATACAGAAACAGGCCTAGTTCATACTCTATATACCGCGGCAAACCCTAAGGCGCACTGCGATTTCAGAGTATGCTCGAGGTCACTACAAAGGGCTGCCAGGGCTGTTACGCACAAAGGTTGCACCGCTCCCCCATCACCTTATCAATGTAGGCCGACAGCACGAATATAGTGTCCCATACCACCATAATCGGCTCACGAGTTTGGTTGCTCACTGGTCACTACGGGGAAGCACGTGGCCCCAGCGTAGGCCGACAGCTCGACCACGGTGTCCCATACCACCATGCCCGGCTCATGAGTCTTAGCGGATCGAGGTACCATGGTTAAAAGGGATTCCACTGGTAAGTTTGGTACCCTAGGTTCAAGCAGAGGCGTCCAAACATGGTGAACATACATAAGACAGATTGGGTTACTTGACGAGCTCGGCTAGCTCGAGCGCACATCAAGTTGAACGATATGAAGCGCATGAGCACTTCGTGTGGCCAACCACTATCGCCAACCGAAGTACGGCTCGAGTTCGTCGAACACATCTCACGTGGCAAATGAATCACAGCCACGAATTCAACTCTGGTACCGATTGTCTGGACTATAATCATAGCCCCAAACACAATCAATTGCAGATAGATAAAGCAGTAGTGAATCAAGATTCAACTCATACAATCAAGGTCTGGTATTATCCGTTTAGGGCTGTCAGGGCTGTTGCACGCATTCGTTGCTCCACTCCCCCATCACCCATGATGGATCATACAACGTAAATATGAATTTAAACATATGCATTACATAGATAAAATCATAAAGCAGTTGAGCATGTTATGAAGCACAACACAAGCATGAGTTTGTACATGTTCAATTCCTAATCACACAACTATCCAAGGAGATCATACACATAGTTAAAAGAGGTTGAGAATCATATCTTAACACCCTTAAACATTACAATTTACTAATTACTACTCATTCAGACATTTCAACAAACACTTTAAAATACAAGCATCAACATACATGACATATGTTGATCACATAGGTATAAGGCCAAATCCTTTCACTAGGGAGTTACCCCAATCATAACACGCGTACACCCACGACGGATAGTCATGGCAAGCAGGAATCCAAGTTCCATATTCATTCAGTCATTTCTACAAATACTTGGGCAACACGTTTTAGCATATGTAGTGTATATTAGCCGTGGCGTGATTTAGAGCAAATCCTTTCGTCAAAGGGGTATCGCCAATACAACAATCATGAATCCATGACAATTAGTCATGGCGAGCACGAATGAGAATTCTATACTCATTCAGTCATTTTCGCAAACACTTAGAATACACTATTAAAACATACATGGTGTATGTTAGCAAAACATGTAATAGGGCTATCCTTTAGCTAAGCGAGTATTTTATCCATGTATAATATATTACTACAGCAAATAATCATGATAAATGCATCTCCAAAATTTATACGTATACCGTATTTTCTAGAATACGCAATTTCAACATACATAGTGTATATAAGTAAAACATGTATTTAGGCGAATCCTTTCGCCAAATAAGTATTTTATCCATATATCGTATATCCATACAACAAATAAACATGTCAAACACATTTCCAAAAAATATACGTATACCGTACTTTCTACAAATACCTAGAGTATGTAGAATTCCATATTTTTCATCTTTAATCGAAACGGAAAACAGACAGCACTTTGTACATGTGCAATTGCATGCAGATCATGAATCTATTATTATCTGACATTGAAAACGTTGAAAGCCATAACCTATACACCTAAAGTCCGCACCTTTTGTTGTAGAATCGTAACGGAGTTGATAGGTTTGCCAAGCTTCCGTATTTGGCAGTTTGGTAACCTATAGAATGAAATAGGTTAGCTATTTCACAACCTACAACTATCTAAACCCCAAAACAGATTAGGGTTAGGGTTTCTTACCTAGAAACGGAGCTGGAATCGCCGAAAAAGCGATTAGAACGGAGCGTGTAGCTCGTAAAGCGGCAGGGAAGAGTTGCAGGGAGGTTCTCCCACTACTCCCACACTTTCTCTCTCTTTTCTCTCTCTCAAATCCCAAATTCGTATGGCTGTGAGAGAGAGGGTTCTAAGGTCCTTATATAGTCTAAAAACTCACCGAAATAGACTTGGGAACAAGGTATACTTGGGCTTTGTCCAAAAGGCATCTGTTTCAGCTCAACGGAGGACTTCTGGCGGGCCTCCTTGAGTCAAAGGTCGGACTTAAGCTCACCGACAATGGATCTAGGTTCTATTAAGTTTTCGTTCCAGTAGGGTTCTCAGATCACGCATGGTGGACCAGTTTCAGTTCAACGGTCAGCGGATCTCGATCGAAGATTCCGAGTACATGTAAATGTGTATGAAATTTCTCCTGATCCGAGGGTGTAATTTGGTCTGATTCTGACGGTCTGGTTGCTTAAAACTGATCAGCAAGCGAGAAGTGCCAGATTACTATTCAAGATATTTTATTTTGAATTAATTTCACATTTCTCACACTCTTCACTCCGAGCTCAAGCGAATAGCGCTGGGACACTATCTGGATTTAATTTCCGAGATGGTTGTCAAGCCCTGCGAGGCGGTCCTAGTTCCTTAAATTCGTGTTAATCGGACTTCCGACGTGCGGTCCAGATCCGATACGGAGTTTCGAGATGCTCCCGTGAGCAGCCGGGTAATGAGATTGATCCTAGGTTTTAGGGTAACCTAGCGTCAATGATTCTACAACTTTTAGGTCTTGCAGATCGTATTTAAAGTGATTGGTGCTAATTTCACAGGCACTCTAGTTTAACACTAGCTAAATCTCACTTAATTTCTAAAGGTTTTAGTCCTGTAAGATTTCTGTCTAAGGTGGTACTTGGGCCTTTGTAGTTTGTATATAAAGTGATCCGAGTTATACTACTTAGCTAGTTTAAGTTAGTGTCTAGGATGAAAGTACTTAGAAAGATTGAAGAGCAAGGTGGTGAAGGATGGGCTTTGTGAAAGAAATGGGTTCACAAGCGATTTTAGCCTTTGGGACTGAGTTTTGACATGTTGATAAGGTGTTAGGATCGACCCATTGCCTAAGGACGTCTAATCCCAGGTTGGCAAAAATCCGGGATGTTACACGTGATCTGGCACAGCTAGATCAAATGGGCCTAGGAGACGTCATATAACAGCTATGCCATGTGTGGTGTACATCAACTTCAAGTGAAGGAGTTAGAGACGTCCACATGAGAGAGCATTAGATGCTAGATTTCTATCAAAAGTACTCTATGCGAAAGCAAGAGTCTCATTAAAACAGGACTTTCTCTCTCAATATTAAATGTCAAAATTCCATCAAGGATGATCTTTATCTAGCATTAAATGGTAGAGCCATGCCAAAAGTAACTTTCTATGAATGCCAAAGTCGAGTGACATAAGGACTCTAATAACTTTCTAATATGAGAGTCTTGAAACATAAGGATTCCAACCGACGCAAACGATAATATATATATATTCTTTTATACGTATATACATGCGATAGGTTACGCATATATGGAAGAATCAAGGAGATTTGCACAACCGAACATCCAGATATTTCATGAGGCTAAAGACTATGAAAGGCCACCGCCTCCTAGAAGCCTATATAAACAACGCTTCATGAATAGTTTCAGGCTACACACCATTACAATCAAGAGCATCTTTATTTTCCCGTTCACTATGAACGTTTATCTTTTTATTTATTTATTCTAGTTTAGCCTCATCGCTGCTTATGGCATGGGGCCCGTAGTTAGTTTTAGTTCTTAATTTATCCCTCCACCCTTCATCCACAGCATCCCGATGGATTGAAAGGAAGATCACTCAGTTTTGAACGGAATGTTGCAGGGCTTTTTTGCTACGAACTAGGTGATTCTGCCGGCCATCTCGTCATGAAGTCTGGTCCACACTAGATGATGAACAGATAGTCGAATCACGACCGTTTCACCACGTGCTTAGATCCGAGCATGACCACGAACACATTGTAACCTCACCAACCATCTCGCCATAAAGCCTAGTTCCGATTAAGCAACGAACAGATTGTCGAAGATCTAACCTTCATAGGCTGTCTCACTACAACATCCGGCTCCAATCAAGCGATAAATAGACGTCCATCTCACACATCACAACTATCCCGCTACGAAGCTTAATCCCAATTGGGTGACAAATGGATCGTCGTACCTCAAGCTAATTGTGAGTACCATTATTGTAGAAATCATTAATAAATGAGCACTTTTGGCTTTTTTCTTTCTTTACTTTTATTATTGAACTATGGTAGAGAATCACGCTAAAAGATAATATCTTTAAGGCCGTAGACTCACGTTTATTACTACGAGGCAAAAAGAAGTCATTCGGAAGACCTAACCCCTACCCTTTCACAAATTGCCTGAATGAAGAGCAAATCAGTGGTCGAGAGGATAACTGGATCCTGATCTAGTCTCCAATCTGTCCATCTCAACATGGGGGACACCAACAATTCAATCATAACCTCTGAGTCGAGCAGACTTTAGTACGCCCACACATTTTACTCTCACACGAACAATCAATCCAAGCCCTCGCAGCAACAGGCTCTCACATGATGTATGTGTTTTATCCACGCTATTTTGCTAGTGCATTTTAGGGAATGATCCTAGAAATGAGGCAGATTCAAGTCTCAAGTAGAGCACACCGTAAGCCACTATAAATGTTTTGGATCCAGCTAAATTTATGTTTTCCCTTCAACCAAGTTTGTGTGATCTTTTTTTTTTTTTTTTTTTTTTCCCTATATTTTTGCTGGTTTGAGTTTTCCCTCATGCAGGTCCGTCTGACCTAATCAATTGGCTTAATGCTCTTTTTTCTTTCTTATTTTATTTTATTGTATTATTATTATTTTTTAATAACACAAACACTCCAATGCTGTTTTTTACACAAACACTTTCCCTATGAGTGCTCGAACCCATAACCTCTATGTTGAAACTCTTGTGCTTTAGGAAGTTTTTAATGTTGGGCGTTGAATCAGCATTGTTTTTTTAGATGATGCTAATATTTGTGTTTAGGCTTTATTTTTCTGCTCCACATCTCCCCTAGTTTTTTGGCTTTTTTCTTTTCTTTCTTATTTTTTTTATTACTCACGCACACACCCTCAGACCACAGTGTATACTCCAACCCATGACATTAATGTTGAAACTCTTGCAAGTCTATCACTAAACTAAGCCAGTAGGGACCTCCCTTGGTTTTTTGGCTCGTGCTCTAAAATAAGGGATGGATGTTGTGGATCAGACACATATGTCAAAATTGGAGGTTAGGGTCTACAAATCCTAGAGCTTTTTTTCTAGAATGTTCACAGAATGAGGGTTCTAACAGATTAACGGTGTAGATCACCACTAAGATAAGGGCCCACTGAAAAAGGAGTTATTTGATGATCTCCATGGTTTATAAGCAGGCACTTAGAAATGTTCTGTACAAGTCACGTGAATAAACCTAATTTAAACCGTACAAATTGTGGAACCCACTGAAAAAATGCAACCTTCCAAAATTCAGATGGATTTGTAAATATGATCCTAACCTTTGATTATTTGGCCTCTGATTATTGAAATCGAACTGAGCGATGGTTTTCAGTTTGGCCGGCCATTAAAAAGGGCACCACCCAACTAGCTACCATAACAAATCAGCGTCTTTCTTCGGGACTCCCCATTTTGATGGCTTAATTCACATTGCCGGCGGTTCCACCTGAAATTTCGTGCGTGTCAACCGTCATGCTCCACCAGAGTATGAAACTGAAAACCTACCATATACTTCCCGGATCAACGCTCTAGGACCACATTATAATAGGGTTTTGGGTTTATTAACAAAGTAGACCATAGGCCTATCTTAATTTAATCATTAAACAGCTTTTTCAAATCTTTTTTTTTTTTTTTTTTTTTTTTAACATTTGACAACTATTGAAAAAAATAAGGGACGAAAATGCCCCTACTTTTTATCATTCCTCTTTTTCTTTTTTCCCTTTTTTTTCTTAAACAAAAGGACAAATAAATAAGAAAAACTAATAAATAGAAACAGAAAACATTCTTAATATTTAAAAAAAAAAAAAAAAATTTAAAGAGAGAATGAAAATAAAAATTTTAAATAAATGAAACAACTTGCCTACTTCTTTTCATTCTTCTTCATTTTTTTCTCTTTTTTTTTTTCTGAAAAATAAATGACAAATAAATAAATAAAACCTTTCAAATGGAAATAATAAAAAAAAATCATTAATATTTTAAATAAAAAAGAAAAATAAAATATCAAATATCAAATAAATAAAACAACTTACCTGAAAAGAGGATTAAAAAAAAAAAAAATTTAAAAAATTTACTAATAAAAAAATCATTTTAACCTTCTTAAATAACAAAGAGAATGAAATTTAAGAGAAAAAAATGAACTAACAACAACTCTTGTAAGAGGTCGTTGTTGGTACATTGTGGGGTGTTGTTGGTGCGCAACAGATGTCGTTATTTGTTGTTGGTATACTGTTACCTACATTGAGGGTCGTTGTTGGTACATTGTTGGGTCGTTATTCATTTTCGGTATACTACAGGGGTTGTTGTGTGCTATTTATATAATGTGGGGGTTATTGTTGGTACAGGACGAGGGTTGTTATTTGCTGTTGTACTCTACAGGAGGGGTCACTTTTGGTACTTTTTCTTCTTAAATTTCGTTCATGTTTTTATATTTATTAATTAATATTTGAATTTATTTGTCATTTTTCCCAAAAAAAAAAAAAAAAGGAGGAAGAAGAAGTTATGTTGTCTTATTTATTTGATATTTTTGTTTTCATTCGCTTTTTAATTTTATTTTCTTTATTTAAGAAGATTAAAAATATATATTTTTTCCACTTCTTAACTTCTTCTTTTCATTCTTTTTCTTGCTCCTTTCAGAAAAAAGGAAGAAGAAAAAGAAAAATAATGAAAAGAATATAAGTTGTTTTATTCATTGAATATTTTTATTTCCTTTTTTTGTAAAGATTATTAAGTATGTTTTTTTCCTGTTTATTAGTTAATTTATTGATTTATTTGTCCTTTTTTTAGGAAAAAGGAAGAACAAAAAGAACAAAAAGAAGAAGTTAAGTTGTTTTATTTATTTGATATTTTTATTTTCATTCTACTTTTATTTTCTAAAGAAGAAGATACTAAAGGTATATTTTATTCATTTTTATGCGCAGGGGTATTTTCATTTGTAGCTTTTTGCAAAAGCTGTTAAAGTTATGTAATTAAGGTAGACCTTTGTAACGCCCCGTGTTTTCATGACCCGAGTATATGACTCGTTTCTCAAAAACCCGAGTGTTAACCTTAAAGGATCGTCAAATTCGAGTATACTTTTTTTTTTTTTTTTTCATTTATCAGAGTGAGCAGATGAGCGTAGAATGGACAAGTTAGCATGAAGGAAAATTTTACATTTACATTTAGGATGTATAAGAGGTTGCCCATAATGATTTATACAAACCAATGTCTCCACAAGTACGAATATAAGAATTACAAAACTTATACAAGAGAGATAATAAAGTGAAGGTAAATTGGAGCCGAAAGATCGCACAACTTCTCTTGGCAATACAGTCATGTGTCCTTGACCACCAAGATGGCTCCTCATCAGTCTGAACCTGCATATCACTTAAGCCACATGTGCTACCTGTACGGTTGTATATTCGATGGATGAGTAGCCAACTCAGTGTGAATTCCCCTCAAGATTACACATCGCCGCCTTAGCAAATATAGTTAAAAGGAAAACAAGCAGTAATCCAAAATAGGCAATATGCAGTCTTATTTGATGCATGGATGCATGAATGCACATCGACCTGGGGATGCACATCCAGTCAAACTTGGGCTCGTTACCCATGCAATCGTCGACCTGGGAATGATCATCCAGTCGGATAGGGGTTGATAGTCGATGGTCTGAGAGCTAGCGAAACGATACCCCAACAACTCTAGGGCACGTGCTACAACATCTAGAATAGTCATCCGTCATCGCTAATATGCTATGAATGCATGATTATCCAGTCGTTATTAATCCAGTTACAATCAGCCAATTTAAGTAATTCAATAGTCACTACGGGGGGCTCGTCACCCAGCGTAGGCCGATAGCTCGAGCATAGTGTCCATTACCATCATCCCCGACTCATGAGGTCCTCCACGTTGGGATGTTTTAATAGGATACCTTGATCAAAATGGCACCAGTTCAAGGTCCCTATTTTCCATACATTTGTCTAATTACACCCCAAGCATGGCTTACATACAATCATGGAATCCTCCATGTGTAGCATCAAAAAGGTTATGTACAGATGCAAATCATGTTAACATATAACAACATATGACTTCAAGTAAGGCATGTAAGAAAGCATCATGAGTTAATAACTACTGAGGATATACTACCAAATCATGTAAATAGTGATCATTGTTCAAGGATTATTTAACATGTGAACCTATCATATAGTGAAAACAAGTATCACAATAATGGTAATCTAGTACAAACTAGGTTTAGCTAATTTAGAAATGGAAAGCCCAAGGGGAAAGCCATCACTTTATACTTGAGTCACTAACTGACGTTGCTAGGAAGCGTATGCACCCTCAGAGTTGAGTCATACCATGGATTGTGAAGTTGTACATGAGATCAATGTTCTACCAAGTCTCTATAGTCAAGATTTATATGACCTAGGGTTCGGATTGCTTTTAGGGTTTTAGTATAGAATTAGGATTCCATCCTAGAGTTTAATTATAGGCTTTAGATCCTAGGATTTGAACCTTAGATTAGTATTACTATTATTATTATTATTATTATTATTATTAATCTTGTACGATGGATCGAATAATATTCATAGTAGGAGTACTAATCCATAATTAATGATGGCCCATAGGTTCCTATTTAAATATATCGACATTACCTAACATTCTTATAATGACTGATAGCCTCTTAAATAATACAAGTAATAGTATTAGAGTCTTTGCTAACGATAGTATAGTAAGGACTAATAATGATATTTATATTGCCGAGAATTATACTAATCCCGTAATGGAAATGATGATATTCTCTAATAATAATAGTTATCCTTAATACATCTAGCTATAATAGATGCTATGCTCTACCATAATTTGTGAAATTCTATAATCAGGTCAAACCTAACACACTATCTCGGTTTAGGTTATTTACCTAGAGTTTAAATTACTTAGGTCTAGGCTAGATTTTGTGCAATTAATTTCAGTGTAATATTTATTATCATTAGTGTTATAGTTGATACTAGTTAATAATTATTATAATGACACCAAAAGTACAATTAATACAATTATTCAAGGATGATAAAATACTATTATTTAATAATTGAAATTTGTGCATGATAACTAGTCCTAGAATAAGTGATTTACTAATGTCTAATCATATATAATATGAACAATCCCTATAAATAAGAGTGGTAACAATGGAAATATTACATTAAAATGGATCTAATGTGGGTTTGGAGGGGTCCCATGCATAAGCTTATTTGGGCCGACATTAGGGACACCAGGCCTAACATATTCTTGTCCAACAAATGGCCCCAATTTGGGCCCAAAATCCATCCACAGGCAAGGCCCGAATTTGGGCCTGGTTTGGCCCAACCCGCTATATGATTAAAGCCCAGAAGTTAGGCTGGCTGGGACGTGATTTCTGGCTTGGACTGGGGCTGATTTTAGCCCATTTCTGGGACTGATTTTGGCCCAGATCCAGGGTCTATTTTGGCTCAGCCTTTGGCTTGAAATTTGTAGTCGGCCCTGGCCTAGATTGCGCCCCATCTAAGGGATGCATTTGGCCTAGAACGTGGGCTGATTTTAGTCGACAAATGTGCACTAGGTGAGGCCCATTGTGGTGTGTGGTGTGGCCCATAGGGCTTTGCTGACATTATCAGCTTGCAGAGTGGTTGGTCCATCATCCAGGTGGATGGTCTGGATCAAAATGGGTGGACGGTATTGTTGAAACACATATCTCAGTGGGTCCCACGGACTTGCTGGCATCCAGCAGCTACATAGCTGGTACGTGGTAGACCAACAAATCCATTCCTCTCAGCAGGTGGGTCTCACGTACACGTGGACCACCGAGATTTGGATCAACTGTATTTGCATTTTTCCCTTCATTTGGGCCTGACCAGGGCGGTCGACCAGGTGGGGTCTACGTCCAGATGGACGGTTAGGATACAACACGTCCAACATGGTGGGCCACGCAGATGGACAGTAGGGATGTAACATACACCTCTCCTTCTCCTTCCTTTTTCTTTTCTCTTCTTCTCTCCTTCTGCTGCTGGAAGCGCTTAGCAATGGGCATCAAAGCTCGAATAGATGGTGCAATTTGGATGAGGAAGACAACCTGCCACTAATGGCAGATCTCAAACGGAAGCCTCTTCCTCTAATCGGCTCCTTTCGGACGGTCCATATGGATCCTATAGAGCTTAAGGACAGACTTTTTTGAAGCTCTAGGACGCTTTGGTTGGTGGGTTCGTTGAAGGGGGAAAACGGCTGTTTTCTAGGTTTTTCCCAAAATGAGAGAAGCTCCCATAGCATCCGCGATCCTAGCCTTCTTTATAACACTTCCCTAAGCCTCTTAGCACTGTCGGATGAGCCACGAATGGCTCAGATTGATTCCACTGACTGGCTTCTCAAAACAGCTGGTGAAACAGTGGTTTCGGCCACAGGTTTTCACCCCTGGTTTTAAGGAAGTGACGCCCTCAGTTGGACAGCTGAGATTTATATTGAATGGACGCCCGAGATCAGAGGAATCCTCCTCACTCGGATCATGCTAGGTGGCAAAACAGAAGGCGCAACAGTTTCCGCTTTAGGAAGTTTTGTGTTTCTGAGACCTATTTGCGGCGAGATTCATGTGTACACATGTGTAGGAAAACCTGTACTGAAGCTTGGATTTTGGTCAGGGCTGAGGGACGCTCGTGATGGACGGTTCCGATCATCCATGGCGATGATCATGGTGGGCCGTTGATCACAAACACGGACATACGTCCGTCCGTTGTTTTCAAGCAAAGAGAGAGAGAGAGGGAAAACTTCCCTTTTCTGGAGAAACACGGGTCAGCCCGTGCTGACTGGCTTGGGGCGCCTAGTGCATAGCGAGTGCTCGTCAATTATGCACATGCACCATCAGGGCGGGGCCCACAGTTGTGTTTGGATGAAATCCACTCTGCCCATTTCACTTGGTGAGCCCAATCTTAGCCTTTAACTAAAGATCATGCAGATCTAAAGCTGTGGTGGGTCGTACGACTTGATTTAGGTTACATTGGTGGATTCCTGCTAATCTAATGGTCGGATCGGCTTGAAACTGAACGTCAATGGTTCAAAAAGGTCCAAGAATTCATTTAGATGACTGGGACACCAGTTCTATAAATTTAAGACACTAAATGCTACTTTTAGAATAATTTTAACACCTATTATATTATTATTATTATTATTATTATTATTATTATTATTATTATTATTATTATTATTGTTACTATTATTATTATTATTATATTTTCAACTGTCAATTATTCATATTAAATTCTTATGGTTCCCTCTTTTGGAAATCTTCTGTATGTTTTTCAGGGAGAGATTATTTATTTGTATTTAGATTTTTATATATACAATTATATGTATATTTCTAATTTATTCACGTGGGTCATAGCCCAATTAAGGTCATTTACTCTTTCATTTAGTCTCCTATAAGTTTTTAACTATAAGGATTAAATCATTCGGGCTTGTAAGTGGGCCAAAATACATGGGTCGTTAACATTTAGTTATCAATTTGTTTAAATCAATGGTGGGATATGAGATATTGGCATTCCAACTATTGAAACCGAGTAATGGGTTGTGACTTATCAAATGACGGTGAACAAAGTACGTTACTTGTATCTTCATACAAATATGCTAATCTAGACTATAATAGTAACACCCGAATACTGGAAAGTACGGCGTGTTACAACCTTGGGTCTTGTAGACACCCCACCCTGGAAAGAAGATCAAATACCTTTCATGGATTTTTGTAAATCATCACACGAGATGGTTGTACGGCTAAAAGCACACCCCAGAGACATCCACTCGATCATATGGGTAATTTTTTACTATAGCCGCAACCATCCATCCACCTTCCTTTTTTCGACCCTAACAAAACTTACTTACCAATCTAGACCTCGACCCGTATGGACAACCCAATAAAGACGAAAATACCCCTACCTTTTTAGTTGCTTTTACCTGAAATCCAGGGGTATTTTTGTCCAAAACCCTTTTTTCGTACTTGAAAAATCTACTTTCGTAACATAAGTTTTCGGCCGTTCAGAAAAAAAGGCATAAAAAGTAAGCGTCTACAATGCTAATTTTTTCATGAAAAAAATGAAAAAAGGCGAGTAAGAGCACCGATTCACCCATGGAGTACGGGGATTTTAATCATCTAGCTGTGGTGGTGCGGGGACCATATCCATGGATGTAGATTTCGTATCTAAGTCCTACCATCCTATGCTCACCACGTTCACCTACAGGCCGCACGATTGTCCAACCCAGGTCACAACCGTGCCCCTACGATGTACCAACGGCTGTGATGCATGGGTATCTTGCGTATATATAAGCAAGCCAATCCTAGTTGTAAAGGAGGAAGGTGTTAAAGCCTCGGTTTTGTCAATAATGTGAGCTAGGGCATCTTGAGTCAATTAAGCTTCCATAGGAAGACGATGAAGACCGAATACGATGAAGACATGAAGCATCAAAGTTGAAGACAATAAGTAAAAAATATGAGGTGCCTTGGTAATCCTCACCCTAAACCCAGTTTATTTCGACCTACCATAAATGACTTGCTCTGTATAAAAAAATACCCTTAGTCATCAGGTACATGCTGGCTAAATCATGTGTAGAAGAAAGATAAGCTAGATGCACAAGTTCAATTGATCTTTGATTAACCGGGTGAACCTTTAACCGGTCTCGATCGAGCAAACCTTCAATTAGTCTCGATCAATCGAAGGCCCTTCGCTCGATAGATCGAAGATGACCGAAATAGTCCAGCAAGCTTTCTACCTTATTTCGGACTTCCTCGATCGATCGAAAGTGCAAAAAGTGTCCAGCAAGCTTTTTGCCTTATAATTAAATTAAGTTCGATCGATCGATACTATCCATTATATATCCGTTTGAGCTTTTTCTCTATTTAATTTGCAATCGGATCTTTATGTTATTAATGGATTTTGGTGTTTTAGAGACCTTAATGTATCCCAATCTCTACCATACCTCTTTAGCTCTATTCCAAAGAGTTTCATGCTATCTTCTAAGTGATTCTTTACTCTAATGAGGATTCCAAGATTCATTACTAAAAGAACATAATCTCAAGCCTTCTCTAGAGTTTAGACATCAATCCCATAGGAAAATTATAATGTCTATCAACCTCTACAGTGTCCATCTAGGTGAATCCACATTTGGAACCAACTATCCCATAGTTGTAATAAATTCAACCTCTCCCATTACCTTGGTAGCCTCACTGGAGTATCACATAGAAGGTAGCCAATCATTTGAAGCTGAAGGAGATCGACATCAAAGATCGGGGTAGCAATTGAAAAGTCGATTCAAAATTAAAGAAACTCTAAAAAAAGGGGCTATAATGGGGCTCAATTAGACAAGTAAGGTTGTCATTTTAGAGTCCATATGTTGTTTCCTTATGTAAGATTGAATATAGATTTTGTGACCCAGACTCAATTAAGTCCTTGTATGGGCCCCCAACGGGAGTGTACGTGTGTTAAGTCCTTATGTAAGCCTTCAACGAGAGTGTACATTTGTTAAGTTCTTGTATAGGTGTCACGCCCCAAACTCGGAAACCAGACTTACAAAATTTCTGATTGCCAAATCCGACGCCGATAACCTCTGTAGTACCCCATTCTCGGCTCCTGACACCCATATACCAAGTTCCGATCCTAAGATCATACAAGGAGTATTTTCAACATAAGTTTGTTTCATAAGAAGCATAACCATAAGCATAACCGACAAACAACAACCAACAACATCACCACATATCCACTAAAATCAGAAGCTTTGAGTACAATGCATAAAGGGAAATACAATATCGATATCGAAAAACTCTGGAAGCTTAATCGCGTGCTCCTGCCTCAGCTCAACTGCGTCCTAGCGTCACCTGACGCATCAATCGTGCATAAGCTTACGGAAAGCTTAGAGGGTAGTGTAAGTGTGTTCGCAATATACGTGTCAAGTATATAATATCAGAGTAATGCAAAAACATGCTAGTAAGTCCATGAATGTTATACGAAAATGCTGGCAAGTCCATGAATGCTCCATACCAAGGCTATGCGATGCAAGACATACATGGCCGAATGGTAAATGCGAGATGCAACTCAAGCATGCCAGTCCTCATTTGAATCAACATAACAATATGCCTCATCTATGGAATATCACAGAGGTCTAGCACACTCAACACCAGCTTACCGCCCCATCTAAGAGCACAACTGGGTAAGTGGAAGAGACCTCACTATCCGCCTGTCAATGTTGGGCCCGGCTCGTCGATAGTGGACCCATTCCTCAAGATGGTCAAACTCAGCCTAACATTGCTACCTCCCTCGGGCGGTTAAGGCCACACCCCCTTCCAACCGACCATGATATAGTGAGAGACTCGGCCTACAGGTATACGACCCTCGTGCACTCATGTATCTACTCGGTCTTGACGTTGGAGCATCCTCCTGGTACTATAAGGGTTTAGGGACTTTCACACTGGGACATCTATGATACCCCTGTGCTAGAACAAGTATTTTCAGTATCCAATCCTGTCATCCACGCTATGCCTGTGGAGGCTACGGCCTTGATGTCACTATGGCATAAGGTGATCTCATCACACAAATGCAAGATACATGGGTCATACTATCCAGTCATGCATCAATCTTGCGAATACCGCGCACTCATGTGGGGCAACTTCATCTATCAGGGAGTCCTGTGAACAATCTACCCATTAGCATATGCTATGATCAATCACTTCTCATATCAAGCATACATATTATGCGCATGGGCATGAATCATGAAGTTATACTAAGCATGTTATACGATGATGATGTACTCTCCTTATATCAAGGATGGGCCTAGATGGCCTACTCATATCAAGAATGGACTTAAGAATGAGGAGTGGGCTTTCTTCATCCACTATATCATGTAGTAAACTAGGCTTCCTAAGGGGCCTAATAAACATAAGGTGGGCTTAATAACTTGGACAATCTACTAGGCATGATGGACGCATCGACAATAATGGGGGCCCAACAGTTTGGGGTAAGCCCAAAGAGCTAGGTTATATTAATGCTAAGGGGGGCCTAATGAATTGGGATGGCCTAATGAATAAGGTGAGATGGATCATACTAATAATAGTGGGGGGCCCAACGATTTGGGTTAGTCCACTTAGAGGAGATAAGAATGGCCCTAACAACGGGCCCTAGGGAGGATTACAATGTGGACATTTAACCATCATTGCCCTTACAATGTGGACATTTAACCATCATTGCTCCCAAGGCATGGCCCATTTAGAACCTATCCTATAATGGGGTCCATGGTCTTTATTCTAGCTAGGAGATGGATGGGCACCATAAACATTATCACATACATCATGGTGGAATCATTCATCGCAATTGGGCCTCATACAAGGGCCTCATATACATTACATTAGGCCTCACACAAGAGCCACATATACATCATTATGGGCCTCATACAAGGGCCTCATATACATCACATTGGGCCTCACACAAGGGCCACATATACATCACATTGGGCCTCACACAAGGTCCTCATATACATCACAATGAGCTTTATGGGGCAGCCCATGATTCAGTAAAAATGGATGGGCAGCGTGTATAACATATACATTAAGGTGGGCCTCACAGACCAACCTTATAGTCCAGGAAAAACGGATAGGCAGTGTGCTTACAACACACATCAAGGTGGGCCTGAACAATTTAGGTGGGCCCAATTTATACAGTAGGTGGGCCCTGTTCATACAACAGGTGGGCCCTGCGTTTACACAATAGGTGGGCCCACCGTCCATGGCCAGATAGTGGGGATATACAACACATACATCATTGCTGGTCCCACCGTCTAGTAGGCAGGACGGTGTGGAATAAAATACATAAATTATGGTGGGGTCCACATCACACATGGACGACCTGAATAAAACACTTACATCATGTGGGGTCCATGGACAGATGGTGTGAATACAACACTTACATCACGATTGCTCCCACCGTCCAGCAGACTGGATGGTGTGGATATAATAAATAAATCATGGTGGGGTCCACGTCCTGAGATGGATGGCCGGATGACGTGGATGTAAAATACATATATCTGGTGGGTCCACACGTGTGGCCCACCAGCTGTATCAAGCTGATATTTGTTTTTCACTTCCTCCATGGGCGCTGGATGTCCAGCGGACAGATGGCCCTGCATGGGGCTTGCGATCAGGGTGACCCCACTTCCAGCAACGGATGGACGACCTGGATGAAACACTTATATCTGGTGGGTCCCACCATGGACGTGGCCCACTAGGGCTGGATCAAACTGATATTTGTATTCTCCTTCATCCAGGTTGGCCCAAAAACTAGCAATAAGGTGGGCTCCATTAACTAGACGTCCAAAAAAAATAATCTGGACAGTTTGGATTTGTTGAACACATCACATGGGCCACACACATCATCCCTCAACATCATCACATACAGATGCAGAGAGCACGCATAGAGGAGAGAGCGAGAGAGAGAGAGAGAGAGAGAGAGAGAGAGAGAGAGAGAGAGAGAGAGGAGGGAGAGAGAGAGAGAGAGAGAGAGGAGGGAGAGAAAAAAACGTGCGATGAAGGGGAGGGGCTCTGCCACTATGAGCCCTTCCTTGAGCTTTACAATACATACATTATATGGGTCCCACCACATGTGGGCCCACAAATCAAAATAATCCATGGTGGAAATCCCTTTCCTACCAATAATGAAGATTCACCCACCGATTACACTTCTTCTGGGTTCCTTGGAATGTTAAGCTCCTTGGCTTCTTCTTCGATGGAGGATGATGAAGGTTGAAGGGTTGGATTGAGAGTTTTGGGGTAGGAAGTGGGCCACACACTTGACTAATCTTCTCTTCTTGGAGCTTGGACAGTCACTCTCTCCTTAGGTTGCTTGGTGAATGGGTAGAGAAAGAGAGATAGGATGGTTGTAAAGGAGATGGGATGGAGTGATGGGTGTGAGTGACATGAGAGTTGACTTAGGGGGTAGGTTACTTGTCTTGGGAAGAAAGAAAGCATGGCTAATGATGGGATGTGTACTTGACTAGTACTTGATTGATTGATGTGATAAATTGGGTAGAGATTCTCTCGGGATTCGAAATGCGCGACGTTTCCTCGAAATATACGCGAGCCCATAACTCCTGGCCTGTGTATCGTATCAGTGTGCAAGACACGGTTTTGGAACCGCGGTGACGGCGTGGTCACTAGGGTACAAGTCTCTGGCCGCGTTGACTCAAATCTACGGGATGCGACTTAGGGTCGCGCGCAAATGCAGACTGCACGTCACGAGTTGTCGGAATTCGATGGGAAGGATCACGAGAGTCTAAGGAACGGTACGGACTAGGATACGAGCCTTACAGCTCTCCCCTCCTAATAAAAAATTTCGTCCTCGAAATATACATTACCATGCAGAACAAAATAAGAAGGAAGAGAAAACATGACATCACATAAACATATATATCAAAACATAATACGAGGAACAATCAATCTACCAAAAGATGAGGATAACGCTCTCTAATCTCAGCCTCGCTCTCCCAAGATGCCTTATCCACACTATGATGGCCCCACTGAACCTTCACCAAGGGAATGACCTTGGTCCGGAGGACCTGCTCCTTATGATTAAGGATACGAACTGACTGCTCAATGTAAGAAGCGTCATCACGAACCTTTAACGACTGCCAATTAATAACATGAACGATGTCTGACCCACACTTTTACAACATAGAAACATGGAAAACAAACCACACCCTTCATGGGCTACGGTGGCAAGGCAAGCCGATAGGCTACGGTGCCAACAAGCCTAGTGATCTTGAAAGGTCCAATGAACCTTGGGGCAAGCTTGCCCTTCGTTCCAAAACGAACCACACCCTTCATGGGTGAGACCTTGAGATACACACAGCAAACTCTAAGGGACGACACCGACAATCAGCAAAACTCTTCTACCAGCTCTGAACTGTGCACATCCTCTGCCTGATGATATCGATGACCTCTGATGTCTGCTTCATAAGCTTGGGACCTAAGAGACGCTGATCTCCAACTTCTGTCCAACAACTCAGAGATCTGCATGGTCTGCCATATAATGCCTTGAAAGGAGTCATGCCAATGGTCGCCTGATAGCTGTTATTATATGCGAACTCAGTCAGGCACAAATGCTCCCAACTACCCTAGAAATCAATCACACAAGTTCTAAGCATATCCTCAAGGATCTGATTGATCCTCTCGGTCTGCCCATCGGTTTGCGAATGATATACGGTGCCGAGCTGTAAAACAGACCCCATCGCCCTCTGGAAGCTCCTCCAAAACTGAGACGTGAACCTCAGGTCTCGATCAGAAACTATTGAAACTGGAACGCCGTGCAGTCTCACAATCTCATCAATGAACAATCTGGCAAGCTGGTCCAAAGGCCAGGTCGTACGAATCATGAGAAAATGTGCTAACTTCGTCAGACGATCCATGACAACCTAGATGATATCATGACCATGCTGAGTCCTTGGTAAGCCTATGATAAAATCTGTGGATACGTGCTCCCACTTCCACGTCGGGATGCTCAACGGCTACAACAGACCTGCGGGTCTCTAATGATCAACCTTGACACACTGGCAAGTGTCACACTTAGCCACAAAACTGGTGATCTAGTACTTCATCCCCACTCATATCGCGGTACATCTTCATCAAGCCAGATAGAAAACCTTGATCGATGTACCTCGTTCATAAGATCCCTGCGTAACTCTAAAACATCTGAGACACATAATCGGCCTCTAAAGTGAAGTCCACCATCAGAACCAATCTGCCAATCTGACTGACTCTCTGATGCCGCCTCTACTTGATAACTCTGAAGTGACTCGTCTGACTGTTGAGCCTCGATCACCCTAACGACAAGAGAGGGTTGAATTGACAAGCTCGATAACTGAACGATAAAATACTGCAAGTCAAACTCGAAGTCATACGCTGCAATATCCTCGAGTATCTTCCACTCCTGAATCATCAAATGCGCCACCACGCCTCATGGCTGATGGCTAAGGGTGTCTGCCACCACATTCGCCTTGCTTGGGTGGTACTGCAGATCAAAATCATAGTCCTTTAGAAGCTCCATCCAGCATCTTTGTCGCATGTTCAACTCAGACTGTGAGAAGAGATACTTCAAGCTCTTGTGGTCGAAGAAGAGCTCGAACCTAACCCCATAGAGATAGTGCCTCCACACCTTTAGTACGAAGACAATTGCTGCCAACTCTAAATCATGAGTGGGGTAGTTAAGCTCATGGACCTTAAGCTGGCGAGACACATAAGCCACTGGCTTCCCATGCTGCATCAGGACAACACCTAGACCAACACGCGAAGCATCGATAAACACTACAAATCCTTCACTCGTAGAGGGATGAGTGAGGACAGGAGCGGACGTGAGGCGGTCCTTTAGCTCCATAAATGCTAGCTCATAGGCATCACTCCACACAAACTCTGCGCCCTTCTAGGTCAACCTGGTTAATGGTACTACGATACGGCAGAATCCCTCAATTAAACGTCGATAATATCTCGCCAAACCAAGAAAACTACGGATATCGGACGCATTTGTGGGATGGCCCCACTGACACACTACATCTATCTTCGAGGGGTCCACTATGACATCCTCCCTCATCACCACGTGACCGAGAAACTTCACCTCTTCCTGCCAAAACTCACACTTCTCTAGCTTCGCATAGAGCTGATGGGCACGGAGGGTCTGCAACGCAATCTCCATATATTGCTCATGGTTCTCACGGGTCCTCGAGTAGATCAAAATGTCGTTGAAGAAGACCACAACAAACTGATCGAGATAAGGATGGAAGACCTCATTCATCAACTGCATGAAAACGACAGGTACATTGGTCAGTCCGAAGGACATGACCTGAAACATAAAGTGACCATAGCGCGTCCTAAAAGATTTCTTTGGGATGTCCTCTGAAATAGCGGTGAAGATCGCTTGAGTTGAAGTCGGAATATGCCAATATGTCCTAGAGGGGGTGAATAGGAGTTTTTAAAGATTTATGAGTTATTTAAAAATTCTATCACTCTAATCCTATCATGTATACAATTTTCAGGATTACTCGAATGTAACTCTATCGGCTTCCAAGCCAAGTAGAGGATCCAGTCATAAACTAATCAAGATATAACAATATGCAACTCAGTCTATGTTGGATGTGACTGTGTGTGTGTGTGAGATTTGTTCAGATATATGAATATGAATGCATTTGTCATGAATCACACATATAGAAAAGCAATCACAAACACAGTCATTTTTATAGTGGTTCGACTACTTGTCTACTCCACTCCCGGCTGTCGCATTCAACCCTTGAGTGTACCGGATTTCACTAAGGAGGTTTCTTAGGGTTCACCTTAAACCTAAGGTTTTTAATCAGGTTCACCTTCAACCTTTACAGAGGTTTTACGCGGTTCACCTCAAATCTAGAGTTTTACTGGTTCACTCCTAACCAGATGTTTATGCTCTCCATAGAGCAAGGGTCCACACAACGCACCCGAATTTTAGACCAAACAGGTCAAGGACCTACACAAGGACCTAACAGTTTATGCCCTACACAAGAGCAAGGGTCCACACAATGCACCCGGATTTTAGACCACACAGGTCAAGGACCTACACAAGGACCTAACAGTTTATGCCCTACACAAGAGCAAGGGTCCACCCTGTGTACCCACTACGTACTCTCCCACCAGAGGCCTCCTTGAGGACTTCAAAGGGTGAGAACCACTTAGGACCAAGACCTAGGAAGGAATGATCACAAGTGTCCTCTAGACTCTAGATACTTACAGATAAGTTGATGAGTCACATTCAGTACAATGTCAAAGATCTCCTCCTCCTTGTCGACGAAGAGTCTTCAGCTCCCTTGATCCGCAATACAAGATGATATACTAATGCTTGGCTTCGGGTTGGGTCAAGGGTGAGATGGAATCCTACTCTCTAAAGATTTTCCTATAAGGAAGATAGAGTGGTTCCTCTCTTATACATTTAAGACATCCCCGCTTAATGATTTGCCATTAAGGTGGTAATTGAAGGATCCTTGAATGTGGAAGTTCATTCCCCAATCCACTCTTTTTAATATCAATGGTAAGGGTGGATTGGAGGATGAACTCCCTAGAGAGAAAGGTTTTAGGTATAAGATGTGAGTTGAAACACGCAAAAGCTCTCTCTTTTCTCTCTTACAGCAACAAAGAACAAGCCCTCTATATATAGGCAAGAAGTTCCAATGGATATAAAATGGTCACATTTATGACAGAGTTCGATATCATCGAGTAGGTTCGATATCATCGAGCGTATACTCCCGATAGCATAGATGGTCTGCTCGATGACTCGGACTCGATGTCATACGCTTTTGAAAGTCCTTGCCAATAGGTCGATGAATCGAAACAGTTGTCGATGTCATCGGATTTCGAACTCCGATTCCATCGATGACTAGGTCGATCCCTCGACACATGAAAAATGAGAGAGACTTGACTTTGAGAATATTTCAGGTTTTTATGAATGATCGGGGGAACCGTCGAGGTCATCGGAATTTGAATGTCGATGACATCGAGATCAGAGTCGAGGCATCGATAATCCAGCAGATTTATCTTTAAACTTGCTGGACAGATTATGGCTTAGTTTGATGCAATCGATCTGGTGTCAATATCATCGATATTTGAATAACGATTAAATCGAAGGGCCCCCGATCATAGTTAAAAAACATCCTGAAATATCTGCTGTAAGAAATGTGCGCCCACCATCGATATCATCGATGGACCTCCGATCTTATCGATATTTGATTTCAGATCATATCGGACGGTCATCGATATATCGAAGAATTTTGATATTTTCATTAAAAAAACAGGGGCGCCGGAAATCTACTGTCGATCTTATCGAGCCACTCTCGATGGTCTTGAGATTTGAATATCGATGATATCGATATGTGTATCGATACATCGATAATTCGTCCAGATATCTTGTGAAGTTGTTGGACATATTTGTGCTTATATCGATGATATCGATAGGTGTATCGATACATCGATAAATCCGTCCAGATGAATATTTAGTTGCTGGACACTTTTGGTCCTCTTATCGATAATATCGTTAAGGTATCGAGGAATCGGCAGTGCAAGTCGATCATATCGAGGGTGCTTCGATAGAATCGACAGGGCGAGAAAAACTTAGAGATTTTCCTATTTTGAAAAAGTTTTCTCACCACAAAAACCCTAAGATGTTTATCTTGTTTTAAGGGTTTTAATCACCTAGTGTTTTGGGACTTAGGATGTGAGGCTATGATTTACCTATTGCGAGCTTCCACACATCCGATTGAGGCAGACACTTGTCTTGATCTACTTTTGATGTCCTGCAGCCAGTCTAACTCACCATACACGTAACTTAACAAACCAGGGCACTAGCATGTGCACTTTAAATCTCCCCCTTTGTCAATTACGTGACAAAATACCCAAAATACCCTAGAACACTTCTAGACACACCCTAAATTGTGTGTACATGCATTTATACAATTTTACAAATTCTAGAAGTATCCGCTCCCCCTTTCTTCAAAAACTCCCCCTTTCTTGATGCAGCTGCTCCTCCTAACACCTGCAACACATTAGATATATAATTTTCACTCAGGGTGTGCTTTCAATTATTCTCCCCCTTTTTGTCGGTCATTGGCAAAGTTATAGCAAGTGATATTGACTGAAGAATGAATTTTATGGGAGAACCAACAGATATAGATGTATAAAGATGAAATCATTTTAAAACAAACATCATATTCAGATCCTAAGGATGCATATTAGATAAGATAGAGCAGTTGTATAACAATTAAAGTTCATTCAAGACATCATATGCATTCCAAAACTTGATAAACCAGGAGGAAATCAAAATATGGCATTAAAGATAAGAGTGATATGCAGCCATATCCAAACCAAAATAACCAAGCCCATGTATGGGCACCCAAAAGTAATCAACGTCAGCCCAGCCATGGGCATATACAAACCAAAAAGAATTAGTACATGCAGATTAGATGGCTGTCACACACACTCAAGAGGGCGTAGAACATTCAAAAAGATATTCATGTTCATACACTGAATTAAGAGTGAGGTGTGTGAGTGACAGCATTTACTGATCAATGCTACAGAGCAGAGTGAGATGGTGCGGTGTCACCTCGTCGGCAGGTCAGCAGATCGACCAATTGTTGCACAAATTGTTGTACTTTGTGGACAACCCGCTCTAAGACTGTGAGCCGCTCCCACATTGAGTGGACATCTCTCTGGATCGCCCCAATCCTGTCTAGCTTGAATCTTTTTGCATGCCCAGGTATTGATGTAGATGGCGCAGCATCAAGTCCAGTCGGATCTTCCTCGCCTATTTCAGTTTCTCCAACATGAGGTTCTTCACCACCTTCAGCTCCCACTTCTTGGATCCCTTCGTCCTCTTCTTTTTCATCGTGAAATTTCAAGTCCATTTTTTGAATATTCTTAGCATTGAAGACATGACGAGGAAACGCTGGATCAGTGGTAGTTGGGAAACCAATTTTGTCGCAGATCCTACTGATGATCCAGGGATATGGAAGATGGAGATCCCTGGAGGTGTGAATTGCATACACCGGTTGATTGACCAGTAGAGTAGGGAGGCACATCCTTTTCCCTTTGGCAATAAAGTAAACGATCAATGCCATAAAGCCAGTGAGGTCAGATCTATTCGAGCTTCTCGGATATATGTTTGTGGTGAAAATACCATGTAGGATCCGAAAGCGGTGTTCCATGTACCTAGATTTCAGTGCATTTCCTTGGTGCCAGGCAATGTCCCTTCCTTGGCATAGGAACTTGGTTACCATGGAACGTACCTCAGGATGGTCCATCTCCAAATCAGGAAGACCTTCAGGCGCCAACTGCGGGTTGAGAATGTTGGCCACAGTAGAGGGGGTAATGAAGGTATCATCACCACGCATGGAGACCATGAAAGAGGGAGGATCAGATACAGGGGAGTGACATGCTGCCAAAAAGTTACGGGTGCGTTCAAGTTGGCAAGATCCTCCAAAATCAAGAATCGCTTCCCACCCAATTGTAGTGAACAAGGGTTCGATATTATATAGTGCCAAGCAGTTCCTGTCAACTTTCCTTTCATGAATCAGTTTCCGTTCAGTGTACTTGGCAGGACGTCGGACCACCGAAGAAGGAGGAGGAGAAGGAGGTGCTGGTTGTTCCGACTGAGACTCCCCACGAGTGGTTGGTCGTGAACTTTGTCGTGTGGGGGTCCCAGGGTCCAGGGGTCTTGTTGTTGGTTTGGATGCGAGGACTTGTTGTCGAGTAGTCCATGATGACTCCCTGGGACCAGATGCCAGACCTTTGTCCTTTCCCATGTGGACAATACGAGTTTGAAAGATTTGGGAAAATGACAAGCACTTGCCAAATCAGAAATACCCAAAAGAGATGACGTAGAAAGGTATTACCCGATTTGTGGAGTGATTTGAGTAGGCCAACGTGGCGTTCAGCGGTTCGGTCGAGATGATCGAGCAGAGAAGATGACCGAAACCCTTAAAAATTAAAAAAACTTTTTCGCTCCGCTGACTTTTATCGGGCGCCATCAGTCTATTTCATCGACACTTGTGTCGATGATATCGAGAAGCTGTAGATCGATTCTATCGAGTCTGTTTTCAAGATCATTCTCGATCATACAACTTTTCACATTCTAGGGCTCCGTCGATGGCATCGATCCTTGGTCGATGAAATCGAAAACACACTCGACAATTTTATCAGGTGAGTATTTTTCAGGATTTTCACCACTTTGACGCCTTTTATGTATAGTGAGATGTTTCGTGATTGGATCAGTATACGCGCAAAATTTTGTACAAGCTATGTACAGCTACAATAATGTTTACATACAAAAGTTTGAGATGAAGAACATCAGATATATCATTGAAAGCACAACAAAAATATTTTCTCATTTTAGCACAGGTTCAGATTCTATCTCATGATCTAAACAAATTCTTTTTTACTCATTTTACTTTGTTAGTCGATTTGGGTGGTGATGCAAGAGCATTTCTTCTATCTACAATCCTGGGAGGACTTTTCAATTTCTGTATTTCTCTGGTTAATACTTTGTTAACATGATTCTGACCAGAGCTAGTTTGACTCCCCCTAGGTGTTATGCAATCAAACTTATAATGACCTGAATCATCACACAAGTGACATACTGGAGTTGTTCTGGTTTTGCTTCTAGAGGCAGCAGATTTTTCAGTTTTATGCACTGTAACTCCAGATTTTGGCTTGGGCTTTTCATATCCTAGGCCACTTTTATCCTTACCAGGTCTTCCCATTCCCAACAGTTTTTCTAGCTTTTCACCACTTTGGAAAAATTTGCAGTTTAGCTTGGCTATTTTCCAGGATTCTTCTAAATCAGTTTAAAGTGTATAATTGTTATTCTGAAGAATCAAGTTCTCTTCATTTAATGCTTCGACTTGTTTCTTCAATTTTTCTGACTCAGATTTCACGGAAATGTTTATTCTTTCAAGTCTATCATTATCTGAGTAACATTGCTGCAAATCAGTAATTAGATGAGTATTGATATTCAAAGCTTTATCCAAATCTAATTGCAACAATTCCTTTTTGTTTTCAACAATTCCTAGTCTTTTGATAATATTGACGCTATGAATGTAGAGTTGATTGTATGCATCTTGTAATTCATCTTGTCCACTTTCTTCCTCTTCTTCAACTTCCTCATTGTCAGATGGAAATGAGTTAGTAGCTTGATGTTCTTCCTCAGATTTAGTTGGAATGATCGAAGCAGTGGAGACAATCAGAATTTTCAGTGATTTCTAATTTTCATTGCTTTCTGAGTTACTAGATTCTGAGTTTGACTCTTCTGTATCATCCCATGTGGTGGTCATTGCCTTGCCCTTGGTTTTTCTGTTTGGGCATTCGGTAGATAGATGTCCATACTCTCTACAGGTGTAGCATTGTGGTTGTTTGGTCTTTTTACCAAATTTGCCTGCAGAGGGTTTGTTATCCATCTTTCTACCTCTAGAGGGACGACCGTGACTCTTTTGAAAGAATCTTCTAAATCTCTGTGCTAGCAAAGCCACTTCCTCATCTTCATCTTCCTTTTCACTCCCACTGTCATCACTTAATGCTTTCTTGGAGGCTTTTAGGACAGTTGTTTTGGATTTAAGGGTTTGAGTAAAGTGTAGTTCAAAAGTTTGTAGGGAACTTACTAGTTCTTCTACTTTCATGTCGTCTATATTCCTACACTCCTCAATTATTGTTACTTTGGGATTAAACCGTTCCGGTAGGGATCTTAGAATTTTCCTACAAATTTTCGGTACTGGAACTTTCTCTCCCAATCCACCCATGGAGTTACAAATGATATTCAGTTTTGTGAAGAACTCCATAAATGTCTCATGCTCCTCCATTCTGAGATTTTCGAACTGTGAGGTTAAGAGTTGCAGTTTAGACTTCTTCACAGTATTTGTGCCTTCATGGGTTGTTTCCAGTAGATCCCATGCTTCTTTGGATGTCCCACACACGCTTATCTGATTAAAAATATCTTGGGACACGGCACAGTAGATCGCATTCATACCTTTAGCTTCAGCTGCCTGTTTTTCTTTATCGAACGGCGTCCACTTCTCTTTGGGTTTGGGTCTTTCAACTGTTGTGTCATCTTCAAGTACAATCCTTTCAAATGGTGGCACATATCCACATTCAACAATATCCCAAACGTCATGATCCAAAGATCTCAAAAAGTAGTGTATCCTAGCCTTCCAGTATGCATAATTTGATCCGTCAAATACTGGAGGTCTAGTGACTGATGAGCCCTCTCCTTTGGCCATATTCCCAACTTCAGTCAAGATCACTCTCTAGGCAGTGAAGCCCTTAAAGAGAGACCCGCTTTGATACCAATTGAAATAGCAGTGAAGACCGCTTGAGTTGAAGTCGGAATATGCCAATATGTCCTAGAGGGGGGTGAATAGGACTTTTTAAAGATTTATGAGTTATTTAAAAATCTTATCATTCTAATCCTATCATGTATACAATTTTCAGGATTACTCAAATGTAACTTTATCGGCTTCCAAGCCAAGTAGAGGATTCAATCATAAACTAATCAAGATATAACAATATGCAACTCAGTCTATGTTGGATGTGACTGTGTGTGTGAGATGTGTTCAGATATATGAATATGAATGTATTTGTCATGAATCACACATATAGAAAAGCAATCACAAACGCAGTCATTTTTATAGTGGTTCGACTACTTGTCTACTCCACTCCCGGCTGTCGCATTCAACCCTTGAGTGTACCGGATTTCACTAAGGAGGTTTTCCAGGGTTCACCTCAAACCTAAGGTTTTAAATCAGGTTCACGTTCAACCTTTACAGAGGTTTTACGCGGTTCACCTCAAACCCAGAGTTTTACTGGTTCACTCCTAACTAGATGTTTATGCTCTCCATAAAGCAAGGGTCCACACAACGCACCCAGATTTTAGACCACATAGGTCAAGGACCTAACAGTTTATGCCCTACACAAGAGCAAGGGTCTACCCTATGCACCCACTACGTACACTCCCGCCGGAGGCCTCCTTGAGGACTTCAAAGGGTGAGAACCACTTAGGACCAAGACCTAGGAAGGAATGATCACAAGTGTCCTCTGGACTCTAGATACTTACAAATAAGTTGATGAGTCCCATTCAGCGTAATGTCAAAGATTTCCTCCTCCTTGTTGACGAAGAGTCTTCATCTCCCTTGATCCACAATACAAGATGATATACCAATGCTTGGCTTTGGGTTGGGTCAAGGGTGAGATGGAATCCTACTCTCTAAAGATTTTCCTATAAGGAAGATAGAGTGGTTCCTCTCTTATGCATTCAAGACATCCCCGCTTAATGATTTGCCATTAAGGTGGTACCTGAAGGATCCTTGAATGTGGAAGTTCATTCCCCAATCCACTCTATTTAATATCAATGGTAAGGGTGGATTGGAGGATGAACTCCCTAGAGAGAAAGGCTTTAGGTATAAGATGTGAGTTGAAACACGCAAAAGCTCTCTCTTTTCTCTCTTACAGCAATAAAGAACAAGCCCTCTATATATAGGCAAGAAGTTCCAATGGATATAAAATGGTCACATTTATGACAGAGTTCGATATCATCGAGCAGGTTCGATATCATCGAGCGTATACTCTCGATAACATCGTGGTCTGCTCGATGACTCGGACTGGATGTCATACGCTTTTGAAACTCCTTGCCAATAGGTTGATGAATCAAAACAGTTGTCGATGTCATCGGATTTCGAACTCCGATTCCATCGATAACTGGGTCGATCCCTTGACACATGAAAAATGAGAGAGACTTGACTTTGAGAATATTTCAGGTTTTCATGAATGATCGGGGGAACCGTCGAGGTCATCCGGATTTGAATGTCGATGACATCGAGATCAGAGTCGAGGCATCGATAAATCCAGCAGATATATCTTTGAACTTGCTGGATAGATTATGGCTTAGTTCGATGCAATCGATCTGGTGTCGATATCATCGATATTTGAATATCGATTAAATCAAAGGGCCCCCGATCATACTTAAAAAAATATCCTGAAATATCTGCTATAAGAAATGTGCGCTCACCATTGATATCATCGATGGCCCTCCGATCTTATCGATATTTGATTTCAGATCATATCGAACGGTCATCGATATATCGAAGAATCTTGATATTTTCATTAAAAAAACAGGGGCGCCAGAAATCTACATGTTGATCTTATCGAGCCACTCTCGATGGTCTCGAGATTTGAATATCGATGATATCGATATGTGTATCGATACATCGATAATTCGTCCAAATATCTTGTGTTGTTAGACATATTTGTGCTTATATCGATGATATCGATAGGTGTATCGATACATCAATAAATCCGTCTAGATGAATATTTAATTGTTGGACACTTTTGGTCCTCTTATCGATAATATCATTAAGGTATCGAGGACATCGGCAGTGCAGGTCGATCATATCGAGGGTACTTCGATAGAATCGACAGGGCGAGAAAAACTTAGAGATTTTCCTATTTTGAAAAAGTTTTCTCACCACAAAAACCCTAAGATGTTTATCTTGTTTTAAGGGTTTTAATCACCTGCTGTTTTGGGACTTGGGATGTGAGGCTATGATTTACCTATTGCGAGCTTCCACACATCCGGTTGAGGCAGACACTTGTCCTGATCTGCTTTTGGTGTCCTACAGCCAGTCTGACTCACCATACACATAACTTGACAAACCAGGGCACTAGCATGTGCACTTTCATCCTCTTCTCGGACTCGGATTTGATGGTAACTGGACCGTATGTTAATCTTCGAAAAGAACTGTGTACCCTGCATGTAACGCCCCGAGTTTTCAGGACCCGAGTATATGACTCGTTTCCCGAAAACCCGAGTGTTAACCTTAAAGGATGGTCAAATTCGAGTGTACAGTTTTTTTTTCTTCTTTATCAGAGTAAGCAAATGAGCGTAGCGTGGACAATTCGACATAAAGGAAAGTTCTCATTATCATTTAAATATACAAGAGCTGCCCATAATGACTTATACAAACCAATGTCTCCACAATAACAAATATAAATTACACACATGAGAAATTTAAAAAAAACATATAACACAACGAAAACTGCAAGATCGCGCAGCTTCCTCGACAGGTACAACCACGTGTCCTTGACCCCCATAATGGCTCCTCATCAATCTGAACCTGCATATCACTTAAACACCTGTGCTACCTGTACGGTTATATTTTGATGGATGAGTGGCCAACTCAGTGTGAATTCCCCTCAAGATTACACACCGCCGCATTAGGTAAGCATAGTTATAAAACATCCAGACAACCAAAACAAAGTAAACAGCAGTCTTATTAAATGCATGGATGTATGGAATGCGTTCACGCCCCGGGGATGCTCATCCGTGCGGACAGGGCCGCCGCCCCCATGCAATGCGTTCACGCCCCGGGAATGTTCATCCGTGCGGACAGGGCCGCCGCCCATGCAATCATCGACCTGGGAAAAACATCCAGTCGGAACAAGGGTCGATAGTCGGTGGTCTGGGAGCTAGCGAAACGATACCCTAACAACTCTAGGGCACGTGCTACAGCATCCAGAATAGCCACCCGTCATCGCCAATATGCTATGAATGCATGATTAGCCAAACCATTATTAGTCCAGTTACAATCAGCCAATTTAGATAAGCTCAAGGTCACTACGGGGAGCGTATAGCCCAGCGTAGGCCGACAGCTCGGGCATAGTGTCCCATTACCACCATCCCCGGCTCATGAGACTACCACCTTAGGATGTTTAATGGAAACCCATCAACTAGTGGCCAATCATATTACAATATATGGGGCTTACCATCGCATGGTTGCATGATATAAAACATCAGACCCATATAGGGCAAATACCAAATAAAAGCCACATAGGGCGATATCGAAACAAACCACATAATCAGATATCAAAATAAGCCACATAGGCGAGTATCAAAGTATGCCACATAGGGCGAATATCAAAACCATACGATAAAGACCATCCTTAAAATCATTGGACACAACAAACCTGGATGGTAGGCCCACATCAATCATCCTTCTAGACCACCACTCAATAACCACCTAGTCGAAGGTCCATTATGATCACAACTAGTCAAGTTACATCCCAAGTATGGGTGTACATTCATATGTGGAATTTTCCACTAATGTACCAGTTTAAGTTCCATAAGCAACCCACACAAAGAAATCCACAAGCATGAGCAATTATACAGGATAATCATAAAACATGTAATACAACAATACAATTTCCACTAGCTAACACATGTGATTATAAAGGGAGATGTCAATTATGAATTTAAATAAAAACTATAACTTAAGCTAATGAGAAGATGGAAAGCTCAAGGGGAAGAATCATCACCTTATAGTTGGATCGCCTACCAGCATGGCTAGGGGACGTGTGGTCCCTTATAATCGAGTCCTATCATGAATTAGGAAATTACATGGTTAGATCGAGTTTTATACACTATTTATTGTTGAGATTATAACCTAGGGTTTGAATTATTTATCTTAGGGTTTAGTCTTAAACTTAAATTCTAAAATTTGAATCCTGAATTTTTAATATTATTATTATTATCGTGCAACTGATCAAATAATATTTATTATAGGGGTATTAATCCATCAATATTAATAATGTGGGTTCATAAGTTCATATTTGAATGTACCGTCATTATCTAATGACTAATAACCTCCTAAGTATAAATATTTACTAATGATAATAAATAAGGACTAACACTAGTAATTTCAAAACAACAAGTAATATTAATAATGTGCCCAATATTAGCTAACATGACACTAATAATCATTGTGATGAAAATACATAATATGCTCTACCCTTAATGATAATATTTGATAATGATAGAATAAAACATTAATGTCTACTATTACTAATCTTTATATGTAATTTATATGTAATATCTAATATAAATATAAATAATTTACTAAAGGCCATACATTTCTAATATTAGTAATCCTAATTATGGTAATGCTTAAAAAGAGTCTAGTGTGGGTTTGAGGGGCCCCATGAATAAGATTATTTGGGCTGTAACATACACAACAGTTAGGAGGTTTATCCACCATTAAAGCATTCATAATCATTTGTTGGGCCCACCAAGTTGTGGTTCACCAATCCAACCCATCCATTATGTGTGTCCCACTAGGTTAAGCGGTCAAACCAAATTTCAGGTGCATCCAAATCTCAGGTGGACCCCAGCAGTTGCTTTTATATGATTTAATATGTCTTCACAAGGTTGTAGATTGTGTGGGCCATCTGAGCTCTATGTATGGTTGATTTTTGGAGGCACCTCATATAAAAAGGGGACCCATCAAATGGACGGTTTTGATGTTCAACACAAATCACGGTGGAGCCTAAGGTGGGGCCATAGTCCTAGCCAAAATCATGCAAAAAGGAGGCAGCGTCCAGAGGACGTTTCGTGCATGTTACCCATATATATATTTTTTGTTTTTGATTGGTGGGGCCCGTCTCAGGAGGATCTACTCCGTTGATTGGGTTCCAGGGCTCAGGAAAGGTCCAATGCCCAATTTTGAATATGTCTTGATGCACCGAAATATCACAAAGGGCCCTAATGATCTACCCCTATTAAATTAGTCTTTATGTGCTGGTGTGGCCTACCAGAGAGTTGGGTTGGCTTCGTTTTTGGGTCAACGCCTAAAATGAGGTGGAAAATGGGATGGATGGTGGAGATATAAAATACAACTAAATGGGTCCCACTTAAGCAAAATAGAAAGGTGTTGAATAATACATGCCTCAGTCAGACCCACATAACTTGGTAATCGTCGATACAACAGCCGTTTTATAGATGGACGGTATAGGATGAAACATATACATCATGCTGGGCTCCCACCTATCCTATTCTTGGACGGTGCAGATGGTGGGTCCCATAGCACTTGTTGACGTTACAGCGATGGGACCCACAGAGCCTGGTGGCGTCAACAACCAGTTATGTAACTGGGTGTGAGGTACCCAGCCAATCCGTTTTCAAGGTGGGGTCCATCTCGTGGACCGTGGATCAAGTGGGCCATACAGTCGTCGTCATCATCAATAACGAAAGAAGAGAGGGAGGGAGGGAGAGAGAGAGAAGTTACCTTACTCGGTTTAGCTTGAAGCTAGGACGAGGAGAGAAAGTCGGGATCGGTAATGGCGGATCGTTAAACAACGAGTTTTCCTCCATTTTGCTTCTGCTGGACATTCCGTATAGGTTCACAAGAGCTTCTGGAGGCGACTGTTCAAAGCTTTATGGACGTTTTCATGGTGGGGTTCGAATGGGGAAGAAACGGCTATGGGAGAGCTGTTCTTGGTTGCAGGTTTTCTTCCCAAAGCCTTAGCTCCTTAAAAAGGGAAATAGACGGCTAGGATTGTTTGCAAATGATCGGACGAGATCGAAGGATTCCCACGCACGCGTGCCAGCTGGAGACAGAAATTTCCATTTTTAGAAAGTTTGTGTTTTTGGGCTCACTTGTGGCGAGGATCGTGTGCATGTACACGTGTGGAATAGGGTGAAACTTAGGGGTTTCGGTATCACTTCTGCCTTCTGTCAGATGGATGGCTCCGATCGTCTTGATGGTTCCTCATGGTGGGCCACAGTGCAAGCAAAACGGACGCCCGACCGTCCGCTGCCAACGCCGAAAGAAGAGAGGAAGTTTCTCTTTTTTTGAGAAATACGAGTCAGAGGCTCTGACTGAGCGTGCTCTGCTCAATGCACTGTGAGAGTATGCCCCAGGTGCACATGCAGTGCATGTGTGGGGTCCACTACGATGTTTGAATGAAATCTACTCCGTCCATTACCCGCCGTGGGCCCATTTGGGTCGCCTGGCCAGAGATGAGGGAAATACGAAGCTTGGGTGGGCCATACACCTAAACCTTTACTCCCAATGGTGGGTTTTCGTCAATCTAATGGTTGGATCATCCCGGGATTGAGTGTCAACGGTTGGAAAGGGCCAAGGGGCTAAACTATGAAACTTATCTAAGTACTAGGTGGGTCATATGTTAATCAACGTGGACGGCTGTATTCCCATTGAAACAGGATGTCATTTATGTTACATGGATTTCACGTGAATTCGTGGCTTGCATGCACGGTTGGAAAAAAAAATTAAGTGGGGTCCGTTTGTGATGACTTCCGAGGATCCATGCCATTCACCACCTTTGTATCGCTATGTTAGGACACTCTGTCGAAAATGGAGTAATTTAGATAATCCAATGGACCGCACGATCCCGCCGAGTAGCAAGAATTCTCACCGTTAGAAATTCAACAGTGCCATGCATGATATTGTATTTACACTTGTACCCTTTTCTTTTCAAAACTTCTGCCGTCTGTAACTCATAAGTCTACCGTCTAAATGTGATGAAATTTGACAGGTGATCTTTATTTTTCACGCTCTTTCCGTCACCCAAATTTGATCTCTGATATCTCAAGGATGATTAAGATTCTCCTTTAATGGCTAATATATTTCAGAATTTTAAAATAATATTTGTACTCCTCTGATTGACAAGTTACCGGGCAGTTTGGACTTAAACCCAAAGATTTTCATGATGATCAGTTTGTCATGATGTTTACATGGCCCGTTTGGCGGATCCAAACATGATGGGTGGTCAGATTACTTGTTAATAACAAGAGGACTTGATGGTTAGCACTCTGGTCATGTATGTCAGTAGATGTACGGTCAGTTTCGTAAATGGATGGTCATCAGGTGTGTTTCTGGAGTGATTATGGGTATGTCACATATATTGTTGGATTCGAGTGACTTGTTCATATGTGTAAGTTTCTCGGATTGAAATTCTAACGGTAGGTTAAGCATATTTATATGGGGTGAACAAGATGGACGGGTCAGAATCTTGATCTGATAAATGTACGAATGGATGTAGAGGTCAAGTAGCTGATTTACTATGATCTAAGGGTTGAAATTTGATGTGTACGGTTAATTTATGATAATTAGGCCTGGTATAAAATTTCGCATGAAACGGATCATGAGGATCGTGTGAATTGGAATTCAGGAGCTTAGGTCAATGGCATTTTCGTAATTATTGTTGATGTGTGAGTTTTGGGAAATCCAATGGCTCTACATGGTTTTAGGCATATTTCTAAGAAGTTCTTACAAAAGAACGTATATCTAAATCATTATTGATAGGGAGTTATTCGTCACGTCATCTAAAGGGAAATACTTACGTCAAATCACATGATGGGTGAGCTTGTCTTGAAATTCAACGGTCAGATGGCTTGATCTATGAATGAAGATCATCCCCAACGGTTATGTTTATGTCAGGGCAAGGATGTAAGGCTAGAATAGTTGAATTAGTATCGTACACATGTATATGTCACGTTGAATCTTATGGTAACGCCCGAGGACTTTCGATGCCCGAGCATCGAAAAGTTCGGGGCGTTACAATCTACCCCCCTTAACAGAAATCTCGTCCCCGAGATTTGATGATGTTCGTCAATATTAAAATTTTTTATAGTATTTACTAAGGTTACAAATTCATTTAGGTGGCCACTAATAATATCCTACATCCTTCTCTTTATTTTCTCTTTCCCTTAATGATGGTTTCACTGCTAACTAAAGTACATTACAGTTTTCTACTTTTAATGCTCGAGTCAACACGAATAGATGGTTGTAGTAGGTTTGATCCCGATACATCGGTCGTCTGCCTGCAGGACAGAGGATTTCGGTATCAATTCACAATCCTGTTAAATCTCGATCCTTTGCTTGATCAGGGCATTGGAATCATTGAGATTTGCTAGGACTTTAGAATTTGAGATAAACCATGTGAACTTCGTTTAAATGTGGTTCCATCAACTCGTGACCTCGATTATTTTAGACTCCTGGGGAATATCAGGTAATTTTATATCCTCAAGTTTATGTGGCCCATTACGCTTTCACTACGCGCTCTGATCACCTAATGCACTACTTGAAAGTTTCAAGACCAGGATTTCTATATAGAACCTGAGTTTGAAATTTTGGTACTTTATCTAGGATTTCAAATCTACTCCTAATATGCTTAGTCTCAGGTTGAAATTTTACTCAGAATTCTATGACTTCGTCACTAATAAATCTTAAGTGTTGAGATTCATGAAAACTCTTGTCTCTAATTAACGAGATGCATTAGGGAATTTAAACTATAACCCCTACTATGATCCTTCGAGTTTGTACGATGTGGTGAGTAATGCCTAAGGTTGTTTTATTCCCTGGAGATGGCAACAACATGATTTCTAACTACAAAACCTTTAAAGAAGTTCAAATTTCTAGATTTATAAAATTTGTTCACCAAGGGTCAAGTACAAGGAATGCTCTCGTTGGATTTCGAATGCGTCATGGTGGGTATTTGTTCTTCCACAGTACCTAAGTTTAACTTCTAGTTCAATTGACCAAACATGAGATTTCCAAGGGAATCTAAGTTCCATTCCCAAGTCCTAAGATTATCCAACAATGTGCTAGGAGCCTAAGATCTAGAATTTCTATATTCTCACTTTCTCCTACCTACAGGGGAAGTTCAAATGAGTTCAAATGGTTATTCTAATAATTTCCAAAGGAAACCTAAGTTCATCCCTAAGTTCTTCAGTCCTCCAACAATTTCTAAGGGGCCTAAAATTTTGAGTTCCTATATTCTCAAATTTTTCCTAGCTATAGGGGGAAATTCACAGAAGTTCAATGGTTACTCTAATAATTTCTAAGGGGGACCTAAGTTTGGGTTTCTACGTTCTCCAAATTTTCCTAAGTCTAGGGGAGATTCACCTAAGTTCAAATTTCTACTTTCAACATCCTAACTTGAGACATTTAAAGTTTGTATAAGATCATTTCCCAAGGCCAAGTTTGTCCAAACTATGCTCTGATACCAACTGTAACGCCCCGAGTTTTCTGGACCCGAGTATAAGACTCGTTTCCCAAAAACTCGAGTGTTAACCTTAAAGGATGGTCAAATTCGAGTGTACATTTTTTTTTCTTTATCAGAGTAAGCAAATGAGCGTTGCGTGGACAAATCGACATAAAGGAAAGTTCTCATTATCATTTAAATATACAAGAGCTGCCCATAATGACTTATACAAACCAATGTCTCCACAATAACAAATATAAGATTACACACATGAGAAATTTAAAAACATATGAAACACAACGAAAACTGCAAGATCGCGCAGCTTCCTTGACAGGTACAACCACGTGTCCTTGACCCCCATAATGGCTCCTCATCAATCTGAACATGCATATCACCTAAGCCACCTGTGCTACCTGTACGGTTATATTTTGATGGATGAGTGGCCAACTCAGTGTGAATTCCCCTCAAGATTACACACCGCCGCATTAGGTAAGCATAGTTATAAAACATCCAGACAACCAAAACAAAGTAAATGCAGTCTTATTAAATGCATGGATGTATGGAATGCGTTCACGCCCCGGGGATGCTCATCCGTGCGGACAGGGCCGCCGCCCATGCAATGCGTTCACGCCCCGGGAATGTTCATCCGTGCGGACAGGGCCGCCGCCCATGCAATCATCGACCTGGGAAAAACATCCAGTCGGAACAAGGGTCGATAGTCGGTGGTCTGGGAGCTAGCGAAACGATACCCTAACAACTCTAGGGCACGTGCTACAGCATCCAGAATAGCCACCCGTCATCGCCAATATGCTATGAATGCGTGATTAGCCAAACCATTATTAGTCCAGTTACAATCAGCCAATTTAAATAAGCTCAAGGTCACTACGGGGAGCGTATAGCCCAGCGTAGGCCGACAGCTCGGGCATAGTGTCCCATTACCACCATCCCCGGCTCATGAGACTACCACCTTAGGATGTTTAATGGAAAGCCGTCGACTAGTGGTCAATCATATTACAACATATGGGGCTTACCATCGCGTGGTTGCACGATATAAAACATCGAACCCGTACAGGGCAAATACCAAAACAGACCACGTATGCAGATCTCAAAATAAGCCACATGGGGCGAGTATCAAAGTATGCCACATAGGGCGAATATCAAAACCATACGATAAAGACCATCCTTAAAAATCATTGGACACAACAACCCTGGATGGTAGGCCCACATCAATCATCCTTCTAGACCACCACTCAATAACCACCTAGTCGAAGGTCCATTATGATCACAACTAGTCAAGTTACATCCCAAGTATGGGTGTACATTCATATGTGAGAATTTTTCACTAATGTACCAGTTTAAGTTCCATAAGCAATCCACAAAAATGAATCCACAAGCATGAGCAATTATACAGGATAATCATAAAGCATGTAATACAACAATTCAACTTCCATCAGCAACACATGTGATCATAAAGGGAGATATCAATTATGAACTCAAATAAAAACTATAACTTAAGCTAATGAGAAGATGGAAAGCTCAAGGGGAAGAATCATCACCTTATAGTTGAATCGCCTACCAGCATGGCTAGGGGACGTGTGGTCCCTTATAATCGAGTCCTATCATGAATTAGGAAATTACATGGTTAGATTGAGTTTTATACACTATTTATTGTTGAGATTATAACCTAGGGTTTGAATTATTTATCTTAGGGTTTAATCTTAAACTTAAATTCTAAAATTTGAATCCTGAATTTTTAATATTATTATTATTATCGTGCAATTGATCAAATAATATTTATTATAGGGGTATTAATCCATCAATATTAATAATGTGGGTTCATAAGTTCATATTTGAATGTACCGTCATTATCTAATGACTAATAACCTCCTAAGTATAAATATTTACTAATGATAATAAATAAGGACTAACACTAGTAATTTCAAAACAACAAGTAATATTAATAATATGCCCAATATTAGCTAACATGACACTAATAATCATTGTGATGAAAATACATAATATGCTCTACCCTTAATGATAATATTTGATAATGATAGAATAAAACATTAATGTCTACTATTACTAATCTTTATATGTAATTTATATGTAATATCTATATAAATATAAATAATTTACTAAAGGCCATACATTTCTAATATTAGTAATCCTAATAATGATAATTATGGTAATGCTTAAAAAGAGTCTAGTGTGGGTTTGAGGGGCTCCATGAATAAGATTATTTGGGCTGTAACATACACAACAGTTAGGAGGTTTATCCACCATTAAAGCATTCATAATCATTTGTTGGGCCCACCAAGTTGTGGTCACAAATCCAACCCATCCATTATGTGTGTCCCACTAAGTTAAGGAGTCAAACCAAATTTCAGGTGCATCCAAATCTCAGGTGGACCCCAGCAGTTGCTTTTATATGATTTAATATGTCTTCACAAGGTTGTAGATTGTGTGGGCCATCTGAGCTCTATGTATGGTTGATTTTTTGGAGGCACCTCATATAAAAAGGAGACCCATCAAATGGACGGTTTTGATGTTCAACACACATCACGGTGGAGCCTGAGGTGGGGCCATGTTCCTAGCCAAAATCATGCAAAAAGGAGGCAGCGTCCAGTGGACGTTTACGTGCATGTTACCCATATATATATTTTTTTTGTTTTTGATTGGTGGGGCCCGTCTCGGGAGGATCTACTCCGTCGATTGGGTTCCAGGGCTCAGGAAAGGTCCAATGCCCAATTTTGAATATGTCTTGATGCACCGAAATATCACAAAGGGCCCTAATGATCTACCCCTATTAAATTAGTCTTTATGCTGGTGTGGCCTACCAGAGAGTCGGGTTGGCTTCGTTTTTCGGGTCAACGCCTAAAATGAGGTGGAAAATGGGATGGATGGTGGAGATATAAAATACAACTAAATGGGTCCCACTTAAGCAAAATAGAAAGGTGTTGAATAATACATACCTCAGTCAGACCCACATAACTTGGTAATCGTCGATACAACAGCCGTTTTATAGATGGACGGTATAGGATGAAACATATACATCATGCTGGGCTCCCACCTATCCTATTCTTGGACGGTGCAGATGGTGGGTCCCATAGCACTTGTTGACGTTACAGCGATGGGACCCACAGAGCCTGGTGGCGTCAACAACCAGTTATGTAACTGGTGTGAGGTACCCAGCCAATCCGTTTTCAAGGTGGGGTCCATCTCGTGGACCGTGGATCAAGTGGGCCATACAGTCGTCGTCATCATCAATAATGAAAGAAAGAGAGGGAGGGAGAGAGAGAGAAGTTACCTTACTCGGTTTAGCTTGAAGCTAGGACGAGGAAGAAAGTCGGGATCGGTAATGGCGGATCGTTAAACAACGAGTTTTCCTCCATTTTGCTTCTGCTGGACATTCCGTATAGGTTCACAAGAGCTTCTGGAGGCGACTGTTCAAAGCTTTATGGACGTTTTCATGGTGGGGTTCGAATGGGGAAGAAACGGCTATGGGAGAGCTGTTCTTGGTTGCAGGTTTTCTTCCCAAAGCCTTAGCTCCTTAAAAAGGGAAATAGACGGCTAGGATTGTTTGCAAATGATCGGACGAGATCGAAGGATTCCCAGGCACGCGTGCCAGCTGGAGACAGAAATTTCCATTTTTAGAAAGTTTGTGTTTTTGGGCTCACTTGTGGCGAGGATCGTGTGCATGTACACGTGTGGAATAGGGTGAAACTTAGGGGTTTTGGTATCACTTCTGTCCTCAGTCAGATGGATGGCTCTGATCGTCTTGATGGTTCCTCATGGTGGGCCACAGTGCAAGCAAAACGGACGTCCGACCGTCCGCTGCCAACGCCGAAAGAAGAGAGGAAGTTTCTCTTTTTTTGAGAAACACGAGTCAGAGGCTCTGACTGAGCGTGCTCTGCTCAATGCACTGTGAGAGTAAGCCCCAGGTGCACATGCAGTGCATGGTGGGGTCCACCACGATGTTTGGATGAAATCCACTCCGTCCATGACCCTCTGTGGGCCCATTTGGGTCGGCTGGCCAGAGATGAGGGAAATCCGAAGCTTGGGTGGGCCATACACTTAAACTTTTACTCCCAATGGTGGGTTTCTGTCAATCTA